>VYXC01010000.1:6984-64559 GCA_013397175.1 Platysteira castanea
CTGCCTGAAAGATAGTTTTCTCAAACTTGCTGTTGAAAATAAGAGTGATATTGAGAAGCAGAGTAGTACTGGTGTCTGAGTAATGAAGCTTGAAAGCAGAATAATAGCCAAAACATACAAAACTGTCCGATGTTTTGCTTTCCTATGGCTCTGCTCATCTTCAGCTATTACAGTATGCAACTTGTAGGCAGTGGCCTTCTCTATGGCAGGTGCCCTGCTTCCTGCTTTGGCCAGGCTGTGTCCAGCAGTGTTCTGGAACTAAGGAGGCGATGGGAGTCCATGAACAGGGAGCACTGGAGATAGTGAGACCTGAGTCCTGGGGCTTAAATGGCTCTCTCTTGTGTTTGAGACCCAGCCTTTCCTGTGGCTGCATTCATGTGTTAACTTCTGATACAGTAATGCAATAAAATCTGACAAATTCATCTTCTCTGGGCAAAGGCAGCTATTATTCTCTTCTCTGACCCTTAGTAGTGCTATGTCTGAATGGCTTGGGAAAGGATGACAGGAGTTCCTATTTTTTGTGTGCCTGATCTTTTCCTGCCTTGAATATAGACTTAAAAAAAAAAAAATAAATAGTAACCCTGACATGCATTTTTTAAAATTCTTTAACAAAATACTTAAAATACCAACTTTCTGCTAGTCTTTCTCTCAGATAGGTCTTCTCTTTGGTTCTTGCCATTTTTATTTTTTGCCTGCTCTCTGCTCTGGCTATTGTCTTTTACACACAGTGCATGCCTTAGGCAGAGCTGACCTGTTAGATGGCTCCAGAGGTGAGCAACCAGGAGGGCTGTGCTTCCTCAGGCATGATAGGCCTAATACCAGAGGTGCAGTTAGTCTCAGCTAGATCTAACTCGCTTTCTCCAACATGAACTTGGAGGGCAGTGGGACAAGTGGGCATATAGCAGCGGTTCATGCTCAGAATGTCACAGGAGTGAGAAAAATTTGTTTTGGGGGAAGGTGGGTTGTGGCAGGATGGCTTTCTGGCAAGAATTGTTTCCTCTAGAGAGCAGATGTTAGTACTGTTAGGTAGGAGAGGTCATGTTAAACGAGAGGGCTTTTTTTTGTTCCAGGAAATACTTATAAAGCCTATCTGATATCCCGTCTATCTATGACGTAGACCTTTTTTGTGGCTGTTTCTCTGGTTTAGGCTCAATTAGGCCTTCAGCCTTCCTTGAGCATCTCTCTGCTGATGGTCTTTGCATCTCTTGCGCTACTAACCATTGCCTCTGCTCTGCTTCTTTGGTTCTAATAAAAGCCAAGAAGGATCTGCTTTTCGAACAGCTTGTCTTTGTGCTTGAAGTTCTTTTGCATTATAGGAAAACCCTTCATTTTACATCTGAAGCTGCTGAGCACAAAATACTAAATGTTCACGTTTGCCCCCAGCACTTCCCTCCCTCAGCGCACATTTTCTGAGGAGCTGTTCTGTACATGGGTATTGATTCCCTGACCTGTCCCCTGCACATGCTGCAGACACCTCAGCTTCAGGCTCAGAGCTTCTGCACATTCCTTCAGAGTAACTGCAGACTGTGGCTCTGTTTAGTTCTCACTGACTAACTTTAGTGATCTAGGAGTTTAAATATTTTGGCTGCAGCTGTTCATATTAAGTCTTTGGAAACTGGAAATACAACTTTATTTTTTGAGTTTTATGAACTCATTATTCTTTTGTGCTCACTGGCTTCTGCAGTGTTTGAGAACTGAGGATCTTGTATATTCAGTGCTGAGACATCCAATTTCAGTGATTTTATATGGTGATGACTACTGAAGTTCCTAAGATGAAACAGACTGGGAGGAAATACATTGAAACCCAGATTATTTACCACACTAGGGAATATTGGAATTAATGCTCAGTTTCATAGTAAATGAATGTCTTCTTTTTTTTGCTAGCTTTAATGTTGGCGATTTCTTTCCAGGTCTGTCTCTGAAAATGTGGGGATGTTTTATTTAGTGCAGCCTCTAGAAACATACAGTGAACATATAGCATACAAGAGTGTGTAAAACTTCTTGGTGAACATCAGGGGCTTATTTATTATTCTTCTCATCCCTCCTCTTAATCAGCTTTCTGAGAGTCCTTAGTGATTTGAACCCAGTAAGACATATGTGTATGTGAAGTGTAGATATTCAGCGTCATGAGACTTGGAAGATACTAGTTGGGCCAGTGAGGGTGCTTTATTGAAGCTGAAATACAGAAGCATTGCAAAACCGGAAGTCAAAATCAGGTGTGGTGTGACAGTTGCTTTTTTGGTCTTCAGTTAGCTGTTGCTGGTTCAGTAGTTACTGATAAATACAGCCTCTTGGAACGGAGGGAGTCCTGCTGCTGCCCAGCATTAGGTGCTTTTTGTCTAAGGCAAGTTATGAATCTGTCAGTGTGTGTAATCTGTCAGGAATATTGTCTCAGGTACCATTGTGTGGAGACTTTCCAGCCTTTTTAAACTCCTGTCCAATTAGAAGAAGCTGCATACTAGGTAGATTTAGCCACACTCCAGTCCTAACAGATTGCAGCCATTTCCAATTCAAGTGGCCAGTGAACTCGAGTCTTAAATAAAAAGTAACTTCTAGTCCTTCCAAATAAAAACTTTTAATTGCTAGATATAGAGGGATGAATAGATCAATACCCTGATAAATGCCTCATAAGAATTTTGCATCTGAATCAATTACTTCCTTCAGTATTCCTTGTGTATTGATAAGACTAACAGAAGGTTTCTTTTACAGCAAGACCAAAGGAAGCCTCAAATATTAATGATATACAGCCAGATCATTAAATTTATGTATGAATAAAATCATACATAATGGTTGGGAGTGTGTGGTACGAGATGTTTTGGTTGTCCTGCTGCTAAACCTCTTCAACATGGCGTGTTGTATATCCTGTATCTGTTAAAAGTGCTACTCCTCAGGAGTGTGGAAGGGTCACCCAGAAGAGCTTTGCATCTTTTGTTCATCGTGGCAGGGAGCTGCATGAAGGCAGGTGATTGTGTCCTTGCATTCCCCTGCCCTAGTGCAATTAAGGTTTTCTAAAATGCAGCAGGATTTGGGAATCCTTGTCCTTCGAGTTCTTTCTTCTGGATGAGAAAGCTCCCACATAAGCATTGCCTGCCATTTGCTTGTACTGTACAGCACTTGCACAAACCTGGGCACCCTGCTGTGGAATGAGGGCAACCACAGTGAGTGTGCTGTGCTTATCACACACTGATAAGCTCCAGCCATGAGCTGTTCACTGGCAGCCAGAGGGTGGGTATGGAAAGGACACGCTGCTTTATCAGTTCAAATCAGTTTATTTAAACCAACATTCCTCAAATGCTGTTACAGGGTTACGTGCTTCTAATGAACTTGTGTCACAGGAGAGGAATAGAGAATGCTTCCCCTCTTCCCTTGTGGGATAGGGGGAAGGGACTCTGCTCTGGGGGCAGAGGCAAAGTGCTGTGGGGCTGAGAGAGGAGGGGGAAGTCTTGGAGAGTGGATGATATCTCACTTCTGTCCCTTCTGCTTTGACTCCAAACACAAGCTGGAGACTAAGATAGTGTTCAGGTGGGAGAGAAAGGGGAAGATGAAGTGTCTCTGTGGCTATAGGATACGAAAGGAAAAGATAACAGTATGGAAACCTAGATAGTGAAGCTAAGCAGTGACTGAAGCCATCACTGAGGATTGGGATTTTGTGGGTTTTGTTTGGTATTTTAATTTTATGTGGTTTTTTTCTTTGTTTGATTTTTGTTTGGGTTTTTGGTTTGGTTTTATTTTGGGGTTTTGTGTGTGTGTGACTTTCCTGTGTCATGGAATTGCCTTTTTTCTCTAAGCCTAAGGGTTTTGACCACAGGGACATGAGCATTCCCCCTGCTTCAGCCCCCAGTGGAGGGAAGGTGCCTGAAGGATGCAGGGGTTGTACTTCCTGCAGGCTGCTGCTGCTCTGGTTAACTCACTGTCATCAGGTCAGCACACGTAATTGCTGCCTCAAACCAGGAAGGATGTAGTTTGGAAGACAAGATCTTGCAGCCTTGCTTTTCTATCTCCCTTGAAGGGAATCATCAGGCTTCTTGCATAAGTTTTGGGTGTAAAAATTCAGGGAGTCAGCTAAATAGGCAGACTTGTTTAAATAGGCTTGTCCCTAGGAATGTGTATTTCCAGGGCTGGCTTCTTGTTTGGTTTTGGGCCAAGGAATGTCTAAGGGAAGTGTTCAAAATATTCCCTATATAACTAACTGGCTTCCAAGTTGTGCCAGGTAAGCATAGTTGGCAAACAGATCTTGGAGTGCCATCCGTGACAGCTTGAGCTGATCTGAGCTGTGTCTCTTGAACATGCCTTGCTTTTCTCCTGTGCCAGCCCTGTTTTCCTTGTTCGTGTGGTCAGCTGGCTCAGATAAAAGACTGCCGATTCTGGTGGGAGAGGAGGAAAGGGAGATGGCCCAGTCTCAGTCCTGGTTGTTCAGGCTGCTGTGGTACCACCTGCTCGAGCAGCAGTTTAATGTTGTTGTGAGCCTGTACAAAGCATTCTGCTGTCAGAAAGATGTTCCTGCCACCCCTCTGGCCCTGGGTCCTCACTGCTCTGTTGTGTTGGCACAGGTATTTCTCATGTGAGTTAAACCAGATCTCTGGAGGTGTTTGATGTGTGGATGAAAACTGGCCGTGCGTGGTGGGTGTCTCTGAGCTGCCCCATGCGGTCCCATGACTGGTGTCCCCCCGCCTGTTCCCGGGGCGGGGGGTGCTGGCCGGGCTCCCAGCCCTGCCCCTGTGCAGCACGTAGGTGCTGTGTGTGCGGCGGCTGCAGCATGAGCCACCGCTCGGGACGCAAGGGACTGCTGCCTGAGAGGGACTGTGGGAGCACAGCTTAACTTCTGCTGCTTCTAATCGCCTCTCTTGGTTGCGGTTTCATAACAATGCCAAAATACCCAGCCCAAGCCCCCACCACTGTAAAAACCTGGCTAGTTCACGGTCAGCTTGGCTTCCTGATCTCAAACTGCAGTGAGGGGAAATGCACAACTGCAGTTGTGCTGGGATTGTTACTGAAAGGAGAACTGTGTCTAGTTTGGAGAGTGTTGCCTGCGAAATTTCCTAGTGGCTTTTCTGTTTGGAATCTATGGGACAAATGTAGATTTTTAGGGAGAGACTCTGTGTGTATTGACTTTACAAGGATTTGAAATGCACCCCAATGCCATAGATTTGGAACCTATATGTGATCTAATGAAACTGTAAAGTGATGCTGGGTTTAAGCTAGTGATGCACTAAGGCTCAGCCAGTCCTGAACTCACTGCGAATAAAGGGCACTCTTCATTATTACTCAATCACATTTTTAAGCTACCAGTTTTGAATAATGCCTGCTGTAGAAATACCTTATGAATGTAAAAGAGGCTGAATTTTTGTCTTCTGAGATGACTAAGGTTTTCCTGGAGGTTTCCTTGTATCTCTTTTTAACTGCTCTTGAGGTGAAAGGGGAACAAGGGATGAATTGCAGCCATTGCTTCATGAGCAGAATACTTGTAGAGCTATTTTCTACTTACCTGAAGATGTCATGTAAATGAGAGCATCTTTCCTGCAAAGATGGTGCAAGCAGAAGTGTGAAGTCACTTCTCGTGTTTAAGTATCTAAAATAGGCTGGTGGTCCTGAACTGAAACTTGCTGTAATCTCTGTAATCAAGCTATGTCAAAGCTTGTCTGTGTAGAAAACATTCTAAGGTTGAAGGACAACTCTTGGAATCTCTTCTGGATTGTCAAATGTATGAAATGGATATGTGCATCTTGAATTTACAAGGGTCTGGATTGTGATACTCAGCCTAACTCATGTCATAGACATTTCGACTAATTGTCTTTTTTCCTTCCTTGCCCCCCAGGTGTTGTGTGGATTGTAGCATAGAGGCACTATGTACTCAGAGTGGAGATCCTTGCATCTTGTCATTCAAAATGATCAGGGGAATACCAGTGTACTTCACAGCTATCCTGAGAGTGTGGGGAGAGAAGTGGCAAATGCAGTGGTGCGTCCTCTTGGACAAGCTTTAATTACATCATCTGTTGGAAGTGAGAGTTTACTAAAAACAGACAAAGAAGTAAGTGCCTTTCCTTGGAGGTGATAGTTTCCTTCATGCCAGAGTGACAGTTTAATGGTTTTCTATAGCCTCTTTTATTTTTCTCTCTTTGTTGTCCCAAGTTTTATGAAATGTGTAACATTTTTAGTTTAGTAGTCTCCATAGGGCTTTTATTAGCAACTAGATCATAGCAACAGTATACTTCATGATTTAATAGTAAATGTTTGTCCCAGCTACTGTACCAGGAAATTCAGGCTAAAGAAAACCAACCAAAAAAACTCAAAACAAACCCAAGGGAATTAGCATTTAACACAAAGCCTTTCTAATTACTTCTGGTTTTGAAGCAACAGTATGCGACTTCAAAAAAAAAAAAGTCTTTGTATAGTACAAGTATTTACTAGAATTTGAAAATCTTTCACCAGCAGCTTTTGTGTGTTCTGAAGAGTTATCTCTACAGTTTAGATTTAAGAGATTCAGGATTTAGAGAGTGATTAGCCATTTATTCATATTCTTCATAATATGATATATGAATTAGTGGTTTGGTGTTTTCTTGCAGGATATGTTAAACAGAATTGCCTATACAGCATAACTACTGTTATTTTTCTTTTGAGTTAGCACTAATGTGCTCTGACCAGTACTTATGAATATTTATTTTTAATAACTTTTTTTTTGTGTTTGTTAGGTAAAATGGACTATGGAGGTGGTTTGTTATGGACTGACCCTCCCTTTAGACGGCGATACTGTGAAATACTGTGTGGATGTGTATACAGATTGGATTATGGCTCTTGTGTTACCTAAGGACTCCATTCCTTTACCTGTTATTAAGGAACCAAACCTTTATGTTCAAAGCATTCTCAAACATCTCCAAAATCTCTTTGTACCAAGGTGAGTGTTAGGGCTGGGGTGCTCAGGGGGCTGAGGGATTCCAAGCTATAGTCAGCAGGTAACCTGTCAGAGGACTCATGAGGCATGGAGACTCTTGAGTAAAATAAGACTGCTATTGCTGCAAGCTTAGGAGGAAGGTGTTTTTCCAAATGTCTTTTGTAATTTTTCAGTAGCAAATTGAGTTGTTGCTGCTGTAGTTAGGTAATTAGAATCACAGATAGTACTTGAATGTTTACTGTCCTAAGAGCCTCAAGATTTATCTCTATTGGATGACTGGAGGGTAAGGGGAAAGGCAGAAGAGCATCACTGTGTGACCATGTACTTTTCGATGTGTAAAACTGAGATAAACTAAGAGTCCATCATGGCAGTCTCAGCCCTTGTCATTCAAGATTTGACCACATTTGTGATGTACTGAAGGATCTTGCCGTAAGTGACTGCTCTGTGCCTGCATCTTGCTGCCTGTTAAATGGGCATGGTTATGCTGGCTGTCTTTCACTGATAGTTTTGAAAGAACCCTGTGGCGGGGTGCTTGCTGCCTGACATCCTTGGATGATGGTGTTGAGATGGACATGTTTCTAGGTCTTGGACACAGCTGCATTGTCAGAGTGTGCAAACATGATTACCTTGTTTATAGTTTAGGACAGGTTTACCTGCTGCTGTTGGACATATGTACTGGATAAGTAAGATTAAATAATAGTGCCCCCTGAAAAGGTACTTAACTTCAGATCAATGTTTAGTATATCGCCGTAAGTATCGGATCATCTGCTTTTACCAGTATTAATAATGTATCGCTGCAGGTGGCCTTCAAAGTGCTCTGCTGCACTTGGGTCGCCTCACTTTACTAAAGGCTTTTTTAATAAAGGACTTTGAATAAGAACTTGTGCAAATTCAGAGGAGTTCTTTGGTACTTATTGATTGCTTCAAAGTCTACCACCTACCCTTAGCTGCTGTTGCTCTTAACTTGTAGTGAAAATGCATTTTAATTCCCACTGAAGGATGGTCAAGGCAGTGACACAAGTCTGAGGAAAGCAAGCTTCTGGGTTAGATTGCGGCAGGAGGTTGTCTCTAAGCTTTAGTAAGTGCAGAATACAGTCTACTATCTGGGATCCTTTATTCCCTTGGCACAGGAGAGAAGGAATTCTTCACTAGTCCATTAAATAGTTGTTTCTGTGATCCCTTGCTTGCTCTCACACCGGGGGCCCTAGTAGCAGGCAGCTCAGTAGTAAAGCTTCTTGCATGCGGTTGGCACAAGCTTCCACTTCACTCTTCTCTCCCAAAATCATTGTTGGACCTCGATGTAGGCTGGTAGACTACATGTGATAGCTGTTGAATGAAATAATTAACACCTAGAGACAGGGAGGGCTGAAAAATCATTATTTTAAACACTGTCCCTGTAGTATAGCTGTTCTATAGTTTTTCTTCCAAGAGCCTCTGAGATGTATCTTAAACACTGATTTTTCGTGGCTGCTGCTGTCAACACTTGATGTTCAAATCCCTACTCTCTTTTTAAGTTCTGCCCTCCAGGGAGCTGTGTTCAGAATTCACTCCAGCAACAGGAAAAAATTCTATGCTGCAAATGAAATGCAGAACTGAGTTGTGCGCACCTGCCTTGAATAAAAGCAAAGATTCAGACTTAGGTGTGTGTGGTGGGGAAGAGGAGAATAATTTCTGGGTTTACCCAATTGATGCAGATGCCGATGCGCTCATGTAGAATACTTACCCAGGAGCTGTTACAGCAACCTGTGTTGAACTGTCTCCTGGAAAAATTTGTTGTTGTGTTGAAGATACTAAGCCTTTATTGTAAGCCTATGTCTTATGGAAGGCTGTGATTAAAATAACTTCCTTCCTCATCCTGCTTCTCTGGAAACAATGTAGCTATTGGTTTGGCTGCCTTATAAGTGGTGGTGCAGAGGTGTGAAGGTTTCAGACCCAGAGGGTGATGTATAGGTGAGGTGTGAAATACAGCAGCCTGAAGTGGGCACGTCAGTGTAAATGGCATCTCAGGGGCTTGTGTTCACCCATACAGAGCAGGTCCATATAGATTATTCTAGTCTGAGTGCTCAGCTGAATCAAATATTTACATGCACAGTCCTTGAAATAGTGTGCTGCTGAAAAATAAAACTGTGAAAGCTGGGTGAGTCAAGTTACCTTTCCTCTGTCTGCTGCAGTGACGAGAGAGAGGGTGTTTGTGTCCTTCCCTCCTACACTGGCCTTCTGTCCACCCTGAAGAAACAAACGCTTTGTTGACATATTTGAATAGTCCCCAGGCAACCCCCAGGCTTTGCATTTCTGGCAACCCTAGAATATCCAAGAGGTGTTGAAGATGACTTAAGCAGCAGTGGTTGTTACTGCTGTCAGATAAAGTTTCAGTGCCACAAACACCACTGGAAGGAAATATGAGAACTCTCTCCCCCTGTATTGCCTCCCCTGGATATCCGGGTCCTCTGCAACAAAAATGTCTGGAATTGCTTGAGAGACCATGGAACATGTGACTGCCAAAGTACTTTTTTTGTAGTAACTTCATATGCTTCTCATGTGAAATCATGGGAACAGTACTTGTTGTGAAGGAGTATGGCCAAAAGGCCAAGTTCTGTAGAAATCTAGACATCTAGAAATAGTGCAAGCAGAGCTTGCCACTGGGTTAACTTTATGGACAAGAGGAAGTCGTGGATGGACAGGAATCTTTGAGTTGCCTTTACAAGAGTAACTCAGAAGTATTCCATTAGCTTGCACATAAGCCCTGCTTTTTTACAGTTTCTCTAAATGATTAGGGGAACAAGTCTTGAAGCAGCCTTGGAAGCTTCAAGCCTATATAGATTGAGGATATCTTTTGATTTAAACAATCTGCTGTGTTGTTGCTCAGGCAAAAAATTAGCATAGGCAGGGCAGGGCTCACTTGTCGGAAAGTTTGTTGTTTTACAGAGAGACTCTGGGTTATGCTCTAGCACTAGCATCAAGCAACCCACTGAGGTCCTGAACTGTGGCTAGTAGTCTGCAATTTTGCATTAGACATTATCTTGTCTCTTTGTAATCTTGTTACCAGTACTGTAATACAACATTTGTGCTATCAAGATAAAAGCTGGTAATATTTAGTGGACCAGCACATTCTTGCTGTGCTTGCCATGCAACCTGACTTGTGGGTTATACCACATTGAAAATGTTTGGTAGGAATCTGGTATTACTAAGTAGTCCAGTGGAAGGTAATACTTTTATGATTTTTTTTTTGTCATCCCTTTGGTGAGTGGTAGGAGGGATGATGAAATGATGCACAGGTTGAAATATGTCTTTCATATACTGCACGCTGTAATTTGTAATCTCCTCTTTCACCCTTTAAAATTTAGGCTTCCTCAGGCTTTTTACCAGTGTCCTCAGGTACTGTCCAGAGTGTGTCATGTTACTGTTTTGTACCTGTTCTGCTTGTCCAGACTAACTGACGGGAAGAGGTGGTGCTGCTTTGTGCTGCTTCTGCAAAACTTTGTGTTGAGTAACTCAGCAGTGCCAGTGTGGATCTACAGGGAAAACCTTGGAAATATGAAATTGTTTCCTTTCTTCCTTCCTTACTCCTAACTGCTTGGATTTACAGAAGATCTGGAAGGGGGTCATTAAATAGGAACATCAGACTAAAGGAAGAAGGGATAAGAGTTGATTTGGAAACAAGAGGAGAACTAGGAAGATTTTAAATTAGTTTGCTAACAATATGTTCTCCTAGTTTTGCCACTTCTGAATTATGTATGTAATAATTCATGATGTCTCAACTGGATTGTCATTGTTTGGCCCAAGATAAGTCTCTTTGAGATGATGGATTGTGCTTGCTCCGGTGAGTGTTTGCTCCAAGTCTCCCACAGAGAAGAGCGTTATGGTGCATCTTGTGCTCAGTAAGGCAGAGTTAGGATGCCTAGAGACAGAGTTGAGGTGCACAGAAGCATATTGACTCATGTTCTTGGGTCTTGCTCAGTAATATTTGTTTCCTTTTGTAACTGCTGTAAGTTCATGTTACTGGATACATCACTTCATAGTTCTGTTTCTCCAGCGTTGTTTTCTTCTATTGCAGGCCAGACCCAGGATCCAGTCAGATCAGACTGTGCTTGCAGGTTCTGAAAGCTGTCCAGAAGCTGGCTCATGAGTCGACAATTATGGCAAGAGAAACCTGGGAGGTTTTGTTATTATTTCTTCTTCAGATCAATGACACTCTTCTAGCAGCTCCAACTGTGCAAGGTTCATGTTCATCTTCCATTTGGTTCAATTACTGGAAAACCTCTGGCTCTTCTTGACGTTCAGCTGCCAGCAGGATGGGGGAACCCATTAAAAATTCTGAGGAGATACCAAAGCACAATAGCTCACTCCTAATTCTGCCCCGTTACTCCAAAATAAAGCATTTCCGGAAAGGACTGAATGATTTGGAACTGACTTTTCCTGAAAGTATTTTGGCAGGACAAGGACTTTGTACAGAAACAGTTTGGGATGAACAGTTTCAGAGAATGTTGTTCCCTGTTTGTTTCACTGAAACCCCTTTGTCTTGCTGTTCAGCCTGCCTAGTGCAAAATAATAGTGTCAGTTTTACCTATTTAAAAAAAGACTTCAGTGTAGACACAGTGCGATAGAAGAATGCCTAAGATTGGTGAATTCTTACTGTCCCTTATTACACGCGTGTGGCTGGGCGTTATGTTTTGCATTTGGTCTTGCAAAAAGGCTAATTGGCTGTAGGAAGCAATCAAGAATCACTCTTAAAAACTATGAAAAAATGAGCTTAATCTTTATGCACTTAAACCAAAACCTCCTCGGGGAGATCTTTGAAATTATTTAGATGGAACACTAACTGAAGGTGTGCTTTGTTTCTGTTGTAAGGTGGTATTGCTGAAAATCTGGCTGAGAAATTAATTGGCGTGCTGTTTGAGGTATGGTTACTCGCTTGTACGCGGTGCTTTCCAACACCTCCTTACTGGAAAACTGCCAAAGAGATGGTGGCTAACTGGCGACATCATCCTGCAGTAGTTGAGCAGTGGAGCAAGGTCATTTGTGCCCTTACTTCCAGGTAGGAGAAATCCCATGGAAATAAATGCATGTATGGGGATAATCATGGTTATACGTGTTTTGGAGTTGCTTGTTTGTGGAATGCACAGCAATCCAGAAGTGAATAAGCAGTGCAAAGTGAGAGATCTTGCTGTATCCTTGGATTGTCTGTATTCCTTTGTTCTGCAAGGGAAGAGCTGAGTTGGGTTGTCGCTGTTCTTGTGTAAGCTTAGCACCTCTCTGATATTTACACTTTGCACTGTGTGTATATTAGTCTCCATCACTGTGACTCTTCATCATATGCCCTGAGGAATGACTCAAGAATATTAGTGTAGCATTATATATGTGGGTTTAATGGCAGTCACCATCAAAATTACTAGGTTCTTGTTAGTGCTCATGCTGCTGGGTTTGAGGTGGCTCTTGGACTCTGGTTGGACCCTGTGGAGCTGAAACTGTGTTACAGCTGCCTGGCACTTGTGCCCTGGCAGTTGGGATGTGATGAGCCAGAGGCAGCCCATGGGCTCTCTGCTCTAGAGAGTAGGGGAGAAGAGCTGTACCAAGTCTTGCTGGGTGTGGGAACAGTAAGGATCATGTATGACAGAATTGTTTAGGTTGGAAAAGGCTTCTGAGATCATCAAATCCAACTATTCCCCCAGCGCTGTCAAGCCCACCACTAACCCATGTTCCCAAGTGCCACATCTGCATGTCTTTTAATACCCTTTGGTGACTCTGCCACTGCCCTGGGTAACCTGTGCCAGTGCCTGACAACCTTTTCCATCCAATCTAAATGTCTCCTGGCACAACTTGAGGCCATTTCTCCATGTCCTGTCCCTTGTTACCTGGGGGAAGAGGCCAACCCTCTGTTGGCACTAACCTCCTTTCATGTAGTTGTAGAGAATGAGAGCCTCCTTTTCTCCAGGCTGAGCCCCTCCAGCTCTCTCAGCCGCTCCTGGTGCTCCAGCCCCTTCCCCAGCCCTGTTCCCTTCTCTGGACATGCTCCAGCTCCTCAGTGTCTTTCTTGCCATGAGGGGCTGAAAACTGACCTGGGGCTGGGCACTGGAGGTCCCTCAGCAGTGCCCAGCACAGGGGACAGTCACTGCCCTGGTCCTGTTGCCACACCATGGCTGGTACAGGCCGGGTGCCCTTGGCTTCCTGCCCACCTGGGCACACCAGGCTCTTGTTCAGCTGCTGTAGATCAGCACCCCAAGGGCCTTTCCTACTGGGCACTTTCCAGCCACTCTGCCCCAAATCTGTAGCTCTGGGGTTGTTGTGACTCAAGGGCAGGACCCATCACTTTGCCTTGTTGAACCTCATAGAGTGGCTTCAGCCCCTTGATTCAGCTTGTCCAAATCCCTCTAGAAATCCTTCCTGTCCTCCAGCAGGTCAGCTCCTGCCAGCCTCAGTGTCACTTGCAAACTGACCAAGGGAACACTCACATCTGAGGGTTGCAGGAGAGTTTCGGCTGTAGTAGAAGGCTCTGAACAGTGAGGAGCATTTCAGTACCCTTACTATTGAGGTCTTTTTGGTATGAAGTCTTCGTGGGACAAATCTCAGCCTCTTGGAGGAAAGAACTGAATTAATTGCTGGTATGAGGGTTGTCTGACTCTCCTCCTTCCAGCTCGTCTGAAATATAAGTAACTTATTTCTGTGAAAGTTCAAAGATGTGTTAAAATTGCTGCATTGTAAAATATTCAATAGAGTATTTTTCTGCAAGGGTTTATTTTAACTTTGAAAAGTTTTGCTTTGAATTACCTGTCAAAATGTGAAGTGTGGATAGATTTTTCCAGGTTATGCAGCTACTTGTTAAACCTCTGGGAAATAAAGCTGCAATACGAGTTCTGTGTATTTCCCACGCTTTTTCTTTAGCTATTTTTAGCTTGTTAGATGTAGCATTACATAACGGAAAGTACTTCATGATTCACTGATCTGAAAAGAACAGCTCTGTCTCAAAACATGTGTTGGTGTTCTGCACCATGCACTGTGCCTACACTTTCTCTCCCACTGTTGACTAACTGTCTTGGTTCTGTTGGTGCACAGGAGTCTGCAGGGTTTCTGGAATGTTTTAGTCTGTGTTCAGTAATGTTGGTTTATGCCTGATACATGGAAAGTTAGGCTCCTCTGAGGCTGGCTTTAAGTTCAGTGGTATTTTAAGCTGCATTTTTAGTACTTTAATGAAGCTCCGGCTTCAAACAGTTAAAATGTTTTAGTAAACAGTTCTGTGAATTGGGTTATTAGCAATAAGCTGAGAGTAAATGTTTCAAATTAAAACCATATGGAAAATTGTATTTGGAAATCTGTGTGCATATGCAGTGTTAATTTGTCTCCTTGGCTATGATTTTTAGCAGGATGAAACTGGAGTCTTAATTGTGTTGCCATACCAATAGATACTACTTTTACCCCATCTAGGTTACTTTAAGTATATTTTAACTGTCTTGGATGTGTGGCTTAAAATTTATTTCTGTCTTCAGTCATTCTTGAAAATGTCCCATATTTCACTAAAGATGTGGCCGTGCTCTTTGAAAAACTGGTTTCTTGCAGTCATAGGGAGAACTGAAGCAGTGCATTGTGCTGCCAGGCAGTAGTGTGGGGCATGACCATGCATGGGGTTGGGCCAGGCACTTTTGGGTCTTTCAGAGCCAGATAATTCCTTAGCAAAGGCATAGCATGGGGTCATGCCTCTTGGCACTAAATGTAGGTGGGGACACAGGGCTGGAGAGCATTTGCTACCTGGTACAGATGTGTGTATTTCTGTTGTTAAGGAAACTTCCCAGTCTGACCATTCCCAAGACTCTCTGGCAGTCGCTCTCCCACCACCAGTGACTTTGGCTGCTGGGACTGAAGTTCCTTTGCAGCCGCAGCTCCAGTGAGCTGAGGAGTGCCCTGCTTGACTCCCTGCACTCCCCACTCTCACAGTCAGACCAGGTTTCCCAGGGGAGTCTCAGATGTCTTGTTCCATAAAGCCCTTTATTCCTGGCACAGTAACACAGAAACAGCTTGAGCTGGTGCCTCCAAGGAGCAGCCTCAACAAAAGACTCCTGGGCTTTTATCCCCTCACAGTCCAAGCTCGGGCAAGTCTCAACTCTTCCTCCCTTAGTCCTCAGCTCCTGCAGTGTCTGAGCACTTGGCTGGGCCACAGGTCCAGTGCCCTTTGTGATGGACAAGGTCGGCATTTCCCAGCCTCTTGCCCCAGGCTCCCTTCAGGGAGCTCAGTCTGCAGCTGTCACTGCAGCTGCACCACCAGCTCCTGCACTGAATGGATTCCTCATCAACCTTGCATCTGGAGATGGCCTCATGTCCCAAAGCTCTTTCGCTTTTCTATCCAGGCTGTTGATAGGCTGTGATTTCAGACACTTGTGTTAATTGGCTGCAGATTACTGCCCAGTGTTGAGAGAAGTGGAAGATGGAAATTCAGCCTGTTCTTGGTTTAGGAGTCAGCCATAGACTACTTTTCTCCTCCTCTTCTCCTAGTTGTAATGAGTTTATCTCTATAAAATTAGGTACAGTATCGTACAGTCACCCCTGGACACTTTATAAGTGGGCAAGGATGAAGTGGGACATTTCTTGACCATTACAAGGAAGTTAGCTTAGGGAAACACAAACTGATTTCTGGGAATGCTGGGATATTGAGAAAGTGCAATGCAGATCTCTTCTATTCCTTTAGAGAACATCAAGATTATGTTGATCAGGGAAATGGAACTGTAATTTGGTGAAGCTGGGTATGAAGCAGGGGTCAGATTAGACAGCAGGAGCTCAGTGGAGGTCACTGGTGACTCTTCAAGTAGATACAGCTCTTCTAGGGAAAGATCTCCATTTCTCCAAGCATTGTCCTCATGGCACTGGATCACTGGTTTGCTCTTTGCTGGTCTGTAGATCCCAGCCTCTGACAGATGAAATGCATCTGTTTTGAAGAACTCACTAAACTGTGAGTTGCAAGACCTGTGCTGCTTGTAGGTCAACAGTGAGTGCTGCTCAGGGTGCTGGGGTACAGAGTAGGTCGTCAGTCACGAGCTGGAATTTAGAACTGCAACCTAATACCTAATATGACTTGCTGGTGTCATTGAATGCTTGAGCTAAAGAGCTGTGAGGATAAGGGCTTAAATTCCTTCTTTTTTATTTATTTAAAAAAAAAAAAATTTCCCTCTTCCTTCTCAATCAAGCGTCCTGTCAGGTGTGCCTGTGGCTGTGACAGTTGGTGACCCCTCTGGCTAAAGGATGGGAGAGCTGCTGAGGGGTCTTGTTCCTTAACAGCTGGAGCTTTAGGCAGGCTCCAGGTGTGCACCATCCCAAACTGTAGGAGGGCTGAGTGATTTTATAAAATAGGGATCTCTAGGAAAACTTGGGATGTTGCATTGTTGCCTGTAGACTCAGCTGTGGGCTGCTGATATTTTTGGGGCTCAAATGTACTGTTAAATTTTCAGGAGTGTGAGCTGAAGGGCAGATCTGTCTGACTTGCTTTCTAGGTTGCTGCGTTTTACATATGGACCTTCATTTCCTCCGTTTAAAATTCCCGATGAAGATGCTGGTCTGATTCCTCTTGAAATGGATAATGAGTGCGTTGCACAAACATGGTTTCGCTTTTTACATATGCTGAGGTATTGTAATTACAGCCATCCATTGTTCCTGTTCTTGCATCAGATATATACATTTGATCATTTGCAAGTATATCTCTCTGGAGATCACCAAGACTAAGCACCTAAACAGAATAAAATGAGAGACTTGTTGTGCCAATGCCCTGCAGCAGCTCGGGGCAGCCATGAGTGGTGTTGTTCAACTTTGAACTCTGACTCTTTCAAAATGTAAACGGGTTCAGTTAATTAAAAACTATTTTAGCTATTTGGCATTTTGGAGGATCTGAAAAACAAGAGTTCAATAGAATTTTGTTTCTCTGAGATAGCAAACAGGAAAAGCTGAACAATAGTTCTGGGAGATGCATACAACTTCCATTTATTCTCCAGGGTGTTAAATTTAACCTACAATTTATTTTTAAAATGGGTGTTTATATATTTATTTTCATGAAGAAATCTATGCAGGTAATTTTAACATACGTGTTAATCTTTCTTAAATGCACAGCTGAACCAATGCTGTGCTTTGTTTTAAAGATTTTTGGATGTGGCATTACGTTAAAGCTCTCAAAGCCAGAATATTAAACAACTGATATAAAATGCTATTTAATAGTTAAAGCTAGATAAACATTAGACTGTTCTCTTGTCTTAATTTGTAGTACTAATGTCACAAGTAATGTCCTCTTCAAATTTGGAGTTTTCAAATTTGCTGTTTCAGGATTTGAGTCAATCAGGAAAATTTGCTCAAACTTTTACAATCCACTCCCTTTCTTGTCACTGTTTGACAATATTTAATTCATTATTTACCTTTCTAGAATAACTTTACCGATGTAAGTTTTTTTACTCTTAACTGGATTCAAAAGACCTCATAAGTAATTAATATTACTGCAATAATTAGTCTAGCAAGTGTGTGCTCTGGTTTGTTTTATTTTACTAAAATTGTTCACTGTATTTGGGTAATGTTTGAAATGAAGATAATTAAATATTGCCAACCCATGAAGTGAAAACTACCTTCCTGTGATGGAGTAACAGCTAAAATGTATTGATAACTGAATGCTGGTTTGTGGTGTTATTTAAATGCCTTAAACTATTGCATCTTCAAGTGTTTTTAAAATCTCAACAGCTGTTCTTAAACTGACTAACATATATTTTGCTCTTTTTGTGTGCAGTAATCCTGTGGATTTGAGTAACCCAGCCATTATTAGCTCTACCCCCAAATTTCAGGAGCAGTTTCTGAATGTGAGTGGGATGACTCAAGAACTGAATCAGTACCCCTGCCTTAAACATCTGCCTCAAATATTCTTTCGTGCCATGCGTGGAATCAGCTGTTTAGTGGATGCATTCCTAGGTAATGTTTTTGTCTTACCCATGGATAGCTAGGAATATTTACTTAATCATTATTTTATTCTCTTGAAATCTGTGTTTGCCATAAATACAGCAAAAAATCATTTGCAAGTATATCCTGGAACTGATGAGGAGGGGACCTCAGATAACTTTTAAAACAATCTGTATACACAGTAGTAACATTTGAATGCGTGAAGTTGTAGATGGCCTTATTTTCAAATGCAAAACAGATAAATCAGAACTATAAAATAAAACCAGGGATCTCTTTCCCAAACAAGGCTTCTTTGCTCTTTCTATCAAATCACCAATGCAAGTGCTATGTTTTAGCATGTTGTGAGCAGTCACCACCGTGTTTCTAATCCTCGTGGCAACTGCTGTGTGCCTGTTTTGTAAGGTGTTGAATTTTGACTGTCATCTTAGATCTTTGTGAGCGTTTCACTTAGTTTATGGTTAGTGGGTGACTACTACTACTGAGTAGAAAAGTCACGTTTCTTTGTGTCTGCTGCTAACTGAGTAGCTCTGGCTGGTCAGTTTTAAGTAATAGGATGGAGTACTTGAAATTTAAAGCATTATACTTAGTATGCTTCAGACTTACTCAGAGTTCTTCAGGGAATATGTGCTATTGTAAACTTCGAAGAGCTGCCTGTCTCCAGTTGCTTTCCTGCTTAAATGTGTGCAAACAAATGTCATCTGCCATAAACGTGAGCTGATGTGAGACTGCAGGAGACTCAAGCAGATGCGTAAACAGTATTAGAAAAAAACCTGCCAGTGAAATGAGACCATCAGCCTGGAGAAGAGCAGGCTCTAGGGACACAGAGGGCGGGGTTAGATTGGATATTGGGAAGAAATTCTCCCCTGTGAGGGTGGTGAAGCTCTGGCACAGACTGCCCAGAGAAGCTGTGGCTGCCCCATCCCTGGAAGTGTCCAAGGCCAGGTTGGACGGGACTTGAAAGAACATGGTCTAGTGGAAGGTGTCCCTGCCCATGGAAGGGGGTGGAATGGAGGGTCTTTAAGGTCCCTTTGAACCCAAACTATTCTGTGGTTTTGTGAATCAGACGCTTCAGACTTCCAAAGATCTTGTAGCATGATGAAGCACCTAGGGTGATAATAGCCCACCTGGAGTGCAGAGACAGAGACTACAATGCATTGGGGCACAGGAGAGTTCTCAGTGAAATTAAAATCAGGCTGTAGGTATGGATTGGGACAGTGTGCTCAGGCAGGCTTGAGAGCTGCAGAAACCCCTTCAGCGAAGGCTGATGGGAGAGCTCATTGCCTTCTGTCACAAGTGCTAAAGCACTGGGTTTTATCTTGCTCTCCCTGGTACCTACATGATGTGTTTGGCAAAATAGTGCATCCTTTTTTCCAGCCAAGTGTACCAAAACAGTAGGTTTCATAGTGCATACTCTGCCTGGGGTGTAACATTGATGGTTTAGCAGGAGCAAATTGTTCTGTATTGTGTTATGAATAGTACTTAGGTACTTGAATTAACATGGTCACAAAAAATCTGTGAAATCCTCAAGCACGTTGCAGTTCCCCACATCATTTTTCAAATGGGGCGCGAGGGTGTTGGTATTTATTAAAATGGACGGAAGTGGTGTTTGTCACTTCAAGTTTTGCAGATGTTGAGTTGCTTCTGATTCTGACTGGGAACAGCTCTGTATACCATAAGTTTCCCTGAAGCTGGATAAAAGCTGGTCTAATGTCCTGCTGCTGCCAGAAAAATCATAGCTTGCTCTGCTTTCTTACTCTCGCGTGTACTGCCTTAGTATTTGACTGTTCAGCAGCTGGTTGAGCTCAAACCGGAGCAGAAAGCTGTGTGGTGGATGGGTTTCATCTTAATTTAGTGAGCTAAGGTGGCTTTAAGGGCCAGACATTTTAGAGATGTCTGAGAAAAGTGTGTGGGAGTTATGATTGAGAAAGAAAGGCAAAGGTGAGAGGCATCTGAATTTTGGCAGAAGTGAGCTATGAAGTTGTCTTTGGCAAGTGAACCTTGCTCCTTTCCCTCTGCCTGCTTCTAGACTGGTTCCTCCCATCTGTCATTTCCCATAGCCTTAGGGTGTGGGGTCCTTTGGTGGTTTTTAATCAGTTGTTTATCTGATGTAATTACTGTGTTCATTTGCTTATGCATTTACTTCTGCTAATAGTAAAATAGGGAGAGGTGTTTTTCTTGCTACTGCTGTTTTGGGGAGCAGGGGGAAGCATGGCTTTTGACCAAAGGCTCCTGTGCTTACTAATGGCCTGCTCTGTGTCAGCCCATGGAATTCTTGCTGAAAGCCTGCTTTATTCCTGGCCTTAACAGGCATTTCCCGACCCCGGTCAGACAGCGCACCACCCACGCCAGTGAACAGGCTGAGCATGCCCCAGAACACTGCTACCAACACCACTCCACCCCACAACCGGAGGCATCGGGCAGTGACTGTGAACAAAGCAACGATGAAAACCAGCACTGTAAGATTTCATACTCTGTATTTGAGTAGCTGATCCTTTGGATCGTTTCCTCATTAGGGGAAGTAATTTCCTTGATTCTAGGAGCTGATCTGTTCTTCTGTTCAAACAGGTAACTACTGCACATGCTTCAAAAGTGCAGCACCAACCCTCCTCTACTTCTCCACTCTCCAGCCCAAACCAGACAAGCTCTGAGCCTCGGCCACTTCCAGCTCCTCGCAGGCCAAAGGTTAACAGCATCTTGAACCTCTTTGGATCATGGTTATTTGATGCAGCATTTGTTCACTGTAAACTTCATAATGGAATAAACAGAGACAGCAGCATGACTGGTAAATATTACAAAAAATATATGTACTCTTTTTTCCTTGTTTTATTGACATTTCCTACCTGCAATATTAACACATACTTAATCTAAAAAGAGTAAAATCTGAAGTGCTCTGTTGTAGTTAACCCCTTGAGCTGAGCCAGCATCTGCTATTAGCTGAGCAGGTGTTTGGGGATTTCAAAGTTTAAAAAACCCCCAGTTTTTAGTATTAAATACT
Source organism: Platysteira castanea (assembly GCA_013397175.1). Classification (NCBI taxonomy): domain Eukaryota; kingdom Metazoa; phylum Chordata; class Aves; order Passeriformes; genus Platysteira; species Platysteira castanea. The sequence goes on from VYXC01010000.1 coordinate 27,780, forward strand.
CCCTTGCTTTAACAAGCATGGCACTTCCAATTATGATACTGGGGAAAATGCTGTTAAGTGAAGGATATCATATGGTAGGAGTCCACTTCTTAATTTGAAATCTGCTTGAGTATCTATGATTAATAGCAACTATTTATATTGACTCTTTAATATTTGAAAAATTGTCCTACGTCACTCCACATAATGCACAAAGTGGTACTTCTTGGTTTTGGAGAGTGATGTATTTTGAATGTCTGCTAACTTTTCCAAGAGATCTATCAATCAGTCTGTCATTAAGTCACTGGCCTAAGAAAAGTAGAGGAAAGACATTTGTTGTAGCAAGTTGGATGTATAGTGGGACTTGACAGCAGCAGTTAAACTGATGGTCTTCCTTGTTTGTGTCAAATTCCTGTGTGAAAGCTTAGGGTATGGGATCTTCTAAAGGTGTTTTTAGGTATGTAGCACTTGGTTTTTAAAAGTGTTTGCTGTGGATTTCTGTGGTAGGAGTTTGGATTCTCTCTATAAAAGACCTGTGACTCCTGACTAGGGAAACAGCTGAGCTTAGGAAGGAGTAAGGCATCCTTTGAGGGTGTGTTCGGTTGCATATGCATTTAATGTATTACTACATTTAGTGCTTTTCAGATTGATTAGATCATTTTCATTTTGACATAACCTGTTTCTTGAGCAATTTTAATGAAGTGCTTAACCTGTAAAGGAAGGATGTCAGCTGAGATGGTGCTTATGCAATAGTGTCAGCTGTAAATAAAGGTGTTGTGATGCTGGCAGAAGTACACAGTCATCCAAAATCAAAAGGTTTAACTTCCTCGAAGGGGTTCCAGGGCCTTCTATTCATATATGCAATGTCTTAAATCACCTAGCAGCAACCAGAAAATTGTTGTGTTACTAGCCTTGCAGAGAGATTACTGGCTTTCTGAAAACTAGAGACAGCTGTTTGGAATTGAGTTAATTCTCTTCCTCCTCTGTGCTCTTCCAAGCTTGTCCATAGCGAGATCAGTCTTTGCACATCACACAATCTGTTGTCTTTTAGCAGCAGAGATTCTGAGACAGTGATGTTGGTGGACTCCCAGGAACCTGGCCAGGTCATGTCCTGCTTTTTTAGCAATTTGGAAGACAGAATTAACTTAGAGAAATTTAATCAAGTATCTGCTGCCCTTGCATGGTGTTGTTACTGCTATGTAAGGTCACTGGTCACTGTAGTGCCAAGGTGACTAGCTGAAGGAGAGAGAACTGAGGATGGACCCCTACTGCTGAAACGCTGTAAAGAGGTCCCAAACTCTGATTGCCTGATTTATCCTTTTGCTCAGCCTCTGCTTAAGGTGGGAAAATGAGCAAGACATGTAAAGGGCCAGGCCCCTGGAGTTTCTGCTGACTTGAAGCATCAGTGTCTTTTGAGTGAGCTTTAAGCCCAAATTGAAAAGTTTTTATTCTGGGAATCTGACCTGTGATGCCTGATGCCTCCAAATCTTTTACTCCTTGAACAGCATAAGGCAGGAGGTGCTATGCTGGCTGATGAGGTGGGCCGGGAGGGTTCTGTGTTAGGGCCCACCATCACAGAAATGGGGCCCATCAGTAACAATCAGATCTGCACATTGTGCCCATCCACCTGCTTCTCTGCATGCTGTAGATGTGGCTTGAAGGAGGAGGGCCAGCAGAGAAGGGGTGGTTAGTTGGCACAGTCCCTGCCCTTAGGAAAGACATCCAAAATAAATCTGATGCTTTACAGCTGCAGTTTGGCTATTCCTGTATGTCCATCTGCTATCCTTTGTAGCCATGGCACTTCAGCCACTAGCTGGAGTATTCTTACCATGTCTGACACTGCTGTTGATAATCTTAGCATTAGCTTCAAGAAGCACTATTGTTTTTATGGGTGCTTTAAATGTTTTGATTGGGAGGTATCTGCACTTAAAATCAGCTTTGCCATGTAGTATTGTCTTCTACTGGCCCACACACACTATTTTTCTTTAGGTCTGCAACTGCAGCTGTGTAAGATCTCAGCAGCTTAAACCCTTCTAATGTTTGCTTTGTTTCATTGCCATACAATTAAGAATTCCTTCTCTTTTGGCTGTCTTATATGGCTTCTTTGTTTTGCTGCTGGAGGAGTGAGGACCACTTTGCAGAAGTATTACAGCTTGCTCCTTGGTCCTGTAGAGACCTCTGGAATGCTGTGTTTTCTAGTGTGTGTTTCTCTCTCCTCTTCTGTCGTGTGGCACAGTCTCAGTGAGAATCCCTATGATGTGATTACCAAAGAGAGATTCATGAGCTCAGTGCAGTGCCTACCAGGTGACCTGTGGATGAGCTGTGGTCTCGAGCTCTAGTTCAGAATTTAGTTTGGTTCTTTTAAATAAATCCTGCTGACACACATGGCCAAGCACATTCAGCACACCTTTTTGATGAGCTCTAGGAAATAAAGAGCACTTGATCAAGGCTGACATGAATGAGTATCCCTCTACCCTTTCTTTTTTCCTTGTCCCAGGATCTCATGTTTCACCTCTGGAACTCTTTAACCTCCAAATAGGAAGTAATGAAAAATGACGAGTGGAAAAAATGTCCAGCTTTTTGTAGGTCTTGAGATGAAAAACTGTCTAAATGGGTAGAAGGGTAACTGAATTTGCTCTACTTGACCCTACTTCGCTGGGGAAGGTTGACTATCTCCAGTGGCCCCTTCAGCCTCAGCTCACCTGGTTCTGTCAGTTTAACTGCTACCTGACGGTTTTTCAGTTTTCTGTCATCTCATGGGTGAACTTCTTTTACCAACCCTTGATTGAAAAACTGTAGGTGTTCCACATTTGTGGTTATTCTGTTTTTGTCTGTGTTTGAGAAGAGAGAATTGTTCTCTCTCAAGATTAGCTGGAAGTCATATGTATACAGTTGGCTGCTGGTGGTGGTGATGATCACCTGAAAGCAGTTGTCCTGTTTGCTCTTTGAGCCCTGTCCTTCAAGGTAGTCCTGTGTCATAGTTTGGATTCTGAAGCAGAGCAGTGGTCGTGCCATCATTGGCATGATGCTTTTGGGCCTTGAGTGTCCTTATCAGATTTTAGTTTCTGCACCCAGACTTCGATGGTGAAGCTTTGTGGTGGGCAGCTGATAAACATCACTGTGTTTTGGTGAGAGAGTAAAAATGGCCTGTTGGAAGATGCATAGGTGGTTTGAAAGCAGCTGGATCCTACTGGCGCAGTCTAGAATTAGATGGGTGTGTGGCATTTATGTAGCTGATAGTGTGGGATGAATAGATCCTTATGATAGATAACACCTTCATAAGAAATTGGCTGCGGAGCCTGTATGAGGTTAATGCGAGAATGACAGCTTGGGTGTGTGTGTCTGTCCAGGGCGGGCTCAGTGGCAGGTTGTGTTTCAGACGAGCTTGGCAGTGTGGTGCATGCTACTGCTACCTACTGTCCTCAGCCCTTGAGAATGGGGAGAGGCTCACCAGTACCTTGTGCCAGCATTTCAGCAACTGAATCGTCCAGTCTGATGGGCTCATTCTCAATCCTTGTACCTAAAGGATGCCAGCTCTGCAGTTTGTAACAGCTGAAGGAGTCCCCTCAGGGGCTTGCTGGTATCACCCAGGGGCTGTTGGCAGTGGGGGAGCCTTGGGGTATATCATTACCCTCACCTCTTCTGGCCCTACTGTCGTTAATGTCCCATAGAATGTTTCTGGGGCTCGAGGAGCAAAATCTAAGCAGCCTTGACTGGGGACATAGTGAGTGCTACTGAGGGGCTTGGTTACAGGTCTGACCCTGCCTGTTCAAAGAACTAGCTCTCCCCAGGTGGTGGGTAGTACCTGGCTGCTGGAGTTCTTACTCTCTTCTTTCTCTGGACATTGTTTGAGATGTTGATGTTTCTAGGAGTGTTGTGCCTTTTGTTCCTGCCTTGGAAGATTGTTAATGGAGCTGGTGGTCAGGGGAGGCATGCTCAGGTATTCTGGTTGTTAGCAACTTGGCTTAGGGCAATGGGAGCTGTAATACGGTTGGGAACTCCTGGTTTGGAAGCAGGAGTACTGCTGTGAAGAGACTGCAGGTAAGTAACTTTCCCCCTACAAGATGTACCCCAGTTCAGAGGAGCCTTAGGACAGCCTGGTGTATGCTCCATGTGCACTGCGACATGGGGACAGGTCTGTGAGCTGAGAAGGGTTAATACATTCTGTTAAAGAACTGACACATGTTGATATGAACAGCTCTAAATCTTAGTCGTATTTTGTAACTTTTTGTTCATTGTTTTGCATGGTACTTTCAAAACCATAATTTTGGACCTGTATGCCAATTTCCTATGTGTTTAACGAGCTTGCTGTATCATAAAGCTTTTAATCTATTTTTTAAAAAGCTAAAAGCTTCTTAACTTATATTACAATTTCACCATCTTAAAAGTATTTTATAACTACTGCTGTCCTTTGATTTGTTTCCATTTTATTTCTATTATCTTGCAGCATCTTTTATCCAAATTCTTCTTTCTTATAAATCTTGTAAGTAGGAACCAGTAGCTTTTCCTTAATTGCGGTCATGCTTTTCTTTTTTCATAATCCCATATTTTATTTGTAAACTCATTCTCATTGTCTCTTGTAGCTTTTGCACTTTTACTTGAAAAAGACAAGTAATTTTTTTTGTGTGTGTTTTTGAATGGGGAGGATTGTTGGCAAAAGCAAATTAATCTGCCTGAATCAGTCCCATCTTTTCTGTACTTTAGTCTGTGATCATGTCATAAATTTCAGGACTTTGCACTAACCATGTTTTTTTTACTTAAAGCTTATTTTACAGACCTAGTGTTTGATTTGTATGCATTGTGCATGTAGTGTTTTTTTCCAACTACAGTATATTGCTGGATAGCTTATTTAGGACAAAAAATGGCTCATGGGAAGATGCATAAAGATTTGTACTTATTTGCTACTTAACATCAATGAAAATTTGTAAGGTAAATGTAGGTTAAATGATAAATTTGAGGACAAAAAATTAGGAGTAGGCACTTGTCCTTAAGACATTTCCTTTAAAACAAAACAAAAAAGCACTCTATCTGTAAATTATCAGGTATTCCAACTGCTCAAGTGTTAAGATGCCTTTGTTTGCAAGGCTGACTGTGAACCTGCTGTTCCCCAGTGTCCCAGAGCTGAGACAGAAGAAGTTCTCTTTTGCTGGTAGAAACACATAGGTGTGATTCTGTCAGGAGCACCTTTGTCTGCACAAACAAGAACACACTCTTTATGATGTTAGTAATCCTAGAGTGAAGCTGTCCAAGGAAGAGAAAAGAAAACCTGGAAAAAAATCACGTTGAGTGCAGTATATATTTTGTTTTGGTAGCTATCCTGGAAGAAAGGATGGAGCCAACAAGAGCGAGTTGTCTCATATCCACACAATGCTGATGTGTGAAAGGGAGACCAGAAATCTCTCTAGAAAGACATGGATTGGAGTGGTGTGGACTGGCAGAACTGACCTGCAGGAAGAGAGCACGGAGCTGGGCAGAACCAGGTTAGGTCACAGTGGGCTCCGAGAGGGTCCTGGAGCTTTTGTAGGATAGGGAGCAGGAGATGGCCAGCCCACGGTAGCTGCAGTCTGGAGGCTCTCTTATTAACTGGCAGTTTCAGTGATCATGTGAGGAGAGAGGGACCAAATTAGGAGAATTGGATTACACAACCTTCCCTTTCTCATACGGGGTCTTGAAATTTTTTGATTATTTTTTTAATGTGTGTTTGTACAACAAAACTGGATCAAAGCCACTTGGTGTTCAGGGCAGCATGAGATGAGTTGGCCAGCTGGAAATTAAGCACTTCCTTGGAGATCAGTAGTAATGGCACCATCTAAATTTTTTTGGTTTTTTAGGGGAGCAAGGGAAGGTGGCATTTCATTTTTGTGGGGACAAGAACTAGATGAGGGAGATCTTTGCCTTTCAGAGAGGATAGGAAGCTAGTACTGGATATAAGCGCACTCTTCCCAGCAAAAAGTTGGGATAGTCTGTAGCATATGAAGGTCAGTTGTTGTCATCCTTCTGAGGAAAACAAGTTAGGTGCACCCACAAATACTTCCTAAACAGAGGCACTGGCTCAAATGCAGTGAACTAATAGCTTCATGTTAACTACTAAATTGGACTTGATCTTTGTGTCCAGGATCCCATGAGCCTATTCTGTACATTAACACGCACAGTGAAACGCTGTTTTTTCTCTTCCCAGCTATAGCGACCCAGGCTAGTGTGGAGTTCCGCCGGAAAGGATCCCAAATGTCCACAGACACTATGGCTTCCAACCCAATGTTTGATGCAAGTGAATTCCCAGACAACTATGAAGCAGGAAGGGCAGAGGCATGCGGGACACTGTGTAGGATATTTTGTAGCAAGAAGACTGGGGAGGAAATATTACCAGCTTACCTATCCCGGTACTAACCTATCTTCCAGTTGCTTTATTGGTGTAACTTTATGATGCAGACTAATTCCCAGTGAATGGCATTCAGTCTCTGTCTGAATCCTGTGTTGCTGGTTTAAAAACACCTAGCTGGCCTTCAGAGGCTGGAGGTGGGATTCCTGGCTAAGCCCAGCACTGTTTTCCTCTCACATTTTCATGATGCTGCTTTTCACTGGGTTTTCTTCAAGTTCCAGTTGAAGGGAGGTACCTTAAAGTGCCTCCAGCTGGGAGGAACATTTTCTTTGGCACTTTCTTGCCTCCTGTATTTTTATTTTTGTTTAGTTTGTCACCAAATATTGTTCAGATGGAAAAAATAAGTGTGCAGGCATAAGACTTTGTACACTTTATTAGACCACAAAGGTTCCTGTCAAATACCACATTATTTGGTTTGGTTTTTTGTAGTTGCTTTTTTTTTTCACTCAGTGGGTATTGAAATGCAGTAATATCCCATTATTTGAAACAGTTGTGTTAGAACTACCTCCATGTTCAGTTTTATTTCTGAGAAAATGAGGCAGTTTTGCCTGTCCTAGTATACCTTTTTCACAAATTTTTGTTATGTAAGATAGCAAATGCTAGAGGCAGAGAATCAATTTTAAATCATGATTCGCTCAAACTGTTCAGGTACATTTGTCCCAGATGACATCAAAACTTCCCGAAAGACTGAACAATTTTATTTCTTGAATGTTGTAGTATTTTTTGTATAGATCATATTTCTCTTGGCCAGTCGGTGGGATTCCTCTGTGTCTGCAAGACTTGAAACAACTAAGAGGACATACATGTTCTCTAACAAGAAGCTGCAAAAGAAACTAACTGCTCTAGGATGATGGGCAGCTGGGTTTCTGTCCTTGCTTTCTCATTTGAAGTGGTTATGATGGTTATGTTTGGTCTCGTTCTCCCAATTGCTGATCGGTGTGTCTTGTCCTGACATCCTGCCCATTGTTCTGTCTACTGCCTCCCCCAAGATTTCACAGTATTTTTTCTCATGTTGAGGAGTTAAAATCAAGGTCTTGCTCCCACCCTTAGATGGGAAGGGAGTAGTGGAGGGCAGGTAATCCAAGCACTGTTAGTATCCAGCTTGCTGTGCTTGCTCAGCTCGCAGTCTGGGTGTTGCAACAAGTCAAAGATTTCAGTAAAACTGTGCTGCACTGGCTTTTCGTATGAAATACCTGTCATTTGTGAGGGTTTATTAAGCTGGTTAGGTGTGCCTGCCTGTGCTCAAGTGATGTAGGGGAAGACTCATATCAACATTTCCTAGCTCTGATTTTGAAACTTACTCTATTTTATATAGACAAGATCAAATAGTGGCTGCACATTCTTTTTCATATGGGATTCTGATGCTTTTTGTGTGCAAATAATTTAATCTTATCTTTCTTTGTCAGATTTTACATGCTTTTAATTCAGGGTTTGCAGATAGCAGATTTCGTTTGCCACCCGGTTCTTGCCAGTGTTATTCTAAACTCCCCTCCTCTGTTCTGCTGTGACCTGAAAGGCATTGATGTTGTGGTTCCCTACTTCATTTCGGCTCTGGAAACTATTTTACCTGACAGGTAAGTTGCTATGTCCGTATAAACATCATCAGAGATGTTGGGAGGTGTTCGTCTTCTGTCATTCCTGAGTAATTTCACCAAAGGAATGGTGAATACACACACAGTGTGTGTGTATTTCATGGTGATAATAGCAACACTGTGTAAGCTCAAATTTTCAGTTTTATTTAATGTGATTTTTTTCAAAGCAATAATAGTGCTTATTTTAAATGAAATATGTGAGTTGTTAGCTGCATATTCATTGATACAAAGCAGTGCCTTTAAGAATGGGAAAATATATTGAAATATATCAAAAAATTATTGAAAGCTTATTGATTTTAAAGTAAACTTTCACAAGATATTCTTTAGTGGCTGTTGTTGCAGTGTATTCAGTAAGTAAGTAATCCTATACATCATTAAATGGAAAAATTGATAATTTAGACTGATTAAATTGGACTAGGTTCTTATCAGAGCTTTACAGATTTCTGGATGTTTTGCTAAGTTAGACACTTTATAGTACTCTCTGCATGCCTTCTTCAATGTATGTGTTATGTCTTGGTACCGTGTTTCATTTTGATGTTAGGCATTTAGACATAAAACATTATTTATCCTCTGGGATTAAATCTGAGCCACTGCTTCTTCTAATGTAGCTCTTAGAAAGAAACAGCTACATTGCATACTGCAAATTACTTAAGACCACTGGGTGGGTGTATATTTAATTTTAACTTACTTACATTCAGCTCCAGATTCTTGTGAAAAGTTGATTAACTGTCTGATGCTTTGATTTGCAGAGAACTCTCAAAGTTTAAAATCTATGTAAACCCCACAGAGCTAAGAAGAGCTTCCATTAACATCTTGCTGTCTCTGTTGCCCCTCCCTCATCATTTTGGAACAATAAAGTCTGAGGTAGAACATTTATCATTATGTTTTGCATTTCCATTTTTCGTTTCCCTGGGAGTGGAGTTTGGATGGGTTGTGGATTGTATTGGGTGTTTTCTTTAGCACTGGAACTCTTCCAGTGAATCTGGAACAGTAAGACCATATTACAAGGTGTCAGTAGCAATGTGTGGTGTGAATGTTGACTTTTGAAACCCTGCTGGCGTGATCTTTAATTGATACTGAAATAAGTGTATTTTTTCTTCAGGTTGTCCTGGAAGGGAAGTTCAGCAATGATGACAGCTCAACATATGATAAGCCAGTAACATTCCTGTCCTTGAAGCTGCGGCTTGTGAATATCCTTATAGGAGCTTTGCAAACAGAAACCGATCCCAACAACACTCAAATGATACTAGGTTATTTCAGCTTTTTTATTTATTAACTATATTATAGAAGTGTCTGTCTTAATGTGTCCTGGGATAATATGGGTTATTAAAAGCCTCACATTTTTGTTAGTCTCTCTCCTTTTATGTGGAGTAGTACTTAAAAGTAGAGGCAAAAGTAAAGCACATTCTAGCACAGAAAGTCAGTCATAACTAGAAATGGAAGTAGGTAAAAATGTTATAATTTTGGGAAGGATTCCTGACTAATGGATTTCAGAGAAAACCTTAAGTTTTGGCACGGTTAAGCCTAAGAAACATATTGAAATACTGGTGAGTGGTGGTCCAGCATTGGCAAAATACAGATGACATTTGTTTAGCAGTGTGTAAATTCTCAGACAAAACTCAAAAGTTTTGGAGGAGTGTGGAGCTGCACTATGCACAGTTTGGCAAACTGTTCTTTGAGGTAATGAGTGGATGAGGTAATGAGGTAATTATGCTGAATACTCAGAAAGGAAGTAGAAGATGAAAACTTGGATAGTGCATAATCTGACAAGTCAAATATGTTTTCAGATAAGTAAAAATGTATGTGCCTATTATTCTCCCTTGTCCCCCCTTACTCTTCTCTCTTTAGAAGTGCTTTTTTCAACATGATGGTGTTCTTGCCTGTACCACTTTCCTTTTGTCTGTTTAAAAAGGCAACAATCTTGTGGTGTGTGAGAGCTGTCTGCCTTTTTCTGGGAGGCAGAGTTTACCTGGTTAACAGGGGAGGGCAAGAAAATGACGTGTAGTTAAGGGAAGGGAAGCAAATCCAAATCTGCGAGGACTTTTGGAAAGTTACCTTGCAATAGTTTAAGCAGTTCCTTTTCTTGCAGAAGACTAGAGGGGAGTAATTTGAAAGACTAATTTGTACCCAGTGCTGGTGAAGGGGTGAGGATATCTGTGGTTTCCAGGTGAGACCCTCAGAGCACTGGTGCATGGAGGGTTGTCCCACCTCCAGCGCTATGTCTGGTACCGCAGAGTGATGCTCCGTTAAATCCCACCTATGTGGTCCCACGCCCCTCCACACTGAGTTGGTCTGCAGCCAGCTGGGTAGGTGCTCTGCCTTGAGTAGCTTTTCTACTGGGAATTATTATTCCAATCCTAGTCCCTGCCAGTTCACCTGCCCTGTATTCCTCCTCTTAAGCTCCTGTTTCCGTATGTGAAGTTATTTCCCACTGGCTGTAGCTGGAGAAGATTCATGAATCTCCAGTTTAACCAGAAATTCTCACATGTGCCACCAGCTTTTCAACAAAACCAGCGTTTGTTTCCATCTGCCAATAAACGTGCGGCAGCGAGTGATGCATTTCATAGAATCATGGAGTGGTTTGGGTTGGAAGGGACCTTAAAGCTCATGTCATTCCACCCTGCTATTCCCCCATGCATTCCACCCTCATTCCCTGGGTGGGGACACCTTCCGCTATCCCAGGTTGCTCCAAGCCCTGTCCAGCCTGGCCTTGGACCCTTCCAGGGATGGGGCAGCCACAGCTGCTCTGGGCACCCTGTGCCAGGGCCTTCCCACCGTCACAGGGAAGAGTTTCTTCCCACCATCCCACCCCCCCTTGCCCTCTCTGTATAAAAACATTCCCCCTTGTCCTGTTGTTTCCCTTCATAGAGTAAGCTGTGTTCTCCTAAATGTTCATTGATGGATGAGGCAGGGGAAGGAGGCAAAAAATTAAAACTGATGCCACCAAATGTGTCTGTGTCAGCCAGTTTCAGGTCCATGTCGTTATTGCTTCTTACTTCATCATCTGGGGGTGATGCTGCCAAGCAGGTACAGGCTGTTCACCCTAGTTTAGCTAAGACACATCAGCAGTTCTGATTTAAGTGAGTTAAATCTTTCCCAGGGTTGAAGAGAAAACTCTGTCCTGGCTGGTTTAGATGCAATGGGGTTGATGACTCCTGCAGTTAAGAGCTTCAGCTTTTTGAATACAGTATTTTGGGCAGTGATGGAAGTTGGAGCATGGGAAGTGAGAGGCTGGGGAGAAGTGCCAGGCAGAGGGAATTTCAGTGTATCCCACCTCAGATTATGAGCTGGCCTTCTGATAGATGTCCTTAAATGTAAACTGAGCTTTTAAATGAGCGCAATCTTGTGTGAGACAAGGAAACACTCCAGCCCTTCTGTGAAGCCAAAATCCTTCCAAACAAAGGAATTTGACACACCTATCACAGAACAGTTGGGGCTGGAGGAGACCTCTGCAGATCATCAGGTCCAACTCTCTGTCAAGGCAGAGTCACCATGAGCAGGTGACACAGGAACCTGTCAAGATGGGTTTTGAATGTCCTCAGAGAGGGAGACTCCATGACCATCCTGGGCAGCCTGTTTCAGGGCTCTGCTACCTTCCATGGACGGAAGTTTTTTCTCGTGTTGAGGTGGAACTTCTTGTATTTTTGTTTGTGCATTGCTCCTTGTCCTGGTGCTGGATACCACTATACAGAGTCTGGCACCATCCTTTAGACACCCACCCTTGAGATACTGATATGTAATGAGATCTCGTCTCAGCCTTTTCTAGACTGTGTTCAAAGCATTTTTAACATAACTGAAAGCACTCTCTGTCTCAACTTTCATCTGCTTCAAATGGCTAAGCTTGAAGCAAGTCCTGTGTTTTAGTAAGAGGTTTTATAAAACAGAATTGCAAACCTCTGTGTTAGACCTTCTGTGCTGCTTGGTAACTTTCAGTAGTGAATCCTACTGTAGTCCATAGTTACCTTCTTCTATCTGATTCTGCAGGTGCAATGTTAAATATTGTTCAGGATTCAGCACTGCTAGAAGCCATTGGCTGTCAGATGGAAACGGTGAGTATTGTTTGTTTATGAAGTTACTTCTTCAGAAAGAATGCATTCCTCACTTTACCTGCTACTGAAAGGGGCTCAGGTAGCATCTTGAGGTTTGGTCTTTGGTATCTTAGAGCATGGAGAATTCAGAAATTTTCTCATCTCTCTCAACTGCCTTTCACTTTGCAGAATGGTGGCGAAAACAACCTCTTCAAAAGCCACAGTCGCACTAACAGTGGCATTAGCACTGCAAGCGGTGGCAGCACAGAGCCCACGACACCTGACAGTGAGCGGCCAGCACAGGCCCTCCTGAGGGATTATGGTAAGGATAGCTCTTTGGAAAACTGTCATGGTATGCCAGGTTGATGTTTTCTGGGTTTTTCTGTTCTAGTTCTGGCTAAAGCATTAATGTGCCCAGGTGTCTGAAGCCAGGGGGATAGCCGAGCTGTGTGCTGCAATCCTGCACTCACATGTGGCCTTCCAGGGGTTGTCTTAACCCTTCTAAAGGACTCTTAACATTTTCAAGATCAGAATGTAAAAGCTTATGAAAAAGGTGTTTGCAAACTTTAACTTATGTTTTCGAGACACTTAGTTTCTGTCAACAAGAATGGGATATATGTACACCAGGTGTAAATTAATCGCTTCATTCGTTTTGATAGCATTCCAAATGCTCGCCTGACCTCTGCAGCACCTTTTCTTAAACCACATTTAAAGAACATTTCAGGGACTCTGGCTTTTATAGAGCAAGTAAGCAGAATGCTTTGATATGTCATTTGTTATAACAATAGAATTTAGTAACTAACTTTAGTTTGCGGTGTCTTGTACTGTCCATTTTTGACTCTGTAGTAAAATCCATGTTCTAAATCTGTGTGTGGTAAGCTGGCTGACTGTCAAGATCTTGCAATTTCATTTGTTCCTCTGGTCTTCAGTTTAACTGATGTTGGCCGATTAAATGTGAGAACAAATCACCTTTAATATGTTGCAGCCTAGACTGACAATTCTGTCATCACCAGCCAAAAATGTTTGGTGGTGTTTTTTTATCTTGGTCTGTAAATAGCAAGAGGAGGGAGATTATCAGGAAGGGCTTCAGTATATTCTAGGGATTCATATAAACATGTTGGTGCTTCCCCTACAGAATTTGCTTGTTTGAAATTATCAAAGTGCTAGTTTTCTGCACACCATTTGAATTTTGTGTTTAATTTATGTGGATTTTCATTGACAAATGCTTGTAAAAATATTAATTTGTAAGAATTAAAAAATCCTCTAAATATTTGAATTACTGAGTCTTCATACCATGACATAACTAGAAATATATTTTTGTAGTATGTTGCTGGCCTTTGGGGGTCTGTTGGTCTGACCTGGGGTGCCGCGACTTTCCCAGAGAGAGGTCCCGCAAGGGACAGCTTCCTAGGAACCTCGGGCAATCCTCCAGCTGCCAGGAACCTCAGCCAGGGGACAGCCTGTGGCTGCAAGAGATCAGCTCGTAGCAGTGATTTCAGCTCAGTGATTTCAGCTCTGCCTTGCGAGGAAATCCCAGGCCGACTCAGAGACAGAGAGACAGGAGCATCGTGTGGCGGTTCCTTTATTGTCCAGCACTCTGTGAAGGGGGCCAAGAACGACAGCTCCCTCCTGAACTGGGCAGAAGCTGTGGTTTTTATGGGTGAAAGCGAGGGTGGTACCGAAGGGAGAGACCAGTGGGTTACAGTGAATTTACATGGGCACCAAGGCATGAAGGAGTCTCACCCTAAGCAAAGAGGACTGCTCCTTCCAAGTGATATCTCTCCAGGGGACAGTTGAGATAAGCTTGTCACAGCCCATTCAAGGGACATCTCTCCAAGGGAGAGACCTGGCAAGCTTTATCCTCCTCCACACTAGTATATTCATTTTATTGGATTTTTTAAATCAGCTATGCACAGAAGGTAAGGTTGTAAGGAGCTTATGAAAAGAAGTTGTGTTTCCACTGGATGCTTCAAACAAGAGAAAATTGAAAACAAGATGGTCTACTGTTACTTTTTAGCCATAATAGACTCTTGAATCTGTTCCTGGTGTGACATTGGACATAGCTCTTGAGTGTTAAATAAGGTAATTTAGATTTTCGGAAGGATATGCCTTCTCTGTCATAGTTCTCATGTCTCTTTATAACTAGTCATTGAGCAGTTTTTTATTTCTGACATTAATTTTCATATTTCAATTTTAATAAATACGGATAGTATTTATGTTTCCTAGTATTTTGCAGTGAGAACAACTGATACATAAAACATGTTATATTTTTAATTTTGAGTTAAAGCTTCAAGGAAATGAAAGGTTAAAAATAATTGTTTCTTTATTAAGCACTGATTCTTTCATTATCTACATCTGTTGAACTAGTGCAGCTTTTGATAAACATGAGGTGTGGAAAGAATAGTTTATTTCTGACACAGGTGTCTGAAATTACATGTGCTCCTTAGTTCCTCAAAACAGCTACTAATGTTTAATATACATTACCAATGCCTGTATTTTTCAGAGACTAAAAGACATGACATGACAGACAATTTAATTACGATAGCAAAACCTGAAGCTGGCTGTTCTGCTGCTGAAATGCAGCAGAGCTCTGGGGTTATTAAAAATGTCTTAAAAAAAATTAAATTGAGCTAGCTAGTCTGAGTGGGTTTGTATAATGCCCAGAGAGTAAGTGAGGGAGTTAGCCTGTGCAAAAGTCATCAACCCAGTTTTGAGATGGTTAGGGTTTATTTTATGTCTGTATTGTGGCTGCTTTGCCTTGTGCCTGTGCTTTGCTTATTGTCACTAATGCTTAGTTATTTTCCCTCCCTGTGGTGTGTGGTTTTGGGGTTATATCCTAGCTCTTCATACAGATACAGCTGCTGGATTGCTGATCCGCAGCATCCACCTGGTAACCCAAAGGCTCAACTCCCAGTGGAGGCAGGACATGAGTATCTCTCTGGCTGCCCTGGAGCTGCTCTCTGGACTGGCAAAGGTGAGACATGCAGCTTGGTGTGCTCTGGCCCCTTCTCACAGGGTGTTTTTAGTCCTGCCTGGGTGAAAGTCATGCCACAAAAAATATTTCTGTGGCTGAATTTTTCAGCAACTGTTCTGTTTGGAAATGAAAAAGAAACAGCACTGCTGTTGTAGGTTCTTTTCTCCCAGTGTAAATAAATGTGGCTCAAATGTGGCCTGCGAATGCCTTTTGACTGAAACTTCTGTTGTACCACTTTTCCCCTTCTTTCTCATCTTGGAAATAGTTTTTAGAGCTTTACAAAACACAGTGTATTGCTAATATGAAGAGTTGCCTTCTTCAGAGTTTGTGTGCACACAGTTCCTTCATTCAACACAAATAGGTGGGGGAGAAGAGTTGTTGAGATGCAAAGTGCCCCTTTCTGCCTGAGAGCTCTTGTGCCCAGGCTGGACTTCAGGGCCTTTGTTAAGCAAAAGTCTAGTGTACTTAGAGCAGCCACAATAACCTGGTGTGACAATTCAGCATTTCCCACCATAATCCCTCAGGAACTCAACAGATGTCTTTTAATGTCTGTCTCAGGCAGTTTTTAGAACATAAAGTCAGCACTGAGCCATATTGGACTGGGTGTTTATTCACTATTGCAGTAGCATGACCTGAAGAATGTATTTGGAAGTGTTCTGAAATGAATTAATGTGTATTATTGGATCTTACAGAGTGCCATACAGGACCAGAGATTCCTGCAGCTTGTGTGGTTAAGCCAGGGGTTTTCTTGGTTTGGTTTGGTTTTTTTCTTGCAGAGTTACGAGAATGTGGAAATATATTATCTTCTCAAATATATCCCCAGGTTAATATTAAATATTGTAGTCTTTGTATAATTCTCATGCAACTGAAGTAATTCTTGCCCTGGAATATCTTCCCCCTTTAAAACAAAGTGGGAAAAAAGAGATCACTTCTTCTGCAGAACTACAGTGGGGACTTGTTCTGCTTGTGTCTTTGGAGGTGACAGGTCACAAAGCATTTCTCAGGTAGGGGCTGCCCTGTCATGTGTCTGTTCAGCATCAGGTTATTAGTGGGACTTGGAAAAGTCAAAAGTCTTGTTTCCTGCAGGAGTGCTGGTTCACAAACCTGCCTTTCATAAGCTCACCTTGAGGGGACTCTGCTGTAGATCTTTGGGTTCTGAAGGATGTTCTACCTAAATCCTGGGCCTCTGAATTTTCACTCCCATGTGGAGTACAGCTGCCAGGCTTCAGTGCTGGCACCAGCAAGCCCATCCACCTTCCTGCTTGGATAAAGGTGCACCTGAATAAGCAAAGCTTTACAGAGCATGGTCAGATGCTACAGAGTAGAAAAATCCATCTGTTCCTGTGCTGAGTCACAAGCTGTGAATAAGAGAGAAGAGAAATTCAGTTCTTTAGCCTTACAGTGCAGATCCTCATGGCACATTGTGCTGTTTCCTGACCTTCTGGTCTGGAGCCTTGCTCTCTGCAGCCCTGAGCTGGGAGAGAAGCAGAGAGGGCTGTTTGCAGTGAGTTTTGGGGAAGAGGCTATGGGGTTTTTGTCAGTCTGCTTGTCTGAGAATGACTTTTTTCTTCCTATTTCCAGTGGTGAAAGTTACTGTGCTAAGAACATGTCTAGGGGAAAGTTACTTGAGCAGAATGAAGCCCTGTGGAAGGGAAGCTTGGCAGTGAGTGGGTTCTTGGAGATACAGAATGGGTTGCTAGAGCTGAAGAAGAGGCATTTGTGGAAAATAAATGTCAATACTGCAAATTCAGCTTACATTTGGTGTCTTATCAAGCCACAGTGGTACCATTCCTGCTCCTGGAAACCAAGCCATACACTGTGGTCATACCTCAGTGCAGCAATTCTTTACTTCTAGTTTCAATATCCATCACTGTTAAATAATTATACCTGCAATTTTAACCTGTAATCAAAAAAGAGCTCAACTATTTATTCTTATTTCTTAAAACTGCATTTAGAAATGTTTTCAAAACCTGCTTTTTCCCTGGAAGATTTCTGTGGAGGAGTTCTCACCCTGTCCCCCTTGCGTGGCGCAGGTGAAGGTGGCGGTGGACCCGTCGGACCGGAAGCGCGCGATCAGCTCCGTGTGCAGCTACATCGTGTACCAGTGCAGCCGCCCGGCCCCGCTGCACTCCCGCGACCTGCACTCCATGATCGTGGCCGCTTTCCAGTGCCTCTGTGTCTGGCTCACGGAGCACCCCGACATGCTCGATGAGAAGGTCAGTCTCCCGGTGGCTAGATTTTGAGTGCTGCATCTGAAATGCCTTTTGGGCCCAACCTGTCTGTTCTCATACTTTAGAATACTCTCTTAAGAACTCCAAAAGAGTTTCTGTGCAAAATACTTCAGAACTTTAATTCCTGATCTTTATTCACCAGTACAGTTTTTGGCTTTAAAATTACCTTTATAGGAATGTCTTAATCTTTCTTTTTGCTTTGTGAAACTGGAAAAAGAGAGAAGAAAAGAAACCTGGAAAAAACCGAAAGAGAAATATAGAAATGAATGGAGTAACCCATAGCTACCTGCTGCAGGTAGCCATGACTCTCCTCATTTCTCAGCTCTTACCTGACTAGAGCATTTTCTAGGCTTAACAGAGTTCCTTTGATGCTAATGTTTTGATAATCAGTTTGTTTCACCCAGAAACCAATTTTCTAGCAACTAAGGAAAGCATAGCTCAATAGAAGGTGGAATTTGCTTGGGAAGCTTGAGGAGAGCAGGAAATGAGAGGCATGTTTTTGATTGTCTTCTGCCCTGCTGCTTAAGAAAAAACGAAAAAATTTGCACATTTTCATTTTTGGTCTTCTTTAGAGCCAACTTAGTGATCTTTCTGTGATTTTATAGGTAATAGATACGTATGTATTATGTAATATTTTGTTATCTTTTTAGATCGAACATTACATATCTTTCTTTTGTTTATTCTGTAACATACAAAAATATGTATTTTTTTTTTTTAAATGAAGATTGAAAACCCAAAAGCAGAACTTTAAATAAAGATGCTTTCTGCATGTGCTTTGGAGTACTGGCATGGCAAGAGATGATTGTGATAGGATAGGTTCCCTGGATGTGGCACAGGTTGTGTTGCATTATGCTTTATTCCATTTCATTATGGTCTTTTTTATTTCAATTATCACTATAAGGAGATAGTGCTACATACTGTGTGCGTTATGTTCTGGACACTGAGTAGCTCATTCCTGAGTCATGAGAGTCAGATGAGAACTTTTCCCTGCATTTGCAAGTATTAAAAATGCAGCTTTCCAGGTGCCTTCTCTTATATTTGCTTTGAGTTTCACCTGCTGTATTGCTACTCTGTAAACTCCTGCTGCAATTCTTCGTGGCCAGTCTTCGCAGCTCAATGCTGGTTAATTTTGCTCTGTTAGAAAACTTTGATTTTTCTCCACCTTTTTTTCTGTATCAACAATGAATATACGGAAGGACAAAGGCCAAGACGTAGAACCCTGTCTGGTTTCTGGTGGTAAAACCAGACCGCTCATGTTCAGTTTTAATCACTTATTTATTCAGGAGAAGTCTTCCTTTGTTATTCTGTACCTTGGGCCATGAGATCTGAACCTTTGTTTTAGCAATCCAAATATTTTCAGCAGGTGATTCTGTTCTGCCCAGCACCTGTGTGTCATATCTGCAGCTCTATTGAGTGTTGGCCTCTCCTGTAATAGATTTGTTGCTGCTTTTACAGCGTACTTTTAGAATGTTCTTATTCTTCTCTTGGTGAATTAGATACTGTGATGTATTTTACTAATGAAAGATGTTGGCAGCTGAAAAATTTGGAAAAGGATTTCTTGCAGTTTTCCAGATGAGTTTGTTCCTAATGTGCTTAGAACTTAAAACTTCTGCAAAAAGTCCCAGAATTATTATCTATTATCTCTTTATGTTATATATTATCTTGTATATTATCTCTTTAAAAATGTAAACATTTTTCAGTTGCATTCATAATAGTCCTCTTGGCAATTTGGTATGTATGCAATGAAATACATTGTGTGCATTTATTCATTCCGAGCATTTTTTACCATTAGAATATAAGTAAATAATACAAGTACACATCTATAAACAGAAAAAATGCTAGTTCTATAGCAAATACAATCTTCTACCTTTAAATAAAGAGCTTGTATTACCAGCAGTGAGTTTTTTTACTTAATGATATATCACTGTTTCCCTGAGGTTTTGGAGATGTTTATCCGAGTGCTTCTGCTTCAGGATTGTTCTTGTGTTTTAGGATTGTTTAAAAGAGGTACTGGAGATTGTGGAGCTGGGCATTTCAGGGAGTAAATCCAAAAACAGTGATCAGGAGGTCAAGTACAAAGGAGATAAGGAGCCGAACCCCGCATCCATGCGAGTGAAGGATGCTGCTGAAGCTACACTAACTTGGTATGTAATTTGTCAGAGCACCTGTAATGTTCAGTGTTGCCTTGTCTGAGAATGTTTAATAGGGAGTTCCCAGCTGGTGAGCGTAACAAGAGCATTTAAGAAGTTAGGCAGAAGCTCCCTTTCTTTGCCCTTTGGGCAGGGCTGTGCTCTGCCTTAGATCTCCCCCCCTCCCCTTGCAGGTGTTAACAGAAAACAGATCCCTCTGGTCACTGTTTTCCTCTCCTGCCTCCTCTCTTCCTTGTACAGCAAAACCCAGACCCTCCTCCAGCCCTGGTGTTGTGTTCTCAGCCAGGCCTGTCTTCTCATTCCCTCTCTCTTTCACTTAACCTAGTGATCCTGTCTTCTCATTTTCTCTTCTTCTCAGCCTAACAACATAATCTGTCCCCACTCTGGTTAAGAAACTGATAGACACTGTGTGACAGCAGGGAATGGCACATGCAGCACATGGCACATGCTGGAGCAGGATGGGATGGCTTCCTGCCCACAGTGTTGGGCTTGCTTAATATATTTGAGAGGTTCTACTGGAAATGCAGTAACAGATAATGTGTGGGTTGGGGAGGGGAAGCACAGAGAGGAAAATTGGGATTTGCTCCAGAGAACTTGGAAAGCACTGTGTTACGGGCTGAACAGCATGATGGCAGACAGGACAGATTGAGGATGGGGAGGATAAATATGTTTTGCAAAAGGCAATAGCTGCTTTCTTTTTTGCTCTGCTTTAAAATCCAACTGTTATAAATGTTACTGTTAGTAAAAACAACTGTGTAATTTCCAAGAAAAAGCAGCTACTCATTGGAACTTGTGGACAAATCCTTACTGTTGTCTGAAAGCGTTTCTTTTCATTTAGAAAGATGAAACTGTTTTCACATACTTTTGTGTGTGGAGAGGGCGATCAGTAGACTTACTTTTGGTCTGGGTGCTGGTGTTAAGGGTAAAGTCCTGACTTAGATCATATGATCTTCAGTCCAACACTGGACAACTCTCATTACTGGTTCCTGCCATAGAAATCTTCAGTTTCTAATAGTGTTAGTGAGATTCTGTACAACTTCAGATGATTTAAAATGATGCTTCTGGGGGCCTCCTAAGGCTGTGGCTCCAAGGAGGTGGGCACTGTTGGACCCCGCCTGGAGGCTTTCTTCCAGGGAAGATTACCATCTGTGGTAGTCGTGCTTGTGTGATCCTGGACCTTTTAGGGTCCCGACCTTTTAAAGGATTTTAAGTTACTGTAATCTGTACTTGAAGAAAGCAAAGGCAATTGTAATTGGTGCACTGCCATGTCCGTCCTGCTTGTTGATATGAGAGGGCGAAAGTATGGATGATTGGAGAAATAATATTTTAAAAATGAACATAAAACTATGGAAGGGTACAGATTTTCATGCTTTAAAGCATGTCTTAATATCTTTATAAGCCAGGTTATAAAGAAGCTCATTCTATAGGCAGAGTACCCTTCTTTGTAGGTTTTCATGTGTGTTTTTCTGAAGGTACTGGTTATCTTAAAACAACCTGATGGGAGAGGGCAGGTGTGCCCTAATAATTGTACTGCTAGGTCAAGATTCAAATGAAGAATATGAGTGAAAATTTGTGCTTGGGTGGAACAGTTCACTTAATCTGTCATAATTCTCCATTTTCTTCTCACTTGCAGCATTATGCAGTTACTTGGAGCATTTCCTTCTCCCAGTGGTCCTGCTTCTCCTTGCAGCTTGGTGAATGAAACCACGTTAATTAAATATTCCCGTCTCCCTACCATAAACAAGCACAGCTTCCGTTACTTTGTTTTGGATAACAGTGTCATCCTGGCCATGCTGGAGCAGCCTCTAGGGAATGAACAGAGTAAGTTCAGATTTCCCATTTCCTTCTTTCTCAGGTTAAAACTTTCCGTATGGAGCTGCAAAACAAAGGTACTTCATCAAGTGTCTTTGGCACATTTCAGGGGCTTTCCTGTCTGTGGGTGGGCACATAGAGCAGAGTGTTGCTCTGGGATGAAGTGATGGGGATAACTTTAATGCCACTGATAATCAAACATGCACGAGCCTACCCAAATCGTTCCTGCAGTTGTCCAGGTCTTTCAACCAGTTAGATCATGTACTTGCTGCTGATTGCCATTGAAATAATGGGTGATGGACAAAAGCAATATTTTTTGAAAAGCATTACAAAAGCATTACATTTTGAAACATCCTTGTTCGTACAAAAATAGAAATGTGAAGAGTATAGGAGACTTGATAGGGATAAGTGCTCAACATATGGTTAGTATGTCTCCTTTGTGCTTGCACCATTGCTGCTACTTGCTTTAGGCCTCCTATTACTGCATATTTCTGTGGGTGCCTTCAGCTCAGGTGGTTTTAGTTGCTTAGGAGCTGTTATAACTTTCCCATATCTGATCCTGTTCTGTCAATGACACCTCCTGTAAAGGAGGATTTGTCACAGGGTGTTGGCTTTCACAGCTGAGTCTCGCTCATTTCACCCTCATAGACTTTGACCATCAAGAATTTATATTACAAAAACCTGGTATTAAATGATGCTTTGAACAGAATAACTGATCCCCCTGTAAGTCTTCTCGTGTCATGGTGTTACCTAATAGAACAGATGAAAATTCTCTAACAGGCTACCTCAGTTAAAGACTAACATATGTTAGATCTGATGTTCTGTCCCCAGTACATTTTCCCCATCTGTGGATAGGATGGAGCCTAAAAACTAGTCTTGAAAGCAGAGATTGCATAGAACTGCATGAATTGGTGCTGGGAAGTTGAGTTGTGGTCCAGAGTGTTCTGACCACGTTGAAAATCACTGAATAGATCTTGCAGGAGGTGACAATGCTGGGAGCCATTGCCACATGTCCACTCCCAGTCTGTGTTGGGGCAAGTGTGTTCCTGACTGGAATGGATTAGGGCATGCTAGAATGGCTAATCCTCATCCTCACTCTGCCTCTGCTAAATGTATATCTGTGGAATCTTGCAAAGCTGTTGGAATCACAAATTAGATTATCTTTTCTTGCTGTTCATAACTGGCTTACAAATCCCCTTTTAATTACAAGATTAATTGCAATAACGCACAAGTACATCAGGCCAATTCTGAGGCAGGCCACAGGAGTGAGTGACTGGGGAGCTGGTTTGGGTTCTCTCTGTATGTGCTTATGTACAGGGTGTGCATAGGCTGTGCTGCACCCTGAACTTCCCAGGAAACACTGGGGAAGGAATTGAGTTCTGCTAGTTACCTGGCAGTGCCAGTGTGTGGTTTATGTGCACAAAAGATAAATTCAAATACCTTTAAGAAGAAAAACTGTAGAAGTATGATGATCTCATCTAAGGTGACTAATATCAGTGGCCTTCTAATTCTTGAAGGAAGACAGAAATCCCTACAATGTTAAAACCATCATTGTGCCAGCAGAAAGGGGCACCTCAGGACTCTGTAGTCTGACCTCCTGCTGTAGACAAAGCCAGCACTGAATTTGGACCAGGATAATGCAATCTGATGTTGCCCAAGTGGGTCTTGCAAACCTGAGAGGTCAACTTCTCTGTGTCCCTATTCCTTGTGGGGAAAAATTTTCCATGATGTGGAATCAGAATCTTCCTGAGTCTTTGTTTGAGCATTATCTTTTGTCCTTCCACTGTTCTTACTGCTGCTATTTGTGAGGAACTTTTGCAGAGGGTCATGGAAGCATCATGGAATCTGTGTCTCCATATGGTCATTGTCTCACCTAAACAAGCAGTGGCTGGACAATCTTCTTTGATTTCCTGGAGATATTTTGGAGAGAAATGGTGATCTGCATGAATTTGGATGAAAGTTGCTTTTAATGATGAAACTGAGCTGTCAAGTGTTGAACTGACAAAGTAGACTATCACTTTCCTGCTGCAGAGAGGTTTGCTTACTTCTCACCAGGAATTTTCCTCAGGGTCAGGGAAGAGTTAGCCTTGAAAGCAAAACCTCTGCCATCATGCCTGCATTTTCTTCTTGTTAAATGATTACACAGTGAACTGTTTGCAGTATATGATGATGTATTATTCTCTTAACCCATGTGCTTTGCAGATGACTCCTTCCCCTCTGTCACGGTTTTGATCCGTGGGACATCTGGAAGATTTGCGTGGGCCCAGCAACTCTGTCTTTTACCAAGAGGAGCTAAAGCAAATCAAAAGGTCTCTATCAAAGCCCGTAAAGAAATCTTTAACTTAGAGATGTTCAGCAGAAATTCCACTAATCTGAGACAGCCCCCCAGAGCTGGTGATTATACGTTAAGGCTGAGCCACGGGGCCTTTAGCTGTAGGTAATGTGCCACATCTCTGGTGACTCTTTACCACTTATGATTAATATTAACTACAGGTTGTGAAAGTACTGTTGCTTTCTCGACTTTCAGACTTGCTTAAGGGAGGGGGCATTCTGTTTTGGTTTTTTCTTTTTTTTTTCTGAAAACATCTTCTGAAGTAATGGGGTAAGGCACAGTGTATTTAGTGTGTAGGCAGGAGTGTTTGTGCTAATATTCAGGTGTCAGGCAAAGCACTTGCAGCAGAGCGAGTAAAGTCTGGAGGTGTAGAATGTGGTGCTGCAGAGAGAGCAGCTCTTCAAGCTACCAAGCCTGAGGTTGCAAACATGGCTGTAAACCTGCTGTGAAAAAAATTATCTAGATGAACTCTGGAACAGCTCTGGAGAGGAATAGTGGAGGAGAAGTACCTCAGTCTTATTTTACAGTAAAATTTCTTATCGCAGTTGTCTAGTGGAGCATGTACTCTTGTTATGAAAATTTCTGTCTGTGAACTTCTCCACATCTTCAAACTCTTCCCATGACCCTCAGTAAAAGAAAGGCAGTAATGTAGCTGAAATGAGGGCTTGTCAGTCTCAGCTGGCATGTTCACATTTAGATGAATGTGGTCTCTGTGAAGCAGCCTTCGGGAAGACCGTCCAGGATGTGTTTGGAGTTCTGCTATCTCTGGAGCTGAGACCCTTTACTAAATAGTGTCAGTCCAGGTTTGCTACCTCCTACACTAAAGGACAAGCCATGGTCTGGCTCCTGACCTCACCAGTTTTAAGGGAACTTTTCCAACCTGAAGGCATTCTATAACTTAATGGTTTGCCCTTTTGACATGTAATCAGTAGTAAATAAACATAGAAAACAACACTGAAGATGCAGTGAATGATCTTGCTTGCTTGGACCTGATGCACCTCTAAACCTGCGTCTAGATCGTTTATTGCTTTTCCCTGGTAACTTGAAGTTTGTAATTACATAATGACAGTCTAGAACATGATGCAGTAGCAATGTCAAAAGTGCATCATGGTCCATGATGCAAGTCCTTTGGATATTCTGACAGTGCAGCTCCCTCCTGACCCACAGCATTGCTGCTGTCTCTGAAGCCTTGGCTTGTTGTGATGGTCACAGTCAGGAGAGTTAAAACGGAGCTTCTCAAATACTTGCCAGCTTTCTCTGAATACAGTTAGAATAGGCTGAAAGTAAGAAGTTGCCATGTAAGCTTGCCATTTTTATTGGGGTTTGCAGCTGTTGAGAGGCTAGATGGTAAACAGGGTTCATAGATTCCAAAATGGACAGAGTTGTGTCTTTTAAAATTTACAGTCACATTTTTAATACAAATCTATTACTTTGAAGTATTTAATGTTTTTTAATGATGCTGCTCACTCATGGGTTAATGTAGTTCTGGTGGGGAGGGGGGAGGAAATGTTTTTCATCAGTTACAATATTTTCTAGTGATGCAATGCTTTGAGTGTAAAAACAACCTTTTTTTGTCAGACATTTGTACCAGAACCTCGACCAGCTCCCAAAAATGATGTTGGATTTAAATACAGTGTGAAACACCGCCCTTTTCCTGAAGAAGTGGACAAGATTCCATTTGTGAAAGCTGACTTGAGCATTCCTGATTTACATGAAATCGTGAATGAGGAAGTAAGTTACTGTCTCTGACTTGATTTTGTTCTTGAGGTTTTTGTCTGTTTGTGAGTCATGCACTAATGTCTTCCTGTAAATAGTTTTACTCCTTAGCTTGTCCAGTTTCATATTAATAACCTCTGCAAATTAGTTAAATCTGTGCATTTCTCCAGGAAAATGACAATGCTTTGGATGTGTTACTTGGGAGACACTGCTCAACATGTTTTATTACTGATCCTAATATCCTGGTACTGTAGGAAGCAATGACTTGCATTTTGTTGCTTCTTCTGGGAAAATGGAAGGGTCTTTTTTGAGACCTTCCTGGGGGAAGAAGAGAGTGCATGTCTCAAATATTTTAAAGTTTCACAGGATCTAATGTGTTTTAGTTTCTGTTCACTTGAATAGGAGAAGCCGTAGCTGATACTGGATATTCACAGAGCTCTCCTATGCAAACAGGGTTTTTAGGTGCTCACTTTGCAATGTTGCAAGGTCTTTTTGAAAGTGTCTTTGTAACTGTTCTGGTGGTGGATTGCAGCTGCTGCTGTAGAGCTTTCCTGCGTGATGGAACTGTTTTTTTGGTGGATCTTCATGATTTTGGTGACATCAGCAGTTCACTCAATGTTTTCCAGCTCGAAGAGCGCCATGAGAAGCTGAGGAATGGCATGGCCCAGCAGATTGTCTTTGAGACTTCTGTAGATCAGAGAAGTGAAGAGGAGTGGCGGAAGAAAAGCTTTCCTGATCCGATCACGGAGTGTAAGCCCCCGCCACCAGCGCAGGAGTTCCAGACAGCACGTCTGTTCCTCTCTCACTTCGGGTTCCTCTCGTTAGAGGCATTGAAGGTGATCCGATACCTCTCGGTGTTGTCCAGTTCCTCCAGTTCCCATGTGGTCTGGCTTGGCAAAAGGGGAAAATTTGTTAGTGGAAAATCATCTATGTAGTTCCAACTACTGTTCAGCTGCAATCTAATCAAATCAGGTGATAGATTCCAGTGTTCCAGGATTAAGAGCAGGGTTGTGAAAGGCTGGGCCTCAAGTTAAACATGCTTTGAATAGGTGGCTGTACCTTTGTTTGCAGTGGATGCATAAGCCATCACACTCAAATGTTCACACTTGAAATCATTCCACAACTTGAGTTAGATTTTGGGGTGGTATTGAAGACTCTGCAATATGACTGCCATAGAAGTTTTGCTTCAGAGGTGGTTATGCTGAAGTGGTTTAATCATATATAAACACTTGGAAGTACATAATAGATATAGAGGTTTCTTTTTAAAATTAAAATAACAATTTATAAAGGTGATCCATATTCTTAATTTGAAATGTTGCCTCTTACCTGTGGATTCTCCCTTGTATTTGTTGCTTTTCCTTCCAGAAAGCTGTCAGGAAAAGTAGCCTATGGAGCATTTGCAAAAATGGTTTCTTAAAGTGCTCAGTATTTTACATACTACTGTGTGTCTGGGAAGAGNGGTGATCCATATTCTTAATTTGAAATGTTGCCTCTTACCTGTGGATTCTCCCTTGTATTTGTTGCTTTTCCTTNAAGGCTTATAGAAAACAAGCTTTAGCAAAAGCCCAAGGCAACAGTTATGCTGAAGTGGTTTAATCATATATAAACACTTGGAAGTACATAATACATATAGAGGTTTCTTTTTAAAATTAAAATAACAATTTATAAAGGTGATCCATATTCTTAATTTGAAATGTTGCCTCTTACCTGTGGATTCTCCCTTGTATTTGTTGCTTTTCCTTCCAGAAAGCTGTCAGGAAAAGTAGCCTATGGAGCATTTGCAAAAATGGTGTCTTAAAGTGCTCAGTATTTTACATACTACTGTGTGTCTGGGAAGACACAATAAAGACGCTCTTACACCTGCCAGGTTTAGCAGAAAGGAGGGAATCTCTGTTTATTATTTACAATCTCACATTCATATACACGTCCTAACTCCACAAGGGATTGGAGGACATGTCACTTCCTTCTCAATCCCACTGGAGAAGAAAGGTGCTCATCAAAGTTCTCTTATTACAAAAGGAATGAAAAACAGAAAATACCGTTAAGTAAACACTGGCTATTATTTACATGAAACTGTGAGAAAGAATCTGACTCCAAGGTTAAAAACAATAGGCTTTAGCAAAAACCAGGGCAACACTACTGGTATTTAAGTTAAGCTGAAACTGCACATGCGACTGTGTGCATAGCTGTGATATTTTGAAAGCGTCTGCTGCTTTTGTTGTGTGCTCTTCTTGAGCAAAATATTATGTCTCTCACTGGCAAAGTACCACTTTTATTTAATGAGAGTAGAATGCAATGAATTGTCAACCTGTTACACTTGCTGTTACTCATTTACAGTAACAAGATTGTATTGCATCAGAAATCTCTGTATGATTTTGCTCTTAGAGAAGGAAAATTGTCTTTTTATATTTTAATGGCTTGCCATTTAAGCCATAAAGACCTTTTAGTTAAGAAAGATGGGTTTTTAAGCTGTTGAACTCTATCTATTGGACAGGAACCTACTAACAGTCGTCTACCTCCTCACCTGATTGCACTTGACTCTGCTCTTCCTGGGTTTTTTGATGACCTTGGCTACTTGGATTTGTTACCTTGTCGTCCTTTTGATACCGTTTTCATTTTCTACATGAAGGCAGGCCAGAAAACGAGCCAGGAGGTAAGTGAAAGTGTAAAGTCCCAGCTAGTCTATATTGTTGTGTTTCTAGTAGTTTCCAAGTGAGTTAAGTGTCACTGCAGGTGATTAGAGTGGAGTGTCGGAACCAGTGTGAGCTACAAGTCACTGCATACTCTTCATCTGCAGATTGAAGTACATTGCTCATACTTACATTAAATTTGTGACAATAATCCTATCTTTAAATATAGATAAGATATATATTAAAATATTAATAGTATTTTTACTATCTGTTCTGTCCTTATTGTCCTTATTTGTAGAGTTCAAAGATTCAGATCAGAAAGGCATTTCAGCTTTGTTGGCTCAGCTTGCAGGAAAGGTTGCAGTTTGTTCCAGCAATGAGCAATGTCAAGGTAGTTTGGTTTCATTCTAATGTTAAACACGTGCTAAAGGAATGAAAAACTTTCTGCAAGTAAGGAAGTGTTATTGCATTGTAAAGCTTTATGGTATAATATTTAGATTCAAAGGCAATTAGGTTAATCAGGCTAATTTGTGCAAATCTAAATTGTGACTTCTTTGTGACCTAGAAACTCACTAAGAGGGTTTATGGGCTCATTAGGAAAGGATGTTTCTCGAATACCTTCTCATTCCATTCATAACTCTCGTAGTAAAGAGTAGAAGTGTGGCTTCCATAATAAATCACTGTGCCAACTCCTTGTGTGACTGTGAATGCACCATTGACAGAACACTGCAGCACCTTCTACTTTGGGGTAGGACACAGTTCTTGAAACCAGGGTCATCTGTCTGTGAGTGTTCAAATTGTAGTTCAGAGTAGCCAGTGCAGAGTCTTTTCATCTGCAAAGTCAGCTATGAAACAAGATATGCTAGGTTTGCCTTCGAGCTGACACGTGCTCTTGCTGAGCTAGCAGAATGTTTATATGCTCTTATGGAGCTCTTATATTTATATTGCTCTTCCAGCCCACACTTATCCTGGCTGGTTCTAAAGCACAGCTATGGTTTCAATGTGCTCAGTGTGAGGATTAGTAACAATATTTCAGTGCAGTGTGTCTAGTCACTGCTGAACACTGTACAAGGCATTAGAATGGAGTGCCAAGACTGTGTGGCTACACAAAGCCTCCAGCCTGGAAGCTTTCCTTCCAGCACCCATCCCTGCAGTTTGTGCTTTGTTGGGGCCTGTGTCCCAGTGTTGTGCCCCTGTACAA
Organism: Platysteira castanea; assembly: GCA_013397175.1. Classification (NCBI taxonomy): domain Eukaryota; kingdom Metazoa; phylum Chordata; class Aves; order Passeriformes; genus Platysteira; species Platysteira castanea. Next base: position 56,801 of record VYXC01010000.1, read on the forward strand.
GCCAAAATGATTGATGCCTCTGCCACAAAACAAACTCCCATATGGCCCGGAAAGGATGGATGGATTGTTTGTTCCACCAGCCCCAATGGTTCTGGTACCCAAATCACACATGTCTTTGTGTGCTATTTGGTGAAGGGCTCAGCTCTCACTTGGTCATAATCAGGTAAAAATTGCCTTTGCATGTGGAAGCATCCCAGATCTGTCAGAAGCAGAATTAAAATACAAGTACAGTGTGAAGTTTGATTAGTACACACTCATGCCTACTGAAAATTGTTTTGGAAAATCTGTTTCGTAGTTTAATGTGCTGTGAGGCCTGCCCTTTAAATCACTCTATGTCATGTATGGGTGAGTAGTGAGGAAAATACCTTTCTCTTCAAATTTTAACTCAGTCTAATAGTGAACACTGTCCAGAAAACCCTTGTGTTACCTTTGGTGCTGTTGCAGGTTCTGCACTGAGCACTCTGTGGTCATTCTCATGAGTGGTTGAGTCTCAAAATTGCCATTTCCAGCTGTTTAATTCACTGTTTTACAGGCTTTGAAAATCCTGGCAGAAAGTCAAGTTGATTGAATAGGACAAGGCCAAGCAGGATAGGAGGATGCTGAGGAACAGGGAGTAATGTCCATGTAGAAAGTCTGGGGTTTCAGGCTTGTTCTGTAGCTATATTGGGCAAAACCATGTCGGTGACAAAAATGTTAATTAAAAAGCTGGGGAGGAAGAGACTTGTTTCCTACTTCTGTACCAACATGGTGCTCCTGGTGGTTTCAGATCCTGAAGAACATGGAGTCTTCCAGAATTGTTCAGCCCCACTTCCTGGAGTTCTTGCTGTCTCTTGGTTGGTCTGTTGATGTTGGGAAGCACCCTGGGTGGACTGGTCACGTCTCAACAAGCTGGTCAATCAACAGCTGCAGTGATGAGGAGGGACCTGAACAAGGTAAGACATAGTAAATGTCTTTTGTAGTAAATTAAAATGTTTAGGCTCCTTTAAAAGAGAATTTTCTTGCTCCTCTGTACCTATCTAAACACTGGCTTTTTTTTTTAAATAAATGCTGATGTTTGCTAGAAAGAAATGTGTAAATATTAAATTAAGCTTCAAGTCAGTGAGCAAAACTAATGTCTGTATGTTGTTGGGAGGAAGTAGGCCCAGTAAAAAAAAACATCTGGGCTATATTTTTTAAGATTTGATGAGTCTTTAATATATTGTCCCAAATGAGTATTCAGGTGAAATCGCTTGCAGATTATTCTGTGTATTGGCAAATAGGCTTGGAATACTGTGTGATTAGTTAGTGTTTAGTTAGGTTAAAATGAGATATTGACTCAAGCTTGTTTGTAGGTCCTGGGGGTGTTGGAACCCACACATGGCTCTCTGTCTTGCATCACTGACTCTGCTTTTTTCCACTAGAGCAACTCCTCCCCTGAGCTTGTCATACACCACCCTCTCCCCATTCTGTCACCCAAAATGATCCTCAGGAATGTGAGCTGCTCCCCAGGATGGGAAGCTGGGGATCGGGTTAGCTTCTCCCTTGGACACCTTGATCAGATTCCTTGGGAATTGGTAGTGTCTGGGCTGGTTTCAGTGTCACTACTCCAAGAGCCACACCTGTTCTGGGTGATCTCCAGAGCCACAGCCTCTGGTGGGCCACCCAAAGGCAGTGGTAAGGCTGGTGCACCTTGTTCATCATCCTTGAGCCAAAGTTGGCATCGGGTGTGGCACCATTACAGCTGCAGGTGCTTAAGCAGCACTTGCTCTGCCGTGCATTCACTGTGTCTTAGGAGTGCCCTTCACCTGTATCTGCAGCCAGCTGGAGGCTTCTCCCTTCAGTTATGGAATAAAAGTACCAACCACAGAAGGTTGGAAGTGTTGGGGAGAGGCTAGAGAACAGAAGCATTGCTTTCTCTGAGCAAGTCAGGATGGATTACAAAATGGCCAGGTCTGGATTTAATTTTGCTGTAAGGACAGGGTCAGGCTGTGCTTTCTCAGAGGCAGAGCCCTCTGACCTCCCTTTGCAGTGGGTTTGTCAGAACAACTGCAGAAGGCAGGTCCCTGAATTAGCAAGGGACCTGGTTTGATGTGAACTTTTCAATTCTAATTTTTCAGCCATTTGAATGAGAGCACAGACCACTAAATAGCTGAATTAATTCAACCAGCTTGGGGACGAAGGAAACAGAAAAAGCATTCAGAAATGGAAGGGAGGAAGGACAGGTTTTCAGTCTGGTTCTGCTGGTGAATGGGCTGGAGCACAAGTCTGATGAAGAGCAGCTGAGGGAGCTGGGAGGGCTCAGCCTGGAGAAAAGGAAGCTTAGGGGAGACCTTCTTGCTCTCTACGACTCCCTGAAAAGAGTTGTAGCCAGGTCAGGGTCAGTATCTTCTCCCAGGTAATGAGTGACAGGATGAGAAGAAACCTCAGTGTGTGCAGGTTTAAGTTGGATATTGTTATTAAAAGCTGTGCAGATGTGGGACTTGGGGACATGGGTTAGTCATGAGTTTGGCAGTGCTGACTTAAGTTAGACTCAATCTCCAACCTAAAATGATTCTGTCAGTCTAGAATAGCTTCCAGTGAGTTGTGGTTAAAATAATTTCATGAGAATGTTTCCCTGCACACCACCCCCAAAATCGAAGAAGTTCTTAAAGAGCTGGGGTTTGAGTTGTGGTGCTGCTCCTTGGAAGCCTGTGCACTGGAGATGTGGGAACCTTTCCCTTATCCTGAAGCACAGCTTGGAGTCTTCAACATGCCTCTGGCCACTTCTCTGTCAGTATGCTGAATTTCACTGCTCCAGTGGCTTTGCTGAGGCAGCTATCCCAGGAATCCTTCTGTAAACTGGATCAGAGAAAGAATTCATTTTAAAGTCCTTGCTAGTCTTTCTGGAGGTGATGTGGGGAGGGAGGTTCTTGCAGGCCTGTATCGGCCAGTTGTGGTGAGGGAATCAGTGGGGACTGAGAACAAGGAGCTTTCTTGCACTAATTGGAGACGGTTCTTTTTCTAACTCTGCTTGACAGAGAGAAGACTGAGGAGAGTCTGTAGAAAGTGGCTTGAATTCTGTGATAGTATCAGACTGAAGTGATAAATGTTAGAAACCTTTGGAAATGGAATAACTGACTGGATGATCTTGCTAGACTGAATGCTCAGAAATAGATAGTAGATGTATTCTTGTGGCAGATGTGCTTACTAGAGTACTAGGAAATAAAGAATCCAGTACACTGGAAAAGTGTTCAGAATGAAGTCACTCCCAGCCCAAGATGCCTTTTCCTTCAAGATAGCAAAAATGTTTTTTGAGAAGAGTTGTTAGCCAGGAGATTTGACTCCTTTCATTTTAAAATGAGATTTGCATGATTTCTTCTCATTGATTGCACCTTGTATTTGAAGGTCATTTCTGATGCAGTGTGTAATGAAGTAGAACTTCCTTCAGGCTAAACTTTCCTTTTCTGTCCATTTCAGATGATCTAATTATCTCAGAAGATGTTGGGGCAAGTATCTTCAATGGACAGAAGAAGGTGCTGTATTATGCAGATGCCCTGACAGAAATTGCCTTTGTTGTCCCATCACCGATGGAATCCTTGAGTAAGATCTCTCTGTACCATGTACCCTTTACAAAAATGAAACCACCTTTTTTTTTTGTTTGAGAACTCTTTCAGAAGCAAAGCCTAAATAAACTAGAGTAGTGTGTTTAGCAAGATCCTTGTCAGAAAGCTGTGGACGTTTAAATTACAGCATTCTAATCCTTAGACTCCTTCCTGATGTGGCATCTGTTCTGTGCCCTTCTCAGTCTGAGCCTCAGTAGATGTCCAGGAGTGCACAGCAGTTTTGTTGTTGCCAGGATGCTTTAGGTTGGACATGTGGTTCAGCATCAACTGGTGATGCCTATTTTTTCCCTCTTTCCTGTCAATGACATGCTCCTGCAGCACATGAAGGAGTGTTTGCTCCACTGCTAAGCAGGGAAGCAACAACTTTCGTGGCATCTTTGGCATACTGAAAGTTGCCTGGAATAAAATATGGTGTATCCATAGAAAGGAGGAGACTGTTTTCTATAGGAAATTTCTGGGATGCGTGTAAGTCCATAGGGAGTGCTTTATTGGCAGTCTGGTTCTGGACAACTGGCAGTTGCCTCCTAACTCATCTTCCTGCTTGTGAGGACTGTATTGACCATACATCTATGCCTGTTTAGTTCCAAAAGCGTTACAACATTTTTGTAGTATCAAAACCTTATATATGATTACAGCTTAGGTTTTTTGGCGGAAGAATAGACAAAACCCACCTCTTTTTGTTCTGGCTTACAGCTGATTCACTGGAAAGCAGTGTCTCTGACCAAGAAAGTGACTCCAACATGGATCTGCTGCCAGGAATATTGAAGCAGCAGCCTCTGACACTTGAACTCTTCCCCAATCATACAGACAATCTTAATCCCTCCCAGCGGGTAAGGCAAAACTTGCATTGAAAAATGGCACTTTTTGTTTTTTCTTTCAGGAAGCGTGCTGGTGATGCTGCAGGATTTTTGATAGTGTATGATTTGGTTTCCTGGCATGTAGAGCTACTTGCTCCTTGCTATTAATCTTTGATATTTGCTTTGGTCCTGCCAGAATTCGCACCTACAGTAGAAGATAGCAATATTACATTACTTAAGTATAAAACTTAGATGTGCTAAGTGCTGTGCATTCTGGAATCCTGAAATGCATGCTGGAAAAAGTATATGGAGTATTTACAGAGTAATTCAGCCTCGAATCCATGCTTGGAAATTGAGGATGGATAGATGTGAACACTTTTCCTAACTGTCCAGTTTAAAACAGTGTGTCAGTTGTGTCTGAAGTACCACAAGTTGCTTTTGTACACTAACAAAGCAGAAAACCGTGAACTGTTATATCTGTAAGAACAAGATTTCTTACTGCTGATTACTTGTTTAGAATTCACTTCCAAATGTGTATTTAGTTGTTCATTTAAGGTCTTCAAGAACATTAAGAAAAGCTTTTAACCGATTCAAGGTTGAATATATGAGTTTGTACTGAATATAAGTAGGGTGGCAACCCAGATTGCAGTGAGTAGTTCCAGCACAGCTGCCCCTGCCCAATAGCTGGCAGAGGTTATACCTGGCTGACGTATGAATGACTGAGGAGCAGCTAGGAGATACTTGTTGGCTGCATTATTGGATTCATCATGTTTGCAAATGCTACTCTTCCCTTATGTTCAAAACAGCTCAGTCCTACTTCTAGATCCAAGAGGATGCCTCAGGGCCGAACCATTCCACCAATGGGACCTGAAACCAAAGTGTATGTGGTCTGGGTGGAACGTTACGATGATATAGGTATGTACCACTTCTTGCTGTTCACTAAAGTAACAACAGGGCAGGGACCAGAGGAAAAACTCTGGTTTTTTTTTTTGTNTTTTTTTTTTTTTTTTTAATAATGCTGGATCATGGAACCACAGACTGGTTTAAATTGGAAGGCACCTTAAAGCTCATCTAGTCCCAATCTCTTGCCATGGGCAGGGACACATTCCACTAGACCAGGTTGCTCCAAGCCTTGTCTAGCCTGAACAGTTCCAGGGATGGGGCAGCCACAGCTTCTCTGGGCAACCTGTGCCAGGGCCTCATCATCCTCACAATCAAAATGAGTCCTTACTAATGTCTGTAACAACATTTTTAAGATTCTGAATCAGTTCTTCAATATTTGAGTTGTGATCCATGGGGTGTACATGAATCAGTGCCATTCAGTAGGTCTGAAGTTTTCTTTGGCTCTGGCAGTACCTGTGAAATGCTGTCATGAACCTTCTTAAGCTCAGCACTCAAGGCAGGTGTGTTCCCCTGCTTTTGAGTTCCACTCGGCTGTTGTCTCCTTGGAGTGGATCTGGTTTTCTTCCTTTAAAAAAATGGCTTCTGACACCTGCTGCTTCTGTGCTGGAGGGATCATCATCCTCCTTGGTGTGATGGTACCTTTGGAACTCTGTGTTCTCTCTTCAGGGGAGGGCTCGTTTGTTCTGCACTCAGGGTGCCTTCTCCATGCTCCCTTTTCTGCTGTGTTGCTCAGGCAAGGTCCTGCTCCTCATGCAACTTCATGTTTCTTAGTTTGGTGTTTCCTCTCTGCCTCAGGGTACTGGCTGGTCTGGGAGAGACCCAGCTTTGCTTATCCTGTGACATCCATGGCATGGCCACGGTGGACAGCTTTGAGGAATTCTTTGTCCCCAGGAGCTTCTTGTGTGCTGGTTCCAAGCCATGGCCTGGCCTCAGTGCTGTGCGAGAGTCTGTCTGCACTGGCCCAGCCCAGCAGTGTCTACAAGACTGGCCAGGAACTGGTGCTTTATTCTGTCTTTGATTTCTAATCCTGGTTCCCAGACTGGCAGTAAGGGTGGACCTTAATTAAGGCCTTAGCTCCTTCCAGAGTAAAGCAACCAAGGGAATGGGAGCAGCAATCAAGAGGAAGCTTCCTGTTAAGTGTAGATATAAATTCTCGGGAAGACCACCTTGTCCACAGCATTGTCCCTCAGAGCCTTACTGAGATCAGGAGGCAGATGGCAAGTTCTGCAGCATCATTTCCTTGTCCAGATGCTGGCCCCGAGTGTATTCCAAACTGGTGTCCCTGACCCACTTCCTTCTTGGGTGACAGCTAAAGCCCCCTCACTGCAGAGGCAACAGCTGTGCTTCACAGGCATGTTTCTGCTTGACTGTTTCTTTCAGCAGCCATAGGAATCTCCCAGAGTTCTGGGCCTGAAGCTGAAGAAATGAGTTTGTGAGCCTCAGTAAGCCTGGCAGTTGGATGGGGGGGAGGGCAGCTCTTGGAAGTGACTCCTAGCCCAAAGGCTCTGCCATATGCTCCTCATGTTGTTGGCTTTTGCCTTATGCTTCCAGTACATCTTTGAGTCTGGACAGTGAAAAGCTGTCACTTTGTAGTCAAGGTTATCACCCCGGTGCCAACCGCCTGCCCCCCGTCTTGCTCCACCTCAGAGGGCGTCCATGGCTCGCCATGCTCTCCTTCTGCTTGCTCCAGCTCTTGTGTGCCCTTAGCATCCCAGCTCTGATGGCAGCATTTGTGTTTGGGCCTTAGACTCCTTCTGCTGGAAGCACTGTCCTGCTGCCTCAGCTGTACTTCTGTGAGTGACTCTCAACATCTCTCAGCCCCTGAACAAGGTGTTGGGAAATTCCAAATCCCTTCCAGGGATTCAAGTTCTTACTTTTTCCTCCTTCACCTTCATTATCCAGTCTTTGTTACCAAGTGCATGGCAGCAGAGTTGTAGGTTATGGTGGGGACCCACAGAGCTTGGGTTTGAGGAAGGATACAGTGTTTGTGGGAGCAGGGCTCAAGAGGGCTGTAGTGAGTGTAGCTGTGAGTGGTTGGCACTGTTCAATGCTCCTGGCAGTGTTCTGGAGGCTGATTACTTGTGGATGGGTGAAGATGCAGTGAATAATAATTTGAAAGCTCCTTTTGTAGCTGAAGTAGTTCATCTCCTTCCTGCTTTCACAGTTCCTCTTGAGATTTTGACCTTTGGGTTGAGAGAATGAAGGGTCTGGGACCTCATCTGTTGAGTGCAGATGGCTGAGGTGTGATACTGTAGTGGGTTGGTTCACATTTGTCCCTTCTGTGAGATAAGAATTAGGGAGGAATACAAAGCAGGCACTACACTTTAATGAATGCAATGAAGTTTATTACTAAAACTAAGTAATAAGGTAAAAAGAAATAAGAAGGAATTAAAGCAAAAAAACACTCCCTTTCTCTTTCCAGCACCTCCCCCAATTTATCCAACGTAAAGACACAAACTGAGACTCATTTCAGTCAGT
>VYXC01010083.1:0-11223 GCA_013397175.1 Platysteira castanea
CCCCTGCCTCCGGCCCCGCCCTGACCCAGACTGTGCCCTGCCTTGGCGGCCGTGGCAACTGCGCTCGTTATCGTTTTTCCCCTTTCCCTAACTCTTCCCCCAGCAGTGCCAGTAACGTTGGAACCCACGCAGGACAAACTCCTCTGCGGCTCACGNTGAAGAAGACTGAGATTTCTTGCTCCCTTTGTCCCTTCAAATATCTGTCTGACGATAAACATAGTCCACGGGGTTTGGAGAGCTGTGAAACATGAAGGTGGATCTTAGGGGCAAGCCTCTTATTGTTTTAGCAAACTACTTAGGAAGAAAACAGAAAATTAAATTTCAAGGAAATACAAAGTTCAAAGAGAGCATGTGCCTCATTAAAAACCCCCAAGTGCTGTAGCCTGCAGCAGCTTGAACACTGCTTGCAGAATTCCCCAAAAATCTCCCTGCACATCGACATTATCTGACAGGCAGCTTGATTTGGCAGCTGGAGGCATGCTTAATGGACTTATCCTGGCCATTCCTCATCCCAGTCATAAGCTTGTACTGAAGAGTCCCACATCTGTACTGATCAAGAGGCTGGAAGTTAACAAGAAACTGAGATTAGTTTTCAAGCCTCTTACTGGAACACACTGCCAGGAGAAGAGGGAATTGCCTCCACACATCACCACATGGATCAGACAGCTTATTTTAGGAATGGACTGCAAGATCTCCAATTTTCATCATCATGTTGTCAAGAAAATGTTTGATGTATATACACATATATATGTATATGTGTATATACAGCTGGGTAAAGAATTAGTGTGTAAGTGCATGCTAGCTTGGCAGTGCTCCCTTTCCCCCCTTTTCCTGACTGATGTGGGGGGAAAAGATGGTGTTCTAGTGTGTCTGTTATTTATCGGGCTGAACTTCTTGTTCACTTCTGATTGTTCACGGAGCACCATGCCAAAAAGGCCTTTCATATGTAAACCCAGCAGAGGCTGGTAAGAGAATTTTCCAGTGGGCGAAAGAAATCTGGGGGAGTGGGCAAGATTTCCTATTAGTTTTCCCCATGAAGAGTAATATTTTGTAATTACTAATGATTTATGATTACAGACAGTGAGTGTATCTTGTTGGTCTTCCATGTAAATTAGAAAAATAAATCAGAACATAAATTTAAGTATTTGTTCTCTTGCTAAACTGCCTGCAAAACATTGCAGTATTGCAATCGCAGTACAAGTAGTAGAGCTGAACACCAGTATTCTTAAGAGAATGAACTGGGTAAGCTTTAGGGGCAGATGTTTGTTCTCACTGTTTTCCATCCACCTGGCCCTAATTACTGACAAAACTACATATGCAAAGATGTCTAATGCAAAGTCACCAACTAGAGTTGGTATATATTGGTGCAGTAATAAAGTATCCTCTAACAAGTACTTCCCGTGGAGAGAAAAAAAGGGCATTAAAGTCATTACTGCATGTAATTATTTCAGGTAGAGGACTGAAATTAAGAAGTCTGTTATTCTCTAACTTTGGCACGAGTAAAAAGTGGAGTTCTCCGTAGACTGACATGACTACAGAGGTTGTGATCCTTGGCTGAACATGCTGGCAGAGACTCATAAATTTTTAGTGCAGCTTTGTGACATTTCAAGGATTGTGTTCACTTCCAGTTCTGTTCATGGATAGTTTTTGTTAGCTGTTCCTGAAAAAATTGGATGAAATGGGTTTGCGCCTGGTTTTTACTCTTCTAACCTTGAGTCTGGAATATGAAGATCAGGGTCCACAAAATTCCCTTTCTGCCATATGACAGGCCAGTGACAGATGTGACTGTATGGCAGCTATAAAACAAAAGAAAAAAGTTATGTCGTTCACAATTTTGGAATTACTGACAGACAAATTAAAACAATAGAAAAAGTGGAACTTAAGAGGCAAAATAAAGACAAAAGTGAACAAAAAGCAAGTTACAAATATGGGAAATTTAAAATACATAAATGATTTTGCTGTGAATTTTGATTGGTTTGAATGAAATCTGTTTATACATGAGTATTTGATTGATGTGGTAAGACTAACAATCCAGTGAGAACAAGTACCTGCAAACAACATGACAAAGTTTCAAGAATAGTTTTCTGTGCATGGATAAACTTACATAGTTATGGTGCAGGAGAATACAGCTTAAATGTACTTCCAATAGGGAGGACATCTGTCTCACAAATATGCTTTCTCTAAGTTGATATTAGTATCTCATTTCTAATTTGACAGCTGCCTCCAGGCTTTTAGGCTTTTTCTTGGAAAACATAAAGTATACAAAATGTCTCTAAATACCTTAGATTTTTTATTCTATGTCAAAAGTTTAAGAGGTGGAGCATTTTTTAAGCTTCATGGTTAATGCTGATTCTTGTAATTTTACCAGTTTTAGGGAAGTAAAAGTTTCCTTTTTCTGAAAAGTCAGACAGTGGTCTAGGATTTTGTAATAAAAGCTTCCCTACTAACCTTAGTAAAAGATGACTTGTCTGAATTTTTCTGTCATATAAGTGTAACCTAAATATCTGTTTCATCTGATAATTCAGACCTAACATTAGAAAGATGCAAGGTCCGAATATCTATCCTCAGACAGACAGAGGATCCTAACCACAGTTTTGAATCCTCTAGGGCTTGAAGGTTTCTTCATAAAGAGAGTGTGATCTTACTACATTAACCTTCTCTAAGGAAAGAGTTGCTCCCATCCAGAAATTATTATCTTCTCCACAAACATCCCTAGCAACATTTACCTATGTTGTAAAGTTTGAGACTTAATGTTCTTGCCCCAGATTGCCAATTCTGCTTGCTCTGTACCTAAGTAAGGGAAAAAAGTAATCTTCAATTTGCAGATGAACTCTTGAAAGTTGAGCCTCCACATAAATCAGGGGTGGGGGTGGAGTGTGCCAGAAATGCAAACACCATGTGCTGAAATAAAAGGTCCAAAGAAGATGATCACAGCTGCCAAAACCATTTTAACACAAAGCATTGTCTGACAGAAGGAAAACACCTCAACCCATTTTTGAAAAATAAAGCAAAGCATATTTAAAGCCCATTGTAGCATGCTTGCCTTTGGAACAAAATGTCTTCTGATATGGGTTAGTATTAATTTGTAGGGCTAAGAGTGGCTCATGCCTAAAGTTCATTAGGGAAGGTCATGTTTTCTTCCTCAGGCTATGTGTAAAACATATTGAAAATATTCTTTCACTTTACCTGTTTTGTGTTTACACAGAATTGTGATACTGTTTGAGAGGCAAATTTTTCAGTTTAAAATAAGTTTAATATGAATGAACTATGTCGGTACTGTATAATCAAGGACATGGTAGGACAAATTTCTTCCAAGACATTGGCTGGCAGTTAGAGCCAATTACAGAATCAAAAATAATGTGGAGTGGATTGCAGCCTTGAGTTGCCAAAATTACTGTAAAACATATACTGGGTAAAATAGGGGCCTCTTGTTCTACCACTGTGTTGGGTTTGACCTTGGCTTGCTGCCAGATACCTACCCAGCTCTCTTACTTTGCCTCCTTCACAGGACAGGATGAGAAAATAAGATGGAAAAGCTCATGGACTGGAATAAAACCAGGGAGATTACTCACCTATTACCATCATGGTCAAAACAGACTCAACTTGGGGAAGATTATTTTACTGTCAATTAAAAATAGAGTGCAATGGTGAGAAAAAAATCTGACAAAACTGAAAACACCATTCCCCTAGTCCCTCAGGCTCAACTTCACCCCTTCACTTCTGACTCTTCCCACTTCTTCTCTCCTGAGTGCTGCAGGGGCATGAAGAATGATGATTGTCATCCGTCCATAACTGCTCCTCTCTGCCAGTCCTTCACACTGGTGCTGTTTTCTTCCATGTCCCTCCATGTCCCTTCCATGTCCCTTCCATGTCCTTCATAAACTGCTCTAGTGCGGGTCCTTTCAATGGGCTGCTGTTCTTCAGGAACAGACTGCTCCAGCATGGGTTCCTGCCCTGGGTAGCTGGTCCTGCCAGAAGTCTCCTCCTGCATGGGCTTTCCACTGCCTGCAGTCTTTTCAAAGCACACACCCAGCTGCTCCCTATGTGACGTTCCATGGGCTGCATGTGGATATCTGTTCACTGTGGTCATCCATGGGATGCAGGGGGACAACCTGCTCCACCATGTTCTTCTCCAGGGCCTGCACAGGAATCTCTGCTCCAGCATCTGAAGCACCTCCTCCCTCTCCTTCACCACTGGCATTGGTGTCTGTAGGGCTATTTTTTCCATATTTTTCTCACTCTTCTCTCTCACAGCTGCTGTAGAGTGGTTCTTACACTTCTCAAAATGTGTTATCACAGAGATGCCACCAGTGTCACTGACAGGTTCAGCTTCGGCCAGCAGTGGGTCCACCTTGGAACTGTCTGGAACAAGCTGTGTCCCATATGAGGCATCCCCTGAACTCTTCTTGCAGAGGCCTCCCCTGCAGCCCCCACCTCACCCCACTGACTTTGCCAAGTAAACCAAATCAAACCACTTAGTTTTTTTTTTTTTTGTTACTCCGATCCAGTTAAGAAGTATGGTTTCCTGATTGCACTGAAAAGGTGAGAAGCAAGCTTGGTGTTACCCTGTCTGCTGGGGGAATGAACGACTCCTCCTGCTGACTGCTCTGGCAAGAGTGGTGAAAGCTCAGCCTGGTGTAGCCTGGCAAAGACAGTATTTTAACCACAAGGATCATTTTTGTCATTTGTTAATGTCAAGATCCTCCTAAGACACTAACAAATGACAAAAATGTCAACCCTCTGAACAATTTTAAGTTTTATTTATTAAAAGTATGATTTGTGTTAGAAGTTCCCCTCTCCCAAAGTAATAATAAATCAATACCAATATTATGTATATAACCATAAATAAATACATATATACATGCAGATCTATGTGTATGTTTACACCAGGAATTCTGAACTAATGTTTGAACTGGTTTCATTTGTCCTCTACACTTTTGAAACATTTCACAAATTTCAGAGCTTGGTCTCACAATTGCTTAAAGGTGATCCAACTGCAGGCTTCTGAAAGAACTGCGGACTGTGTATCCACAATGCTCTGCTCAAGCCCTTCCTTTGATTGTCTATTGATGGTTTCACAAGTCAGCTTTCCCAGTGAAGTTTGCTTCATTTCTCCTTCTCCTTATTGAAGATGGTATGTTGTTACAGCTGCATGGTGAGTTGATCTTGGCTGGATGTCAGGTGCCCACCAAAGCTGCTCCATCACTCCCCTTCCTTAGCTGGCCAGGGGCAAGAAAAAAATATAACAAAAAGCTTGTGGGTCGAAGAAGGGCAGGGAGACATCACTCAGCAATTACTGTCACAGGCAAAACAGATGCAACTTGAGGAAGTAAGTTTATTACCAATCAAATCAGAGTAATCTCATGTTAATGAGAAATAAAACCAAATCTTAAAAAACAGCTTTCCCCTTACCCCTCCCTTCTTCCCATGATCAACTTCACTCCTGATTTTCTCTATCTTCTCTCTGCTAGTGAGACAGGGACAAGGAGTGGAGGCTTTGGTCAGTTCATCATGTGTTGTTTCTGCCATTCCTTTCTCCTCGGGGGGAGGATTCCTCACAGTCTTTCTCTGCTCCCGTGTGGGGTCCCTGCCATGGGAAACAATCCTCCATAAACTTCTCCATAGTGAGTTCTTCCCACAGTCTGCAGCTCTTCACAAACTGCTCCAGCATGGGTCCCTTTCACAGAGTGCAGTCCTTCAGGAGCAGACTGCTCCATCGTGGGTCACCACGGGGTTCCCAAGTCTTGCCAGCAAACTTGCTCCAGTGTGGGCTTGTTTCTATGGGGTCACAGCCTCCTTCAGGCATCTGCGTGCTCTGGTGTGGGGCTTGCCATGGGCTGTAGGTGAGTATTTGCTCCACCATGGATATCCATGGGCTGCAGGGGCACAGCTGCTTCACTGCTAGTGTAACATCTATAGCTTATATGATTTCATGCTATATTATCTGGTATCGCTACTTGTGGACAGGAGAAAAAAAGAATTCTGTATTCACACTTTTTTCCAGCATATCCAAACATAAATGTCAGCTTAGGACCATGAACCTGAAGTTCCTTTAAATGTTATTTTTATGTACAGCATAAGCCTCTTACCTTTACTTTGTTCTATCTTTAGCATTAAGCTTTCAACATCTACCCATAATTTCCCTGTATTCCTTTCCTTATAACATTTTGTGTAAATTCTGTAAAAACGGCAGTATTATTTTTTGTCTTGGTTTGAAAGANCGGTGATCTTGTAGAAACGTCTGGTCCTCCTTGGAAGGTCCAGTGGTGGTTCTGTAGCTCTTGTCCTCTGGAGAATCCAGTGGGAAAAACTGCTCCTCTGGGAATCCAGTGGAAGAGGCTGCTACAGTGTTCGAGATCTCAGCTTATATTCAGCATGGAATGCTTGGTTTCTCCCTCTGGGTGGAACATCTCACAATGGGATGATGAGTCATGGGCAAGGTGCTGATGAGCCATTAACAGGAGATATTCCTGATAACAGGAGGGAGTTATCTATGAGTCATGTGGTAAGGCATTGTTGTGACCATTAACAGAAGATGGTCCAGAGGGAGAAGGGAGGGAGCACCGCCCCACTTGATCTCAACAGCTCATGAAGGTGGTGATAGAATACATACTTTTGGGCACACCTTACACTGTAACCTAGGGCATTTTTATTTCTGGATTTTTTTTTGCAGTTAGACTTCCACTGTATGTTATCTGTTGTTGTGGATTCCTTTTTTACAGCAGGGTTGCTCTACAGGAATCAGATGAAATTTTTTCAAGAAAATTTCCATTTTAAGGATTTTTTTTACCAAAACTTGTTGTGCAGGAAACAGAATGTCCGTCTCTGTCCCTCTGGGCAGTCAGTCTCCATATAACATGTTCATTAAAGTACTGTATGTGTGATTCCTGAAAAACTGCATGAAAGTATGAAATCTGAATTTTCCAGTACTCCCATGGGAATTCTTTTGTATCGTGGCAGCTGTGGATAAAATTCATAGACTGATATTTTCTGTCAATGGACTAGGTGCTCCATTCCCTAAGGAAATAATAAGCTGTGTTGAGAATTGTTAGGATTAATAGCCTTGCTTAGCACTTGAAGCTAAAGTACTTGAGCCTTAGGCTGCAAGAACTCTCTGAGAGTAAACGTTTTGATAAAGCTAATGTGCAACCACAAAAATAGCTGAAATTGGCAGATGCAATCAGAATGAAGCTAAGAACCAAGGAAACATTTTTAAGGGAATGTGGTAACTTTCCAGACAAATGTCAGCCTAGGAACCGAAGTATAGTTGGGGTGTATGGTCTGGAATGGGGGGCCCTCCTTGGGCCACACAGCTCAAGCTCCTCTGTATGTCAGATAAAGAACAAGTTATTTACTCATCAGATTGGTGACCTGTCTCCTTCAGGCAGGAACCTAGGGCAGAGCCCTGTTGAGGTGGCATCTGCAAAATTCCTAACATGGACTAGGTGGCAGCTGCGTAATTCCTGCAACACAAGATTGTCTTTCACTTGTATATTTAGTAACTTGAATCTATATTAAGAATTGTCCCCTGGTATGTGATTCAATTATTGCCTTTTTGGGACTTTACTGTAAGCTCATCCCACAATCATATAAACTGCACATTACCATAAATTACTATGGGTTTATTCATACAACTAGATACAGCTGCTTGTTGAATAGTTCCTAGAGTCAGTACTGATGTACTGCAGCTAAGAGTGTACTTTCATTTTTATCAGGAATTTAATCTTTGTGCGCAGCATTTGCAGATGGTATAAGTTCTTGGAAATGGAGCAATTTTATCAAAAGTGTGGATATTGCTGGGATGTGTATTTTATTGTACCTTTATACAATCTTTCATTAACTTGTCCTGTTGATTTTCCAGACTTTGGTTTCTAAATATGCCTTGTTTCTTTATGTTCCCCAGAGTTAGTGGTTTGGTTAATGTTCTTCCCTGGAGGGTACGTGTGGGGTCCTAATTACAGACAATTTATGTTCTGCAATTCACCACTCCTTTTCTTTTTCTGTTTTCTTAAGTTTAATTCGATGTCATTCAGGTTTGCATGTCTCATATCTGTCACAGACAAATGCTGAACAAGAGCTTCCCTAAGATTTTAAGACTGCCTATGAAATTGAGGTCTCTTGTAAGAACTTCCCAAGTTTCTTCTCCATAACTGATATCTTTTAACAGTTTCATACTTTCTAAGTCAAGAATACTTTGTACCTTTCCTTAGTACAGTCTGATAAATATGTAATTTCTCTTATGTATCAATTACATAGGACAAAACACTTACGTATCAATTACAAAGGACAAAACAAGTTTCTTCTTGTCATAGTTTAACCCCAAATGCCATCTAACTGCTCGCTTACTCCCTTACAGCAGGATAGGGGAGAGGATCAGAAGGGTAAAAGTGACAAAACTCATGGGCTGAGATAAGGACGGTTTAATAGGTAATGCAAAAACTGTTCACACAAGCAAAGCAAAAGCAAGAATTTGTTCCCCTCTTCCCATGGGCAGGCAGGTGTTCAGCTATTCCCAGGAAAGCAGAGCCCCATCATGCATAATAATGACTTGAGAAAACAAACGTCTTCACTCTAAACATTACCCCCTTTATTTTGCTTCTCATAGCTTTATGTGCTTAGCACGATGCCACATGATCTGGGGTATCCCTTGGGTCAGTTGGAATCAGCTGTCTCAGATGTGTCCCCTTTCAACTCTTTGTGTGTGCCCAGCAGAATCGCTGTTGGGGTGAGGAGCAGAAAAGGCCTTGACACTGTGCAAGTGCTGCTCATGAAAGCAGCCCTGAGTTGCCAACACTGTTTCCAGCACAAATCCAAAATACAGCACCATACAAGCCAGTATGAAGAAAAAGCACACTTCTCATATGTTGGGGCTTTTTTCTAGCACCTTCAGTACACCTTCCTGAGGGACAAAATTCCTGCTGGATGTCTCTTGGTTTTTTCTATTGGTCCTTTTATTTCTAAGCCTTGTCTTGTCATGTAGTGCTCTGATAAACATAAGTGGTGGTGTTCTGTGGTAGAGGTAAATATTTTAAAAAACGACCAAAAAAGCAGGAAGTATTTATCTCTTGATGATGAGTTACAGGTAGGAAGTTTGTCAGAAAGAAAGGGTTTCATTTCTTGTTATCAACACTGTACTAAGTCCTCAGTAGCAGCTCAGTTATCTTAAAAGTTTTTCAGTTCTCAAAAAAATGAAACTTTTGAAAAATAGCATACCTTTTTCCTTGTAAGAAGTCCAGGGGGATCTCATGCTGCTGGTAACCTCTTGAAACGATAAAAAAGGGGAAAGGGGGTAAATAAAATAAACACACAAAGAATCAAACAAGTCTTATTTGCAAGCAATATTCAGGGGTTGTGCTATAATGTAAAAAAGCTCAGTAATGAAAAATATTGTAATCAGTTTTTTTTTTCTGGCACATATCTAAAAATCATCTCTGTAGCTCTCTGATAGGAGGTTAGATTGTTGCCACCCTAAAGAAAACCATTTTTTCTTCAAGATCTACATCTGAAGGTTTGAACTGCATCCTTGAAAAGACTATTGTCCTGCACAAAGGTCTTCTGGATCAAACATATTCACTTAACCCATCTATTTGACATTCTGTTTATTCTTAATGCTGTTTGATCTGTTGACTGGCTGCTTGCTGTATCTTAGGATGGTGTTAGGACAGGCTGGAAATAATTTGATTTAGTTTTGATTTACCAATAAACCATCCTGTACTCTGAGACAGCACTTTCTTCCCTCATTGTAAAGTAAGGAAAATGAAGATCATAAGAAAGTGTGATGCTAAAAATCTCAATTCAAGCAGACACCAGCAAACTGTTGTGATATAAATGTGGAGAGTGAACTGTCAGGAACAGGGCAGTGTGGTGGACTGGAAGGCTAGAAGAAAAGAAGAAATTATTCAAGCAAACTGGTATTGTTTCAGTAAACTGATGTGAAAAAGCTATAGTGTAAGAAGACCTACAGCCTCTTATTTTCTAGTGCTAAATCCAAAAAGGAATGGCAAATAAACTGAGATTATCTCAATTTGAAGAAATACACTTAAGTTAATACAAAAAAGCTTCTGTAATAATGCAACTTGAAAATGTGCCTTTGCAAAAATGTGTTTCTAATGCAAACCAAGACAAAAGAAGACTTGATGTACAGATTTTCTTGTATCTGTAGTTTCTGAATTAAATACAGAGGGCAGCTATTTCTTCATTGAAGTGCTTTTAGGTCTGTTGATTAAATGTACTGCATAGATGTAGAGATTACACTGCTGCAGTCAATGACATTACTGTCCAAATCTTTTTCAACCTTTGCTTCTTGCAGCCACCTCCTTCAGTAATATTTCAATATATGATCAAGACAATTTATGGTCTGAACACAAAACATATAAATATTCATTTAAATCTCAGAGTGAGGTCCAATGTTGGTAGTTTTGTTTCTTTGGCATACTGCTGGGGGTTTCTGTATGAAGTAGTGTATTGATAGACTATTCTGGGAAACTGGTCTGTTTTTTTCACAAAAAAATAGAAACAACCATGTATCATTCATCCTGTTTCTCGTCTTTCACACACATATGGATGGCAACAGCTATGTTCAAAGACAAAAACATTTTTAAAAATCCTCATTCTCCCCACCGCAAAATATTGCATTGCACATTCTAATTGTGTAGAGGCATAAAGTGAAGTAGTAGATGTTAATCATATTGGTTCATGCTGAACATACTGAAGATTTGGTAACAAAGCAAATACACATTATAGGATCTTTTCCGTATCAGTCATGATTCTTCAGAAATTGGGTCAGGTTCGAAAGTTGATTGAATAAAAATCACTGTGTATAATACCAAATAATTCACAGGAAATAATTACCTTAACTTTGGAATTTATGATTAAGGATCACTTAATTTTTACCAGTTTCAAACTGAATAATCCATATTCCTGGGAAACATATACATCGACAACTAGCCCACAGGGGCAAAGTTGATGTGGTTTATTATACTGTAGAGAAGTGAAGTATAAAGGGAGGCTCTCCTGTAATTTATTTATTTAAAACCATTATTGTTCAATTGATTTTTAAAAAGTCTACTGATCATTTAAACTGAGGAATCTGAAATCAGAATTAGCTTGATCTTTAAGCACCCTTAAGTCAGTTGATTTAATCTTTTTGGATTTCAGTAAAGCTTTCAATATTTCATCCTAGAGGATCCGTCTGGACGTAATGTGCAGCCCAGAGCTGGATAA
>VYXC01010084.1:0-261034 GCA_013397175.1 Platysteira castanea
TCATCTGTTAGTAACTTTCTATTACACTGACATTTAGAGAAAAATCTGATCACCATATTGTATTTGACAAATACTTCAAAACTTACATTCTTGAATATTTCCTCTATGAATCACATTTTCTCTTTAATCTTTCTTTAATCATTCTTCATTCAACTCACTGAACTTCTCTATATTTTTTAACATTCATCCTCAATTGCAGTCATTGGAAATGAACACAGTACAGGGATCAGTATTGACACAGAGTTCAGACAAGAATAAAAACTTATTAGAAGCCAGAACAATCAGGTGCCTGTTCTTCAAGCCCACTGTCATTAGAAACTCAAAGACACAAAGCAATAAGAAAAGTTCATATTCCGTATACAGATAGGTTATATCCTATGTTAGCAGCATCCTTCACTAGTGAGCCATTTACAGTATTTCCTTCTCTAAAAATCCCTAGTCAGTTACAGCAACTCCTGGTGAGACCCTATCACTGGAAATGCTAAAGTCCTGAACTGGGTGAATAGACAGAATAAAGTCTTTCTCCTACCTGCTGTTAATTCATCACCCTCATTTCAAGAACATTGGTTAAGGTTATAGCCGATAAATGCCTTATTTGTTGAGTTTAAATCACAGAGGAAGTACTTCAGATGAGCATCTGAAGGTATGTTATTAGGGATGTGTCCAAGAGTGGGCCAACAAAAGAGGAAAACAACATGAAACAGTAATTTACAAATTTCTTTGAGAAGGGCTTTTAATTTTTTTTTTTAATTGGAGGGATGAAGAAGATGAGATTGTGAACTTCCACTTTCAAGTATCCAGCACATTTTTAGCTTCTTTACAAGAACTTTTGTTTTGTTATTAGAAACTATTTTTACTTTAAAATGTTTTTGTCTAATTAATATAGGTACTCCACTCATTTCTTCCTCCTGTACACTTTTTAAAGCAAAATGTAAATCTGTTGAAGTTCTATATAAAGTTTGCTTTATCTGTGGCCGCATCATGGGAGTACTAGGGAATCAGCTGAAATAAATTTGTTTAGTCTGAAATGAAATAAATTGGCAGGCCATGGCTTCTGGTTCATTATCCCGGTCAAGTAAGCAATGTGCATTTGCTGCACCCCCTTTTTTATACACAGAACCAATCTAGCATGAAGAACTTTGAAATCAGTCACTTACAGTACCTGAAAAGGAATGCACCTAAACTCTACATATTTATTTATTAAAAGATAGGGGCTGGTGTGCAAGCAAAAGGAAATGAGGAATCAGTGAACAAAGAAAGCCGGCAAGTGGATTTAGATCAAATGCCCACATTTTGTCCACAGAAAGTGCATACACAAACATAGGAGGAATGGAAATACCTCACTGGCCTAAACTGAATTGTCACATTTTATTGTCATCTTTCAATCTTCCTTAAACTCTTTGGGAATCTGCAAATAACAGCAACTATATTGTGTTCATGACATTTTAGAGGAAGATTGATGTATACTCTTCTCCTGTTCTAAATGCAGTGCTGGGATGCCACAACCCTTTGTGGGGCAATTTTCAAAAGTAGCATAGAAACAGTGTTGCAATCATTCAAAATTCTATAGTCCTCTATTACAGTAATTTTTCAATACTTCCCATCCCTACTTTTACAGCACAGTTGCACTCAGAAGATCATAACAGGCCTTGGATAATAGAAATAATACCGGTTATTGTAATCCCTCTGACACAAGCTTGCCTAGCAGTGGCCAGAGTAGCCTCCCATTAACTTTCCATTATACTTAGTGTCTTTTTGCTGTTGCTGTGCTATTACTCTCAACATGTCTCACTGCAAAAAACAGCCTCTCTATTTTACAGTGAGGTATCAGCAAAACATCAGGGAACGTCTTGTAAACAGACAGGGAAGTGTGCGGGGACAAACTCAAGCACTAATTAGCAAGAAAACAGGCAAGACATGAAACAAGGAATCTCCTGCATAAAAGTGAATCCAACTGACCCCTTGGATTTCTATCAGAGTGATGAAGTATCTGGTGAAATAAAAATATTTCCTCACATGCAGACACTGATTGAGGGGTTTTTTTCGTATTCATCTCCTGGTAACTGATTAAGTAAATTTTATGTGTTTTCAACTATGACAGGTTATAATCTCTAATATTGACTCAGTTGAATGGCCTCATCAGTAGAGTGAATTAGTTCATCACTCCATGTGTCACTTCTACCTGCTATGACATAATAAGGCCTTTTTTCTGATGATGATTTAATGAGAGGAGCTCAGAAGTACAGCATATATTTTTCATATTCAAATTCACTTGTAACCCAAAATATTTTTTAAATAAGTGCTGGTTGATTGGTGAGTATGTTTCCTAAATAATGTTTATATGCTGTGTGTAACAACACAATGACAAATAAAAATGAAGGCTAAATCTAATTTTGAGAAAAATGCTTGTTTTAAAAATCTGTAAGACACTTTGAACAGACTGTGAGATTATGCTGGTTTTAAAAATAAATTTTAAAAAAAAGGATACTGGATGGGAATTCAAGAATTTAACTTCTTAGGAATTTCCCTTTTCATAAACTAGCAGTTTTCATTAAAATCCAGACAGATTGGAAAGTAATAGATACAGCTTCTTACTTTTATTCACATTGCATAGTCCTTTTGTATAACTTATTAATATGAAATGGTTGCATTTTTACTGGTAATGTTAAGAAACAGTAGATTAGGAATGAAAATTTATTTTGCAGCCTGAGAGATCCATTCAAAACCATTTGTCTAGGACTCATTCAGCTTCATTTTTATACAATTTCCCTCCATGGTCACTGCAAGGTACTAGCACATTATTCAAGCAGATGCTAACCTGATGCAAACATTCGTGGGTTCAGTGGCTTAGGGAAAAATCACAATTTACACCAGCTGACAAGCAGTCAACAGAAATGGGCCTACATTCATATAAAACCAAGCTGTATAAGTAATTTTTACAATTAAGGAGAATACAAAGTGAAAATGTACACTTGCTGAAGAAATATGGTATATATTTATTCAGTCCACCTCACACTGATGAAAGGCTGAGTTATCTATTTTAAATGGTGTATTTAATACTCAGATTTATTATGGACCTGGTATTGTGGATACAACATACTTTGTTCTCATAAGACAGGAGTTCATTGGGTCAAACCTGTGTGCTTTTTATACAACAAGACTTTGAATATCATGGCCACTGCTAGAAATACATTGTCTTGTTTTGAAAAGACAGGTGTCTGCTAAGGAAGGCAGGAGCCNTAGTCCAGGAGTGAGTTATCCATGAGTTATGTGGCAAGGCATTGTTGGGCCCATTAACAGGAGATAGTCTGGAGGGAGGCAAGGAACATTGCTACATCTGGTTTCAACAGCTCATGAAGATGGTAATAGAATACACTGTAACCCAGGACATATATAAAAATGAATAATACATTTTCCTTGGAAGAGACTTCAGGTAGAATGGGTTGAGAAATGTTATATGAAAAAATCTAAATGCATAAATGCAAAGGTACTTCAATCAAATTCTTCCCCTAAGCTTAACTCAGCCAGGGAAAACAGGTATGAGAAAAACAAATACAGATCCTATGTATGTTTCAGGTTAATTTTTTTTTTTTTTTGCTTTATAGATAAACAACAAATTTAAATTTGAAGGTTCTTTTGATAACATATAAGCAACTATTATGATAAATAACCATTCTCCAAATCTTAAGAAAAAAAGTTATCTTGAAACACTTCTGCAGACTTGTAGAGTTAGACTTTGAATTTAGATTTTGTCCAGCTGTATTCTTCATGAATGCAAGTTTATATATTTGTGTGCAAATCACATAGGTAGGCAGTCACTGACCACTGACTTTTTATACTAATACTACTTATTTGTACCTACAGGTTGCCCAGAGAAGCTGTAAAATCTCTCTCTTTGGAGATATTTCAAAATCCATGGCAGATTACCCATGGTCCTGGGTAATCTGCCTTGGTGGCCCTGCCTGAGCAGGGGGTTGGACCTCTGGAGATCCCTTCCGATCTCACCCAGTCTCTTATTTGGTATATGGAAAGATGGCTTCATCTACAAAAACTACAGTTATTATTAAGATATCTAGTTATATAGCCAGATGATTTAGATAAATGTGGAGCATTAACTATAACTTCAGTTTGGTGATCTTCTAATAAAAACTGAAGATGTACCAAACCCCTGAAATACACTGAAAACACTGAATGTTATTTGAAGATTGGTTATGGTAAGGACGGGGTAAATGTTTCCTTAAAGAAAGATCTCCCAGTAAGGCTGAAACAAAACTTGCTTACATTACCCACCTACATCACAGAAATTCATTTCAAATTTGCATGTTCTATTTGTCAAATATGAGATATTCTCCCCCCCAGGTCTATTTTAGTTATTACATGATAGCATATAGTCATTTTGGTATGTAGATATGAAAACTAGGAACTTAAGCTGGAAGTAAAATGTTAAAAACGTGGTTCATATCTAAATTTCATTGTTCAGTGTGATAATTTGCTTCAGTCCATTCACCTTGCATGTGCCTCCCATTCCTCTCCCACTGTAATTACCTTCACTGTTTATTGCACACAAGCCATTTCTATTACTAATCCACACTATTTCCACATGAGGTGTAGGAAACACAACAGCTGTTATTGATCTATATTTCAGTAAAGTATTTAATGTTATGCCTCAAGGGAAAATATTAGCAAAATGTTATAAGGTAGATCAGGAAATTATTACAACTAGAAAGGAAAAAGCAAGTGAGAGAAGAAAAATCCTGAGCTTAGAAAAGGTTAAAAAATTTTCATTGCTTGAAGTTCAGTTTGGGCCCATCTTGTAAAAAATACTCACTGTTAAAGACAATTCTTTTTAATAAAAATAAAGAACATTCTTGCCAACTGTGATGATGGAAGAAATTCAGGTTATTTCATGAATGCAGAAAAGCTCAGGATACCATACAAAAGAACTGTATATCATTGAGGACTCATGTAACACAAACAGAATGGAATTCAGTAGTGCAGCAAAGGCAAGGCTAGAGAATTGGAAACTATTAGAAAAGCATGTTTTAGAATTGAAAGAACACAAAATAGAAAATATGAAAGAATCAAACGTTTGGCACTGTGGGATTCAGAGTGAGATGACCAAGAGCAATGCTGGAACACATCAGTCAGTGAGACGACTTGAAGCACAACAGACATATGGAAGTATTAGTGCTATTCAAGCTGTACTCTGTGTAATTCATCCTATGTATTCAAAGAATAGTACTGCAAACTGAAACTAGATTCAAAGATGAGTTCTCTGAATGATCAAGAAAATGGACTCTCAGCAGAGCAAAGATGACCAGCCTCTCATTTCTACCCCAGCAAAACCAAGGTCAAATGTGCAAGGCAGATTCACTTTGAAGGCAATCTGAAATCCCAGCTAGAAACTCTAAGCACAACCAGGTTTCAGAGAAGAAGAGTTCAGGAGACACCTTTTTACACAGTTTGATGTTTGTAACAGAAATTTTCTGTCTCCATTTATGAGAGTGAAAAGTAATTGCCTTTGAGGTACATCCTTGCAGATATAGAGTATATAACTGAGCTTTGTTAGCAGTTTACATCAGCTAGGAAATGAAACAATTTCTATAGCATATCTGTAAACCAGGAACTTAGGAGATCGTATTTTCCTTTACACTTCTTGCTATGTTGTTTTTATAGCACATCAAAGATCTCACATTTGAATTACACTGACAAAGAAGCCCATCACCACATCAGTTTATTACACCCCATTATAGAACCTGAGCTGCTTTGTTAAGGTATTCATTAACCTTTTCAGAACTTACAATACGAAGTCTAATCAAATAGAGGTGGTAGGGTGCATTCTGAACTGAGAAAAATCGTCATGTACAGTAAATTTTAATGCACTGACTTTTCTTAAATTAGCTAGTTTTATTAAATTGAATTAGGTGAATTTAATTTAATCAGCACCAGCTGTACAAAACAGAAATTATTCTGCACTGTAAAAATAGTATATGTTGTCTGGAAGGAGTGTTACAGACTATTTTGACTTGTATTCAAATTAAAAGGGTAGCACTTTTAAAATTTATTCTTTTTAATTTTGTGCCAGGTGAATTTGCATTCCTAAAGGAACTGCATAAGCAATTATAAGTAGACCTAATTAAGTTCTTTAGTATTTATCATTCTAGAAGTACATAACATGCTTAAAAATAAGTAGAGTGAAATAGCAGACAGTTTATAGAGCAATTTTACCAAAATAATCAGTAGCTACCTTACAGTACTATCTTAGTAAACAGCCCTGTGAGAGTTCATTGGATATGAGCTGAAGCCAAGTGCTGGGGGAGTCTGGGGCACTGTCTGAAGCCTATAAACATAGAAAAACCCTCCAGTGAAGGTCAGTCTGCTCAAGAAGGTTGAAGAAAGGGTTCTTGTAAACAGGTAGTTGAATACAACAGCGAATTTGATCAGTCTCCTGAAAGATGCAACATCTGGGATCTAATCCCTATTCCAATGGAATTTAAATATTCTGTAGGAAATGAAACAGTTTCAACAGGAAAAACTAAGAGACCTCAGAACACTTTATAGACTGACACTTTTGAAATATACTTGGGATAAGAGAAATTATTTTGAACCTTTGTTGTGAAACATCAGCATGGTACCTTTTGATCTTTCTCTCCCTGTCATTTGTCCATATATTGTGTTGCACACATGAAATTTTCCTTCCTAAACACACTACTTCAGCTGAAACTATTTTCAATGATTTATTTTTTAGACATTGTTACAATTTCAGTTATCTCTTCCAGACCTCTTTTAGCTCCTCCTTCCAAACCTCTAACATATCTTGTACATCATTCCTGGCTGTGGGAGGGCTCAGCTGGAGGTAGTTTTAGAACAGCATATTTTGGACTTAATCAGAAATGAAAGATGCATTATTTCACCCACAATATAGTTGTTGTTTTCACAGAGATATTCTGTTCTCTCTCACTTTGTCCTGTTCCTTTTGTATCTATAACACTTTCTTTGAAGGGGTTACTGATTTCAAAAATACAGAATTTAGCTGATGTTCACACACTGTTCTCAATGTTGCTGGAACTTGCAAGGTGATACTTAGAAGCCCTATGCAGCTGTGTTCTGTTGCACAGTATCAAACTATTTGGAAAAAATTGCATCTGTGCATAAAATACTTAACCAAGTTAAATTTTTAAGCACTGTTAACACTCATCATTTAATCTTGTGCACTGGGAGAGTCGGCAAATTTTTGAAGCTCTCTGGTGTACTGTTGTCAGGAGTCACCATAAAGATGCAATTTTTTAGATTGCAATACCAATTGATAAAAATCACAATTACTGCTGTATTTTCCCTATTGTCCAGATATAAGACAGTAAATTGAGAGCTTTATGGAATGTATAACATTTACTTGCCATAAGTTTTGCAAGGTGGCTTCTACCTCTTGTATCAAATACTTATAACTTGTCTCAATGATAACAGCCAGTTAATCACCACCAATTATTCAAGGGATTATTTCACATGCATAATTACAGTTTTTGGTTCACCAATTCCCTGTAAAATATCGACCTATAAAAGCTCCTGTTAACCTGACCTTGCTGTAAAATACGTTATTAAATGACCAAAGCTATTAGTGAAGAGAACTAAAGGCCAATATTTGAAGGACAGAGACAGCTACCTCCACATTTAAATGCCTCTGGTACTACATGAAAATGTATATGAAGCCAAGGCCAATTAACTGATTGCATCCTGATTCTCAGTTGCTGATGCTGACCTCATGAAGTTCAGCAAAATAAAATGTGAAGTCCTGTGTCTTGGATGGAAGAATCCCACACAAGGAGTAGAGATGGGGGCCCAGGCAGAGAGAAAGTGATTCTGCAGAAAAGACCTGAGGGTGCTGGTGGATGGCTTGAACCAGAGCCAGCAGTGTGCCCTTGAAATGAAAAATGGCCATCTGCATGCTGGGAAGAATTAGCAGGAATGCAGCCAGAAGCCTGAGAGAAGTGATCCTTGTCCTCTATTACGCACTTGTGAGGCCACATTCCAAGTGCTGTGTCTCATTCTGTGCCTCCGAGTACAAGCTGGGCGTAGGTGCATTGGGATGAGGTCCTGCAAAGGCCTAGAAAGGTGGGGGTTGGATGGAGCACACGGAGTTTGAGCAGAGGATAAGAGCTGTCCTTGTTCAGCCTGGAGAAAAGAGACGTAGGGGAGACCTTCCTGACATCTGCAACCCTGTAGTGAGAGGATGTGGAGAAGGAGCTTCCTTGAGAGGATACAAGCAGGACAACAGGCAACAAACCGATGCTGGAGTGTGGGGAATTTTCACTAAATATAAGAAATAAATCTTTTCACAATGAAGCTGGCCTGATATGAACAACGGTCCAGAGGACTTGTTGAACCTCTATCCTTGGAGTTATCCAAAATGCCTGTACAAGGTTCCGAGCGAACACAGAACCAACTACGCCCTGCCTTGGGTACCAGTTAGAACCAGAGATAACAAAGGGGCTCTCACAACTCACAGCTTCCAAGTGTCTGTGAGTCATCTGGAGACTGATACAAACTTCCGCACTATTTTATTAATCTACTATAAAGGTGTAGATCTTTATGCCTTAAAGTCTTTTCTTCTGGTAATTCACCAGCATGCAATCCTTGCATTAATAAAATTTTTGCTCACAATAAGTTACAGGAGTGCCACTAAGCCAATAAAGAGTATGCATTAATGGTTTTCAAAACTTGGCTCCTAAAATATAGCAACATTTGTTAATAATGGCCTCCAAAACTTAGAGCAGATGCTCACTTCATTTATTTTCAATACTTCAGTTATTATTCCTCTGCTATGAAGGGCATTTAAAAAGAGCTATCCTGTCTCAGTGCAAGGGTAAGACATAACCTGGGAAAGCCTTCCATGACATGTCTACCAGCAAACCCTCTCAATGCATTTCACTACATGAAATTCTGGTTTTGGTTTTAATTTATTGTTTATTGGATTTTTATACAGATTAAAGCATTGCTGGAGATTAGAAAAAGAAATTGAAAGAAAGAAAAACAGGGAAAGAACAAAAAAGAAACTGAAAGAGAGAAAAATAGGGAAAGAACAAAAATAGTATCTGAAATGCAAGCTTGATGCATAACCCCAAAATGAATCAAACCAGCATAAAAACCAGGATAATCTCAGGAAGCAGTGAGGAAAAAATTGTTTACTTTGGTATTGTTTGTAGTCACTTTGATTTTGCATGTAGTTCTGCTACTTCAAATATAGAGCCTCTGGGCACAGAGGAAGCATTCCTCAAAGCACCCTTCTCTTCCCTTTTTCTCCTAACAAACTCTTTGGTCTGCATCAACAAACTCTTTTGGCTACATCCTGCACTGAGCAAATGTTCTGCAGTGTTCAACACCATCAAAGAGAAAATGAAAGACAAAGGTACAATCCTTGCCTTTCAGTACCTTTGAGCCACAGCTTTGCTGGGCAAAGTTGTCAATTTTCCTCCATCTCCCAGAGCTCTCTGCCTACTGCTGACCTCTCACCCCCTCACATCCAAAAGCTGCATTCCCAGCCCCTGGTGCTTTACGCTCTCCTCACCATCTTGCTCTCTTTATGAGATGGGGAAAGACTGAAAATTCACAGGGAGCTCATGTGGAGAAGAGAAACTGTTCGATGCTCTCTTGGTTCTTTACTTGAAGTATCACAACTTTTTGACTCTAGCAGATGAAAATTAGAAAGAAGAAATATTTCGACACAGATGAAGTTGTTTCTTAAATATTTCATATTTAATTTAAAAATGTGAAATAATGTGAAACCAGCCAGGTGACAGCTCAAGGGGTAAGAAAAGGCTAGAAAAGAGCAAGTTTTTGGGTTTGGATTTTTTTGTTTGTGGTGGGATTTTTGGGGGTTTTGTTTTGTTTTGTTTTGGTTTTTTTTTTTAAAGTAGTAAAGCGCTATACATTTGGAGAGACTTAAGGATGATTTTTACAACTGAAATGTCACAAGAAGATTATAGGTTTGCTATTATTCATGATGTTTAGTGGACAAAAACTGGCACATGGACAATTAAAAAGAAAGTTCTCTAATATATTTTTTAAAATAATATCTGCAGAAGTGTGTTGACTGAATTTGAAGAATGTTAAGAAAATTAGTCCTGCATTCCCAAGGTAATTCAGAATTTTAAACATATTATCAAAGATCATATAATGAGTTAATTCCATATATCAAATCCATATTAATCTGTTTGGCTCAAATGTACAGGTGTTCTCAGTGTCACAAATGATCTCCCACCAGCAATGTCGTGTCCTGTACAGCAAATGTGCTCCAGGAGAACAAGTAGCTTATTAAAAAAAAAGTCCTCTCCCCTCCCACTAAATAAAAAGCTAAATTCTTTGCAGTAAATTATTTGGTTCTGCTTTCATAGTCATACCTCTCTGAATACATCACATAAAATTTAGTTCAGCCAGTAATTTCTGCAAGAGGCAGACTCAGGTCAGAGCCAGCACTGCACAGTGAGGGTTTTTCCATTTGTGGCAAGTGACAAAAGTTAAGCAGGAGCTGAAGAGGTACAGAGGGAGCACAGCAAGATCATAAATGAGTACAGTACAAGCTTTTAATTTTTTACCATATTAACTTAAAGCATTGTAAGCTTCAGTGGCAAGCTGGAACTGTGTGTTGTCATGGATGACAGCATGCATCAAATGTGCTATTTTGGGAGGCTGAGGAAGCCAAGAAGAGCTGAGGAGAGAGCTGCTCCAGTGCTTAGAAATAAAGCAGAAAGGCCAAGGGTGCAGAACAGTTGTACCATTTGCTTGGCACGTTCAGGAGGGGTTGGTTTATCATCAGCAGCCACCGTCTGGTTGGAGAGAGGCGGGACTCTCCCCTGACAAGGGTCAGGGCACTGCAGGTGAGTGCCCGGCTGCAGGGATAACTTGGCTTTCTGGCAGTAGACAGCAGGCACTTGTTTGAGGCAATGTGCTTGAGGAGAGGGTTTCAAACCCCCACTTCCTGACTTCTGGTGAAGACTCCAAACACCTCTCAGGCCCTGCTGGGACTTAAGGATTCATCCTACATGACAGATTATTGCTATTTGGAGGCTGAGGGTGGAAGAAAAATCCCAAAAGGAACCCTAGAGCATATCATTCCTCACCTAATTTCACTAGTGAATTACTACTTTACAAAGAGCAGAATATAAGCTTATCATAATTTCCTCCTTTTTACTTGAAAATAAGCTTTTAAGCAGACATACATGAAGAAAAAAACCCACTAACTAGTTCGATCTAGCTGCTTTTCTGAAAACTGGAAGAATAAGAACTGAAAAAGAGTCAAATAAAATGGAATGATTTATACAATTCTGCCTCTTGGTTTGTGGTCAGCAGTCACTCTCTGTCCACCTTTTGAGAATGTTCTCAAGCAGAATTTCACAGGTCTGTAGACATTTTGGTAGGTGTAGAGGAAAAAGTAATTGTTCTGCTCTATCCTATTCTTCCTCTTGGAAAAGATGGGAAATCCATTATCTAAGGAAATCACTTGTCCACAGGAATGGACGTGGCAGTTGCTTTATCCAGAAGTATAAATATGAGAAGCTCCTGTAATTCAATCCCTGAATAAAAGAAGCATCTATGAGTGTTGTCACATTACATACTGTTCTTTGGAAAATAAATAAGAAAAAAAATTTCATCACCATTTGAACTTATTTCTCATAGTCATGTTCTAGGGAAGGTGAGAATTTAGTTATCTGTTAATGAGCTGAATATATTTTGAAAAAAGGAATACTACAATGATGCTGGATCATCCTAATGCTGAAATACAGATATGCAGCAGATGGGGCAGAGTGTTCATAAGTAAATTAAGCTTTATTACTTTTCCTTTGTATTTGCTTAAAGCATATTTGTGAATTCATAAAAATAATTCCTCTGGCTAAATGCACTTTTTAATTAGCTGATGTTCAGTGATACAGAGAAATGTAATATCTGTGACAAGACTGGTATCCAATTGCTCATGTAATTCAGCCTCTGCATGGTTGCTAGGGACTATAGTCACTTCTCATCTGTTTTTCAACATGTTAAACTATTCCTAATGTTTATATTAAGATTACCACGTATTTCAGATGACAACAGGTTTACTTGCAGCTTAAGTCTTTGTGTATGAACCATACAGAAGTCTGTGGCATCTACCCTTAACACTACAGTAAGTTATAAAAGGCTGGTGTGAATTTTGGTGTGTTCTGTAGAAATTATTCTCTCTTATCAAATAGTTAATCTAATATAAGCTTTTCATAAGAAATAGATTGCAGAGTGAAAGCATTCAACAATAGCTTAACCTACTGCTGCAAGATAGAATTTGGAGAGATTTTTTTTTGTTTCATTCTGCAAAATGGCTGTTTGCTCTGTACTGATAACCTGTCTCAGCAGCTTCACACCAGAGACTTGACACATGCTCACAATCGAATCTTACTAGACTGAGAATAAGCTGCAGTTGTACAGTGCTTAATTATTTTTTTAAAATATGGTCATGTATCTAGAGAAAGCTATGTGATCTGAATTCCTCAAAACACTGAGCAGTCAGACTTCCTCTGAAAATGCCTAGCAACACTAGAATTTCTAGTCTGGGAAGAAAATTACCATTCAGGGAAATTTCCTTTAAAGGTCTAAATGTGATAACTTATAAAGTAAGTTTGTTTTTTCCTTACTGAGTTTCTTCTAATTATTATTGTTTGGTTGGTTTTTTTTCAGGATCCATGCAGGTTGCTAGCAAAATTCTTCTGCAAGAAGTAATAAGTAATAGGAACCAAAAACTGCAGAATAATTTAAAATGGAAGAATCCTCTGTGGAAATAAGTAGTTATCTCAAGAGAATTATTTTATGCAAAGGTAATAAATTTATTCAGTATGCAAACAGCTGAAAAACAATAAATGAGCCATAAGCGCACAAAACTATACAAATTTAGCAAAACTGCCATCCAAGGCAGCAAAACAGCTAATCACAATGCATAAAAACCCCCCACTATCTATTCAAAGAGTTTCAGCTGCTAATGGGTGTGAAGGATGTTTAGGTTTGCTATATAAGGAGTCATTTTGCTGGAGATGCACAACAAAGATGGAACTCTGAAAACTGTATGGAGCTTTCAAATGCTGTTTGAGAGCTGATGAAATAGAGTTTTATTTTCACAGACTGTTCTGTGTGTAATAAATGTATCAACAATTGAACATGCAACTTCTACATCTAGTTGGCATGAGTGGCATGATAATAACAGACACTGAAAAAAGTTACAGAAGCACATTTGGAGAAGGAAATAATTGAGCAGCAACATGTTCTAGCAATATCAACAGAAAGGAAAAAGTCAGTAGTACTAGTTCCATCAGTGGTAAAGTAGCAGCAAGTAGTAAATTTGTGCCTTTGATAATGAAACAGCTGCAATTTCACTTTTGCTCCAAAAGAATATTTTTATATTTTACAATGCAGGCAGTATGCAAATACCTGCTGAAATAAGTCAGAATGATAGCATAGGGCTAAAGATAAGCATTATTCTTGGCTGAATTACATGTTGATCATTAATGTAAATCAAGCTCTAATTCTTATTCTTTAAATAGACCTTTAAAATGCCATAATATATAAAGGTTATTGAGTCTAATGCACTGAGTTGATCTAGATTCCTCCCCTGCTTTCCGAAAAAGCTATGAGATACCTACTAGATGCTTGCAACATGAATGATGCACTGAAAATGAAGTTAATAATGGCTGTAGTAGAAATATGTCTTAAAGCAAATTCCATTAGTGTGAGAATGAGAGATTTTCCTTCTGTATAGAAGACTGCTATATGGACCGAGATCTTTCCTAGTGAAGTAAGAAGCATTGTGGTTTTTTGACAATAGACCAAGGTCACTCAAAGTAAAACAGTGACATGGCAACTCCATGACACGGGTAGCTTTCCTGCTAAAAACTGAATGATGAGATTTCCTATTTTCTGCCAAAAAAGCCACAACATATTTCCTCATTTTACTACACGCAATAGGGCAAGATAGGCACCAAATCACTGAATCTTCTCCTGGTATTCATGTTTAAG
This sequence comes from Platysteira castanea, assembly GCA_013397175.1. Lineage (NCBI taxonomy): Eukaryota > Metazoa > Chordata > Aves > Passeriformes > Platysteira > Platysteira castanea. The sequence continues at coordinate 14,029 of VYXC01010084.1, forward strand.
AAAACAAATGAATAATTTGATCCCATTAGGAAAATACCAAACATGAACATTTAAGAAGGAAAGGACTAAGATCTCACCCAGGCATTTAAGTCTCCATCTAAGAAAAACCAATAAAATTGAAGGGAGCAAGTGTAAGTCTAGCAGCAAAACATAAACTAGAAAGAAAGTCAGGATGGAAAATTTTGACCTGGAAATTAGACATATATTTTAAGGTTGATTAATCTTTGAAGTAAAATACCAAATGATACCATCACCACCCTCCCAACAGCACTACATTTTTTTTCCTCTTGGTACCTTCAAATCAGAATCAGATGGAGATTGAACTACATAATATCAGTGTTAACAAAATAAAATAAAAGATTACATGTGTAAAATACAATGGTCAGTGATACACATGAGGCTAAATCAGATTATTTCATTATGCTATTGTGCCTCAAACTGTGAAAGCTTACTCTTAAATGAGTAGCAGAAAAATCTTTTTCTGGTCTCACTCAATATTAATTTGTTGCAGTATTAACAGAATTCAGCTATTTGAGTGATGCTGTCCCTATGACATATACACAGCTTTACAGTCAATGTCTACCATAAGGACAAACAACAAATACCACATTAAAGGCAGAGTTTTTCTGATCCCAGATCTCCCATTGTCATGTGAGCCAGAATTGGACAGTAAATACACAATACTGATAGATTTGTGCCTGAAATATGCATTATGCTAGCTAAAAATCATGTAAATGCTTAATTTTGACTGTCTATGTTCTGATGTATGTTATAAAAGAACATTTCATGGCTAAATTAAGTAACTGTCAAAACTCTAAAGGCTTCAAAAATCTATTTGATTTCAAATTTGGTTTGTGTTTCAAGGCATCTCTTTTGCTTCATTTGTTTTGGTCTGTGGGTTGGGATTTGTCAGTGGTCGTAGTTCAAGTTTTTCTCTCACAGAATCAGAGTCACAGACTGATTTGGGTTGGAAGGGACCTTAAAGATCATCTTGTTCTAACCCCTTGCCATGGGCAGGGACACCTTCCACCAGACCAGGCTGCTCCAGCCCTGTCCAGCCGGGCCTTGAACACTTCCACGTTGGGGCATCCACAGCTTCTCCGGGCAACCTGTGCCAGTGCCTCACCATTCTCAAAGAGAAGAATTTCTTCATAAAATCTACTCTAAACCTACTCTCTTTCAGTTTAAAGCCATTACTCCATTGCTGCCATTGATGAAGTATACTCTCTATTTCATTAAAAATTAAATAAAAACCCAAGGGGTTGAAGGAAAATGGATTTTTCATTTTTCTCCCTTTTGCTCTTGAGAATGATTTATGAAATACAAGTGCATTCATAAAATAGATACTACAGCCCGGAGAAAATAAACTAGATATTAGTCAATTGCTAGTGATTCATAATATAAATGGCCACCACCAATTTCACATTGTTTGTTAAAATAATTTTTGCCACATAACTCTCACTCAAACCATGAGCATTTGACCAGTTTGGGTCAGCTGTCCTGGCCATGCTCCCTCCTATTGTCTTGTGCACTTGTTCACTGGCAGAGCATGAGACACTGAAAAATCCTTGATTTCGGGAAGCACTACTTAGCAACAACCACAACACAAGTGTATTATTAACATTATTCCCATATTAAATCCAAAACACAGCACTGGAACAGCTACTAAGAAGAAAATTAACTCTATCTTCAACATAACCAAAGCAATTTAAGGATATATTGAATGAGGCTTTTGTTGTTGCTGTCAAATGTACAGTCAAATTAACTGTAGTGGGTTTCTAATGGATATCAGTTTAATAAAAACAGGTGAAAATACAGCTTTACTGATTCCAGAAAAATGGTTTAAAACGTAATGAAACCGTATATTTTTGTATAGGTCTTGACTTGTTCTGTCTTGCCATTTTGGGTACAGCTACTGACAGCTGCTACACATGTATTTAAAGTTCAATAAATAGCCACTGGCAGCAGTATTGCAAGGAGCTGCATGTAAACTCCACCTCTGCAACACTTATTTTTCAGTCATTCCTGGCTGCAGAACCACAGCTACTGCAGCAAAGCTTTCAAACAGTTCACATTTACTGCAGCTGTGTCAGAAACACAATTACCCTACACCAGCCCTATGTAAGAGCATCTCTAATGTTTAATTAATGATGAGATAAAGAGTGCATTAAACACTCAATTTTTAGGAGACAAAGTGGTCCAAGCCCCATCATGTAAATATCTCCAAGTTCCAAGAGCACGTGCAAGGAGCATAGAAGGGGAAAATTATGAGATCCAGCACAGCTGCCTAACCTTGATGAGGTTGGAGTTACGCCAGCTTCATAAGGTTGGGGTTGCACTGAGCTAAAGGTGACTCCTGCTGTTCAGTCTCAGTGTCTGGTAAACTCTGGAAGCTCTGGCACATGTCAGGAGCAGGCATTTATTTAAGGTAAGGGTCTGAGGATCCCTACTTGGTCACACCAGGGAGGCCGATCAAATGCAGCAAACTGGCTGTCCAGAGAAGTCATGTTCCAGACAGGAGCAGAAATACCAGCAAGAGCCTCTTTTCTCCTGTTAGCAACACAAGTCCACTGAGAACCAAACAACCCCGCCACCGCAGAGCCACTGCGAGCGTTGTTCTGCACTAATAGACTGGAAGAAAGTAAATAATGACTTCTTAGTATTCTGAAAATCACAGAAGAATCTCTAAATCACAGAAGGCTCTAATAGTATAGTTACACATTTAAAAGTAATATTCACATTCCAGTAACGTGAAATTCTGGGAATGATTCATAGAGTAGGTTTCAAAGCCTTCCCATTCCCCACCACATCAACAAATAGCAAGAAGCTGTTATAGAAAATGTTTTTGCTCTACAAACATGATAGGTTTTGTTTAGTGCTTCACCAGTTGGCCTTTAAACAATTACTGAAATAGAATTTTTAATCTGAGCACTAAATTCAGCTAAGTATTTTAAGAAAGGCAATGAATTTAGAAAGGATGCAAATCACATATCAGTGTGCTTATATTTCTTCCTCATTAGAAGCCTACAACAGCCCCAGGCAAAAGCAAAATGGCTGCTTGCACATGGATGGAGGAAGGATGCAATATCTGTCTTATCTAGACCTCTGGAGAGCATCAAAATTGAACATTGGCTCAGCACAGCTCAGTCTGCTGAACATCTGGGGCATGCCAGCCATACAAAAAAAGGCACATTTTACAAGAAAGGGAAAACACATTTAAGTAACAGGACTGTGTTTAAAATGTTGTGTGTATAGCAATATTAAATAATCTCATTTTTCTTATAACCACAACTTTGGTAGCATTCCAAGAGTTAAAACTGGGCCCAAGAATAAATCTCCAGTGGCACAGGAGGTTGTTTTGAACACGGCATACAAGAAAAGGACAAAGTAATACTTGGAAACTGGCTGAAAACAATTATGACCTACGTGGATTTGTATAGCAACAAAGATGTGAGTCCAGGCAGTGTCTGCACAGGCACACTAAGGCACAACACAGGCCAGTTTCAACAGTAGAACCATAGTATTTGCAATGGGCATTATTAATACTTCAGAACAGCTCTAGCACACATACCTACTGTCCATGAACATTATAATTGTATGTAGCTTAAAATGATACCATGTATAAGTGTTATTTAATCCGGATTTTTTTCTCCAACTGTGATCACATTATTTTCACATAGTATCAGAAATCATGTCCACAGCCGATTTTCTGAAATAAGGAAAATTCACCATCCCACATGAAACGAAGTTATATGAAATGAAGTTATATTTGGATTAACTGGGTAACAATGCATTTCTTTGGGAAAGACTGGGCTATTCTAAACAGAACCAGTCCTTTTCTTTCATATGCCTGACTTCACCCTGCAGATTAACTTTCCCAACAGCTCTTCATGGAAACAAATTGTTCTTTTAGGGGGCAGCACCTTTGACAAGTATTGCTAAAATGGCATGAGTGACCTTCTGATATAATACTGTAGTTAAAGTTCTCCAGCTGACTACTTAAACAGGACCCTACACAATAAAACTCTTCTGCAATTCTAGAAAGATTTCATCATGGAAGAAACAAACTCCTCAGGAAAGAACTACTTGCTTCAATGAATAACCACTGCAGTGCAGTAACCTAAGAGGTTCTGCACCTTAAATCATCTAATTGATTATAAACCTTCAGCTGTTGGTTACAGCTACTTTCTTGCAAATCTTATCCAATCCAATTCACCTATTCTTACTTTTATTTAGAATACATTATTGACAGATCCTTTATTTAAAGTATGAGAGTAAGTGAGTGGAAAAAAAGTAACAATCAGAAGGCAATGATCCAGAAGAGACAGCTTTCCTCAGATTTCACAGTTGAAGCATCATGTTCCGACAGGCAGATAAAGAACACAGTCATTTCTAGCCACATCCCATATGCTCCTTCCTGCTTCCTCTTCTCCTCCCACCAGATTCATACACTGCTTTGCTATTGGACCAGGACTCCTTAAAAGCTGTCTTTCAGCCTGAATTCTACTGGCAATTAAACACTACATTGTTCAATATATACAAGCCAAAGTAGACATAAGTGAAAACAAAACAAAATACAAGAAAACCAATAAATACCATTAGTCATGTCACTCAAAATATTACTGCACAACGGCTGTTAGTATAATCCACACTTCTTCTATAAGAAAGAGCCTCTAATATATCACTGCATGTTTCAAATATGCAAGAAGCCAACAAGGCTGCAAGGTATGTGGTGTGATTACTCAATAACTTCATTAACTTTAGAAAGTACACAGAGATAAATTATACAGTGCAGAATATCTTGTACCTCAAACAAGCTTCTATTTTTCTCAGAATGTTAAAAGCTTTAAGACATATTAAAAACAAACAAAAAAGATAATTATCTGGGGATAAGTAGCAATTTTACACCTAGGCCTTGTACGTCACCCAGCTGAATATGCAGCACAGGTAACAAACAGGGCCAAGAGCAGAGGGACGCATCTGGTGTCATCAAATCTCTACAGGAAATAGAATTATTCTTTATTAATGTCTTCATTGAAAAACAGTGAGTCAGGAGCTCGTGTTTTCCAAGCCCCAACTGCAGGTGAGGTGCCCCACAGGTAGCAAGGAGGCCCCAGGAGGGACAGAATGCTTTCAGAAGCCTTCCATGGCAAAGGCCCACCAGATTCTATATAATAGCCATTTCCTAAATGATACTTACACAGCATAGTGACCCATGCTGCACCAAAATGAAATGTATACTCAAGTAGTTTATTTTATTTTCTTTCTTTTCTTAAAGGAATATAAAAATGTAGATCTGGGATCCAATGGGCCAGTAGGCCCAAATATAGAAGCATCAGAGTATTGAGAAATGACATTGTAACAGTATCAAGAATGATCATAGCACTAAATAATCAAATTCAAAATATTATGAACATCATTATTTGTTACCTTCCAAGCAGCAGTTCAAAGTGTGTGTGGATGAATCAGTGAGTGTTTGGTGTTGTGGGGGGAGAGAAGCCCTGGGCAGCAGTGCAGCGTGTCCTTCTGCCGACGCGAGCCCCAGCTGCTCTCTCCACACCTCGGCCACAACGTGCAGGAGCGAGGTGGGAGAAGGGCAGCGCCAGCAGGGCAGAGAGAGCCCGCTGTCCTCGGCAGAAGGGCTGGCACATGGAACGTATGGCTCCTCTGGAAGTTAGCGGTCACACTCACAGAAAACTAAGGAAAGATAGTTGTTAATATGATGCTCACCAAAATGCTGCTTGACAGAATGTGGGTAAGACATATGAATCGAACAGAAAGGGACAAATTCCCATTCAGAATTATGGGCCTGAGAGCTGAAGCAGACGCTCAATTTCTGTATTAGGGGATGCAGTACAAAATATGAGAACAATTTCCCTGTTTTAAAGACAGATGTGCATATCTAGGATAAATAAAATCATCTGAATAATTTGAGAATTACATTTTTATCACTACTGTTAGGTTTGTAATAATAATTTTTAATTATTTTTAAGTTCCAGTTTTAAGACATAGGAAACAAAATTCAGTGACCAAGGAGGTCCATGACATGTCTTTAAGTACTACAGAAAACATATATAAGACTGAAAATAATACAGTTGATCTCTTTCACAAATAGCTTATTATCCAACAAGTTAGGATAGAGATTCAATAATGGAGTACATGAATGTGCAAGGAGGATCAGAGGTGGCTCTGAGGAACATTCTAAAGATTAGGAGATAAAAATGGTAAGAAGTCAACACAGAAATATGCAAGAGCATGCGAAAAGAAGCAAAGCTAAAAGGTGAAAACCTAATTTGGGGAAAATATGCAAAGGGTAAACAGGATAGATTAAATGAGCTAAGAGATAAAGACCAAGTATATCAGGAGTTTGGAATCGGACGCAGTAAAATCCAGTGATGGGGCAGAACCACTTTAAGAGAAAAAGCTAATAATAAAAGCTAAATGTTTGGAGTTGTGGGAATGGAAGATTCCTCAGCAGATCTCTACAAAAAGAAGGAAGGAGAAAAGACAGAAATTTACTGTATTATAGAATGAAAACCATAAGGCTCAGGTAAAAAATGGACAAGAAAGATAACAAACCAAAGAAACCATCAGGTAATATGGGATATCTGGAAAGGAAAAGTGCAGCCATCAGTGCAAATCAAGAAAAAGGTAATTGAAAAATTCAGAGAGAAAATTTGATGAGACTATTTAATATTTATTTATTTAGTCGTGGTTTTAAAGTACCTTGTCAGAACAATCTCCAACTGCTGGAGAATGAGCATCATTTGCATGAAAAAAATGATTTTTAAAAAAATATTTCTCACAAAATTTTTTCTTATTATTTAAGCAATTGCCTTTTTGCATTAAAAGATATCATAAATAACTACTCATGATGTATTGCATCTCTTTTGTCTTTCTATTTGTTCCACATAGAAACAGGACCATTTTTGAACAGAAAACAATACCAGGACAATAAAGCTTTTATGTACATACACACCATCCCTCCTCCTCCATTTCACTTGGAACAGTGAGAATTTTAGTGCTATATTCTGCAAATACACAGACTATTGTACAAAATTGATACTTTAGCCTTTTCAGCATTCTCTTTAGGATAGGAAAGTCCAGGGCCTCTGCAGATACATTATGAAATGATTGATTCTGCAAGAGTATTCCTTGGTACTTTTCAACATTTTAATGATACGAAAATAAATTGAGTTTGGAAATTTCCATCATTCTTCTCTCTTTTCTCTCTAAGGGGAATGTGTTACAGTTTTTTTTCTCTCAAAGGAAAAAAAAAAGCAATCACACTTCACCCATTAGTGTTCTCACTGAAATTGCAAAGCATCATACTAAATGTACCACCATCCCTCTGACAGACATATAAGAGCACCTATTCACCAGTGTAATGGAAAAAGTTAGTGATTACATATAGTGAAGTGATTGAGCCAACAACCACTCGAATGAAAGGAAAAAACCTTGATTAATAACAAGTGCCACTAAAAGAACAGATTGTTTTATAGGGAACGAATCACACAGAAAGTAGTAATACAGTGTGTCCTTGTCCATTGGCTGGGAATTGGTAAGGGAAAGAATAAAATATCTGAAGATCAGTAACAGTTTTGCTAGAAGGATTTAAAAAAAAAAAATTCTCCCTCCTCTTCTCCCAGTGTGCAGATGTATGAGAGTAGGTATTTTATGGTGATGTGTAACTGGAAATCTCTTTCATGTTAACTATGCTGCTGTTTTAATGGTTTGTACTTAATGTGTGTGAAAGTGAGGAGGATGCAGGAGGTTTTACTACAAAGCACTGCTTTTGTATTTTAAGTCAGAACCTCATTTCTATAAATTGAATACTCTGTCTTTGCATATTCCTAAACCCTGAAATGTGCACACACACATTTGAATAATGTTGATTCAGTAACACACAAGGCAGGAAAACCTTTTCCTTATTAGATAAGAGGAAGTTCCAAGGGACATAAGACATGCTTTAGGGTAATGCCCAACATTTACATGCAAGCAATGCTCAAAAGCAAAGAAAACAAATCAGAGTCTAAATGAATCAGTTATTATGATTCCATAAACCTTTTCTACATGTACTGAGATACCTTGATTTTTCTAAAAGTGAAAATGTATTGATTTAAAGAACAATCATAAAACATTGTCATACCTCAACTGTACTGGTTATTTCATGATCCCATTGGAAGATTTGTACCAGGTAAAGCCTGAGGACGGCCCAAAACAGAAAATCCCATGCAATTGGTAACATTCTATACAGCCATCAACAGAAGACTGTTAGGGATCCTCTTGTAAATCAGCTGCTTGATATTTATGGTAAATTCTGACAAAGAGAACTTGAGAAAGATTTTCAGTCAAAAAAAGGAAAACAATTTTCAAAAGAAAACCCTAAACCATGAATATGTTTTTCCTCTGCTTTCAAACAGGAAAAAAATATTTGAGGCAACGTCTGAATCAGAAGTGATAATTTTGGAGAAAACAGTGTTTAATGAAGTACATAGATCAGCTTCGTAAAATACATTTTAGAAGTCACCAGATCTCATTCCAAAATAATTTTGCTATTTTCCCGTAAAATTGTTGATAATTACTGATGGATACTCTCTAGCCAGATTTGTCAACTATCCACGTGAGACTGACAGCACACGAACATAAGACACCAGTTTTCTGTGAAAGCAAGGGAGGAATACGCCTCCTCTCTCACATAACTTCAGAGAGAGCCAGGAACTGCAGCCACCACCGACAGTGGTACCCACCATTCCCAAGTTTCAAATTGACAGTACTAAACATCAAACACAAATCTCATCTATACGTTCTTGTGCCAGTTCTCCTGCATTTACCCACTATGGCAGCAGCACAAACCAAAGCGAACGCTGCTGAGATTCAGTTCTTGGTCCGCAGCCCATTTGTGTTTGAACACTATTTTGTGCATTCAGTGCACTGCATCCTTCACTTAAAAATATAATCACAACAGGAGTTTCCCAACTCTTTTCTCCTAAAACTTACAAAGCAGATGGGCTTACACACATACACACACGTAGTAGAAACCATGATAGCCACCAGGAAGTCTGGCTTCACCATCAGCAGAGTGTAATGGAAAACCACCTGAGCGTTACAGCATGCAGCTCTGGATGTGGACTGTCTTGGGGTGGTTTCACGATGTCGTGTCTCATATTGCCTGGCCTATGCCCAGGCCTTTCTGTGCCTTTAAAACTGTGTGTGAGAGAAGGAAAAAAAGCCAGATGAGCTTTTGAAAGCAGTTCTGTGCTCCAAGGTCACACTCCTCTGTGTTCTGCTTTTGCAGTGGCAAGAGTAGAGGAAAGCACCTTCTGGCTTTTCCCAGCTCTTGGCGTTGTTTTCTCCAGAGAAAGAGAGAGAGAGAGTGTTGAATTTTCTTTTCCCTGGGACTTTGGCTTCTTCTTTTCTTCTATAACTGTGCAACTACATCAAAATATCATCCGGGAGGCCCGGAGGGGCCTATGCCGACCCAGCCCAGAAGAGGAGAGAGAGACCACACCCACAAAAGGACTTTAAAACCTTCCCGGGTTTCTCTCCACTGTGAGAGGTTTTATTATTCAGCATTTTTATTATTTTCCTGTGTTTTTGTTAAATAAATAGTTGGTTTTTTTTCTTTTCTTCCGAGGAATTTCTTCCCAAATGTGGTGGGGGAGGGGTGGCTGTAACCTGCCTTTTAAGAGAGGATGTTCAAATTCGGACATTCCTCTGAAATTTGTCTCAAACAGGGACATGGACTTAATCAACTGATTCCATTGCTTCCAATTTTTATCAGTTTTTCACTTGTTACAGTGACTACATGAAATCATCATATCTGGAATGACATAGTTCATGCATGTTTGTTTCTAATCTTAGTGAAACAAACAGATCTATTTTCTTAAGCACTACCATCTTAATCACTTTAGCAATATCACTAACCAGATATTGGCTTTTTTTCCTGGAAAACATCAGGATTTGTTGCTCTGCAGCAAATTGTTTCAGGCCCAATGTCAGAGTATTGCAGCTTGAGAAACCTACTTGGTGAAAACAAGACAAAAATCTGAATGTAGATGAAAAAATAAATAGGCCTTTCCTACTGATTGCTGCTGCTATAAACCCACCATTTTCAAACCAGTATCTACACTCTTCTTGAGGGGACAGTGCTAATTTATGTATTAAGNGTTGTTTTCTCCAGAGAAAGAGAGAGAGAGAGTGTTGAATTTTCTTTTCCCTGGGACTTTGGCTTCTTCTTTTCTTCTGTAACTGTGCAACAACATCAAAATATCATCCGGGAGGCCCGGAGGGGCCTATGCCGACCCAGCTCAGAAGAGGAGAGAGAGACCACACCCACAAAAGGACTTTAAAACCTTCCCAGGTTTCTCTCCACTGTGAGAGGTTTTATTATTCAGCATTTTTATTATTTTCCTGTGTTTTTGTTAAATAAATAGTTGGTTTTTTTTCTTTTCTTCCGAGGAATTTCTTCCCAAATGTGGTGGGGGAGGGGTGGCTGTAACCTGCCTTTTAAGAGAGGATGTTCAAATTCGGACATTCCTCTGAAATTTGTCTCAAACAGGGACATGGACTTAATCAACTCATTCCATTGCTTCCAATTTTTATCAGTTTTTCACTTGTTACAGTGACTACATGAAATCATCATATCTGGAATGACATAGTTCATGCATGTTTGTTTCTAATCTTAGTGAAACAAACAGATCTATTTTCTTAAGCACTACCATCTTAATCACTTTAGCAATATCACTAACCAGATATTGGCTTTTTTTCCTGGAAAACATCAGGATTTGTTGCTCTGCAGCAAATTGTTTCAGGCCCAATGTCAGAGTATTGCAGCTTGAGAAACCTACTTGGTGAAAACAAGACAAAAATCTGAATGTAGATGAAAAAATAAATAGGCCTTTCCTACTGATTGCTGCTGCTATAAACCCACCATTTTCAAACCAGTATCTACACTCTTCTTGAGGGGACAGTGCTAATTTATGTATTAAGAGTATATGAAACAGCTGAAAATAGTAATAGAATATTAAAGAATTTTGTAAACACTGCAAATTGTACTTTTGTAATGTGACAGACTTTGCCTTTACAGCGTGCTTGTATATTCTGGCTCTGAATCAGAAGAACACTTAAGTAAATGTCTTAATAGGATAATTATACCAATAACTATAAAAGTCATTCCATTGATTTTAGTGGCGTGACTCAAATCTAAGTGCCTACATACTTCAGCGTTTTTCTGCATAGTGACCTTTAGCAATCATCTAAACAGAAATGTGTGGTTCCTTTTGTGTTTGTAGCTATTCCTGACCTCAAACAGATGCTTTGTATTCCACAGATATCTCCATATTTTATTTTGAAAACAAGGTAATAGGCTTCCTTTCACTGTTTAAAACTGAGCTTGCTGCTGCCATAAAACAGATCAGTAGGTTCAATAGAATAGAAATAGGAATTTGTCAAAATCCATACTGATGACACTGTATTATTAATAAATTACCTACTATGAACTTTCCATGAGTTATTAAAGCAAATAAATCCTATTTTAAAGTGTTATAGATACTAGATAATTTATAAATATGGGATCATTGAATTATAATTCAGTTTCCCCGTGATCTCTCTCTGTACTGATCTCTGTCTGTACTTCTATTTCCCAATGACTTTGATAATGTCCATCCAGTATGATTTGGTTGACTATCTATACATGAATTTGAATGCTCTCTCTTCGATGCAGTGTTGTCCAGCCTGCTCTGTATCTCACTGGCTGCAGGGACCATGAAAGGACAGTGGCTTATCCAGAATCTGCTCCTTGCCATGAAGTGCTTCTTTGCAGGACATACTCACTCCCTTCCATACCAACACTTGGAGCAATTCCTGTCCCTCGCTCCCAGATGGTGAATGTGTAATTGTATTTTAAAGAGACTGAGAAAGAAAAAAGCAACTAAGTGTGACAGTGTGCATCAAGTGCTCAAACAGCCTATACTGGCAAGTAACATTGCTTCTACAAGTTCCCTTCGCTCCCTAACAGCTGATGGCTTGTTGTTTTGTTTTTTGCTAGCCTTCTGTTGTAACTTGAAGTCACATATTTTTTCACGGTTTTTATGTAAATAATAGACAATGCTTACTTAACTGTCCTTTCTGTTTTTCATTCCATTGTGGTGAGGGAAAGTTTGACTAACATTTCTTTTGTCCACTGAATGAAAGAGGAAGAGACAATGTCCCTCCAATCCCTTGTGGAATTGAGAAATCTATAAATATTAGAATCTCAAAATAAAGTTTCTTCTTCTTCTCTTTCTGCTCAAGCAGGGATGAGAGTGCTTCTTTCTCGTGTCCTATAGCGACATCAGCTCCAAGTAGCTCTGCTATCAGATTTTTAGAAGACAACCTCAAAGTGCTCTGAGTAAGGATTGGCTGCAGACATGCCCTGCCTAAGGCAGCTTTGGGGGTGGCAGAGCACTGAGCAAAGGCATGGCTAAGTGCCCAGCATACTGATGTCGGGGTGCTGCTGCCTGAACTCTGGTGAGATGCGCTGAGACAGGTTTGAAATTTCCACTCCTGCTTGTACAGCCGGCCTGCACACAGGCAGAGATGCACTGCACAAATGTTGTGCTCAAACTGCAGATTTTACACACCCCACTGATGGAAGGTAAGAGCTGGCTGACTGTAGCATGTCTGTACCTATCCAGTTGAAAGGAAGAGTCTTCCTGACCCTGGAGATGTGAGAGAAGAAATTTTTCCAAGTGGATTTCTGAAGGAGTCAGGGGCAGCAATCCCCCGAAAAATCTAGATTTCCTCAAGTTGCTGTCCCTAAACTTCTTGACACTATAAGGAACAAGCCATGCTGCTAAACCAGTTTGGATATATTCAACATTACTATCTCAATATGTTTTTTATGATGAAAATTAGATGCAAAATCTTCTTAAATGAATAGTAAATACAGAGGCAAGTTGATTGCATTAAAATGATCTATTTTTCTAGCAAATACAATCCTGCTGGCTGTGTTTCAGATAGAAATCAAAATAAATCTGCCGTAATTAAATTAAGAGCTTACACGTGCTGTCTTGGTTTGGTTTTGTACTTCCCACACTTGACACCATTTTATAATTTTGGGGCTTTTTTCACCCAGAATTAACATGTACAACAAAGGATGGTGCCACCAAGACAGTGTTACGTTATCACTGTTCCAACTTTCTCACCTACAGAAGTCCTAGCCTGCAGTACCTATTCTTCTTCTTTTTTATTCCAACTATTGAGCTACTTGGGCTAAACAAAAAAAATAAATTACTTTGATATGACTACAGTTGTAGTTTTAATATTTAGAAGAATGCCTACCATGGATTAAGATGAGATCAGTCTACTTACAAAGAGTTTTATCTAAGTCCCTAGAGACAGAACTTTGGTAGACTAAGATACTTGAAAGCTATGTAACATTTAGAATGCAAGAAAATCTCAAAATAATTTTTCTGGCAATAGAGAGAAGAGAAGCTGCAGTAAGGTTGATGCAAGCAAAGAGGTTCCTGCTCATGATATTAATTCTGATATTATTATTTTTTAGCTGTTAGAAAAATGATTACTAAATTATTACTATTCTTACTACACCATTATGTATAGTCTTAAGTGAAGTTGAACTTGGACTGCAGTGTTTTAAAAATCAGGTACTACTGAGGAGCATAGTGAATGCTGTGCTCAGTCTCATGGCCCCAGCTCAAGAGCACAGTGAGTTCAGGCATGGGTACAAACACTACCGGAAGTTTGAGAAAAGGATCTGAGAACTACCATCTTACTGCAAGCCCTGGCAGGATTTCACCGGGATAAAAGACATTTTTGAGCTCTTGTGCCTAACATGATTTGAATTCCTCTAGTGCCTTGATATTTGTAGCCTTCCTGTTCACTGACAGCCTAAGGAGGAAGATTCTGTGCTGATTTTCTTTTAAACCAGGCACCAAAGTGTTTGGCTCCAGCAGCACTCACATACCCTGGGAGCTGCTGTCTGGTGTCACAGGCCTCCCCTCTGCTGGAAAGCATTAACAGCCAGAAGACGAAAAGAACAGGATATGATTACTTTTGTGGAAGTACAAGTGAAATGTGTCAGGCAGAAGATATATATTTAATCATTTATTGCTTTTTTGATGCTAGCAAAATATATCACAGAAGGTACTCAAAATCCTTCTAATGCTAGCAAAAGCACTACTATTATTTATGGTACATAGTGATCAGCTTTATTGGCTCCAAAAAAAGTTTTATCTATAAAATTATGGCTTACAGGCAGAAAACCAAAAATATAATAATACTGTAAGTATCTCTGGTCTTTGGTCAGCACTGATCTATTGAATTTTTCATTTTATCTCTCCTGTTACTGATTCATTGGTTTACAGATTTTGGAAGAATCACGAAACTTCTCCACCACATGTGCTTTTGGAAGACTAAATGCAGATAGATGATTAAGCCAACTTAATACATCAGTGATTTGTATAATAATACTTTAAAGATTGTAAAATAATTTGAACTGCATAAAAATACATTTATCTTAAAGGACAGAACTCTGCAATATCTCAAGAAACTGTCTCCATGGTGCATTACTAAAAAATTGCATTGCTGGAATTCAATAGCAACTCCATTTTTAAATTTTATGTACATAATTAAAGGAATAACGAAATTTCACTGCTAGATAATTCAAGTTTTCTCTGAGAAGTGCTTTTATTCCATCCTTAAAAACTATGTTTTCATGTTATAAGTAGAAACAAGGAGAGTTCATGAGATCACAATTCAAATGGTAGTGTACATTTACATGTGATTTATAGTACTGGACAGTGCGAAAAATATCACCTTTGCATCATAGATTTCCATTAATATTGAAATGAGGTTTTGTTACACAAAAGAATAAGGAATAAAATGTACTATTGTCTGCTTTGGTATCTCTGTAAGTTACACTGACTCTGTAGTCATGTCTTGGAATTAAGGAGTAAATTGCTAATGGATTGTGAAGGAAAAGTTGGAATGAGGTTCCATTCCAGTGAGACAAATTGATGGGACACGAGCATAATAATTTGGCAAGTACATTCTGACACTGGATAATTCAGTAGTTACTACCCTACATTAAACCATCATGGATAGGTGTAGTAAATTGAAATTAAAAGTTTTATGTTAACATACAGAATACACTGTAAAACAAGATATTTATGGTATAATGGAGGAGGGAGGAAGAAAGAAAAAAATTGGAAAAAGCCTATCAAAGAAAGCAAAGACTTTGCTATTTGACATTTGAATTGCTGACTACTCCTACTTATTGTGAGTTTGCAATTGGGTCTAAACTGTCAGCAGTGTAAAACTGATTGAACACTGAACACAGTCATTCTAAGGAAGTTTCTATACATTGACAAGGTGAATATTGCTATTAGGAAATGTTGTTAGTGTTTTTGGTTCCTTCTCATTCTTCAGATTATTTCAAAATCTAGGTCAAACTATTAAAAAGATCAAGATAGACCAGAGCCCTGAATAATCAAAGATTAGGTTCAAAAAGTAGAGTCCAGAGATTGGAAACTGTGACCCATGAGCATTTTTTGAAACAAAACTTCATGGATGTCCAAGAGGATCCACAAAAAAGCGAGGCCAACAAAGAATGGCCAGTTTCCACTGTCATAGCATAGCTGTTACCTGTTTTTACCTTAGCTTAAATTTTCTAGAACTGAATGCTCACAGAGATTCAGGAGGTTACTGTAATGTGTTATTAATGTTTGTAAATTGCTTTCACAACCTTTAATAAAAGTGAAAAAGACAGTGTTGTTGACAAGTATTTTTCACTGATTGCCTGGAGATTCCCAGCAGTCACTCTTCTGTTTCACTATAGCAATATTAATAGAGAATCTCTGATATGAGAACCAGTAGAAATGAATGTTTAAGATCCTCGTGGCAAACTATCCACTGTATGGATACAACCGCAAGCATTTTAAATGGTGCTACATCTAGAATAGGAACTGCAAAGCATGCTTCATCTTTTATGGCATATAAATCCACACATGTCTTGAAAGTATGAATACCCCAAAGATCCATTACGCAAATTGTCCAGGAAACCACATTTCATCTTGAAGGCCTGTAACCCTATCAAGACTTCGCAGTGGCAAGGAACCACATGCTGACAGCTATTTCATGTGCTTAAGAACTTCCCTGATTGTACAAGCTAACAGGAATTCATAAAATCACAGCATAAGACATGGTTTATGAGAGTGATGTCTAATCCCATACCTAGTACACTTAAGAACACAGATAAACCACATTCTTTGATCCATAGCATAAGGTTTGTTACTGTTCGATGAGAGCAATAAGCAGCCCCACAAGAAAAACAGATATTTTTCTGTGTTTACAATTGAAACTGCAAATATAATACACCATAAACAGGATCCCAGCCAATCCCATGTATGATAATGGGGTCTGGTTTTAAAGACAGAAGTTATAACCTGAAGTAAATGCTCCTCTTGCTGCAGGACTGCTTTTCACATCAAATATCAGCATCATCCAGACAGACAGAATATATGTACCATGAGGAAGAGGGAGATACTCAGAGCACACAAGGAGGAAGCCACTCTGATTTCCTGACCAGAACCCTGGAAATTCACTGCAGTCACAGATTTTCACCATGGAGCCTGCCATGTTGGAAAGGTGCAGATTCTGACTAAAATACCTCTCCCAAAAGTGGCACATTAATGAGGTCTCTTTCTGTTGAAGAATCTTTCAGAGAAGCTCACAAAGTGGCCTTCCCTTAGTCAGGGCATTTTAAATATCCTTTTTTTACTGCAGAGCCATGTATTTTCACTAGAATGTTAGGAACAATTTTGTCTCGAAATTCTATCTTCATTTTAATATCAGCCAATTGGCTAAAAAAGCCTTTATGTCAGTGAACGAGTTAAAAAATTACTGAGGGATACAGACATACAGACATCCTAGATACATCCTTGTAATCAGTTAAGTCTTGATTTTTTTTTGAAACCACAACAAAACTGACTGTTTTCAGTATCAGTAGGGGTCCCAATGAAACTGCATACACAGCACATAAGTCATTTTAGGAAACATCTCAGTGAAAGATTTCTTTTTAATGTCATCTGCACTCATCATAAGATAATTATGTTTATAAGAAGCTAATAATTACTATGATTATCTATTTTAAGTTGTTAATGTGCCTCACCAACAGGGTTTTGGAGAAGCAGGAAGGTTTGGAAGGTAAAAAAATTAATTTTTTTTTAACAAGAAAATACAAGAGAATCTTTTAAAAATTAAATTTGAGATGTCTATCTGTTGAAAGAACTTTGAAATGCAATTATGAGGAATTGAAAGAAATTTGAAGAGCTACAAACAAATCAAGTGTGCTTTTTTTTCAAATCCTATTAAGAGTACTTAATTTAAAGCTTAATTAATTTTTTTGAAGATGGACCCTGTTGGTAACTGATTCCATGCAAGCACTCCATCTTGCTTCCATAAGCAATGGTAGGGAGTAATTTTTATTAAATTATACAACTGTGTTTGTTGTTTCATCATCTTTTTCAGTCTCAGAGACCAATACAACGAGAAATTTTAGCGGACATGATGACGAAGGTGGGGAACCTGGAAGAAAACTGTGCTGTAAGACACAGTTATAGCAAGACAGGATTCAGAAATCTGGAAGTTATTTGGCAAACCTAAAGGATTTACACAGCTAAGCCAATAATCTACACATGTAAAAGTAATTTCTAATAGAAATTCCAGGAAACATTTCAGGAATGCTTGTATCAGTGACCTATTTCCATCATCAGCTCTGAATGTGGAGGTACAACTCTCCTAAGAGACACTTGTGCTTTAAAAACACACCTATTGAACCCAGTTTTACTTATTGCTGACAAATACCACTGGCAATTTTCTGCCATGGTCTGATGATTAAACATTTTTTCCCAGCTACTTAATAACACTCTACACAGCTTGAAAAGCAAAACTATAAATAGCATCCTTGAGAGAGACCCTAGAGAAGATGAGTGATTAACACTCTCAAACCAAATACATGATGTTTTATGTTGAAAAGGTGAGAGGCGAACAAACTTTCTAACCTGCTGGTTTTCATATAAGGACCCTGAGGTGAAAGCATATTAAGGAGCCACTGAGCCTGCTCTGCACCAGCTAATATTAGTTTGAACCTGACCCCGGGAAGGGATCTGAGAACGCAGGAAAAATGAGTGTACAAAAAAAAAGGACTGAGTTCCCAATATTCTCATGCGTGTCAGCAGTGGCTGCAGGGTGGCCACTGCAGGCTATACTTTTCCAGCCCAGGAGAGGCTTATATTTTTCAAACCATATCTGCCTTACATCCTCAGCCTGTCAAGGCTAAATCTCTTTACTACTCTTCTCTGTCGCCTCTGGTTATGCCTGCCTTGCTGTATGTTATTGCAATCCTAAGTGACATAGCAAAAGTCAATTCCATGTTTTTTGGACAGATCTATTATCAACAACAGAGGATAGTACAGCTCTAAGTGCTGAAACACATTAAGTCTCTTAATACAGTACCCAGTATTGCACTACGCACATTTAAAGAACATAAATCAATACTGACCAAAAAATGAATTCTAAATAACTTCAGAAATGTTAATTATATTCAACAGTTCAGTATCAAGATGTCAAACAATCTTACAAAGGACTCAATAGTACAGAGAGGTACACTTAGCAGCTACTCCTATCAGTCATTTGCATTGGCTACATCAACAGTAAATCTCTTAAACACAAATAACTAAACCCTCAGTGTATGCAAGGACGTAGTGGTACTTACAGATACCTTAGAATTAACATGCCTAACGTGAACACTTTCAGTGCTCAACAAATAATTTTTTAATGTCATTGAACCTGGATTTTTTTTAAAGCTACTTTCCGTTCCTTTGACAGATGTGCTGTGCTGCATTTCATTACTTTTTCTCCTTACCTCGTTCTTCTTTTGTTTTAGATAAGTGATGAGGCTTTCAAAAAAGATTAAGTACTGGCAGGCAAAGCAATGGCCCAAACACGGATTTAATTGGAACCTCAAATCCTGTGGAAAGAAAAAAAAGAAATTAAACCATTAATAATTTAATTTTACTAGCAGACAGAGTTCATGTATCCTGTTTTAAGCAGCTTTTACCACACTTCTTTGAATTTGATTTCAACAGGTATACAATCTGTGAGTCAAACCATGTTGGAAATAAAACCATTAACAGAAGATTTCAGGAGAGTGTGCACAGCTGCCAACAAGTGCTGATGGGTTTAGTTCTCATCTGGAGAAGAAGTCCACTGATGATTGGTAATGGCAGAATTTACTAGATTTAAGCTTTAAGTTCAAAAAAGCACTTTCTTCTGTAAAACCTAAGAATCTTCCCATTGTATAGCATTCCAAATACTGTTTTCTTACACTGCTCTTTGCCCCTTGAACATGTGACAGAGCACAACCATTATACAGCAATATGACTCAAATGCAAGCAAGTCATAATGCTGAACAATTCGTGCTTCAAGACAAAAGATACTGAAAGAAATTTCATTTCTCTCAAGATTGGAAAGGGTTCTAAACATAAAAACTTACATAAAAGTAAAGCAGAAAGGCAATTTTTTAGAGAGTCAGAGGTTATCAGGTGCAGTATTGGGCAAGTAACAACCAAATAACCAACAAAATAAAGCAACCCAGAGTATGACTAACATGCTTATTTCTGCAAATAAGATATTTCTTCATTAATAATTTTTATTCAGGCAAACAGTACAAAAAATATCAGGTGCATCACAGAATATCTCCAAAATTTTTGTCAGAGAATTATGGTTTGTATTTCAAAAGACCATAAGAAAAGACTCTTATATAGTGCATGGCATTAATACAATTATTTCAATGAACCAGGAATAACTTCCCACGCAACTAATCTGACCAATAAAGCTATAATTAATAATAAGCTATAATTAATAATATAATTTTCCAAGCTCTCAAAGCTACACTGCGGCAGAGGCCGTGTTTCATTTTTCTACTTCATTGTTATTGCACAAGTATACTTAAGTTTAATTTGGGATTACAATCAGATTTATGTACCATGACCTCAGTCACACTAGACCACTAGAATTCAGTAGACATTCTGTAGTAGGCAAGGAGTTATCATTAAGTGTGTTCAATTACATACATTGCTATTATTTAACGTGGCAAATATATCTACAGTGTGTGCAGAAGGTGGCATTTCAAACTGCTATGAGACCATATATTTACAAAAGCTCCTTGCATGATGATGGCGTGTATGGGTATTGAATTTATTTTTTATTGTTTGTTAATTGAGGACTGCAGGATGCTATACGGGTTTTAAAGATTAAACATGTCTATGACTATGGGAGCAATATTTTTCATTAAAGTTTCTTTTCTGGAGAACAAATTTACTGAAATGTCTGTCCAAGCATTGCATCAGAAGCATTTCTTAGAGTGAAGAGGTAATTTGTGGTCAAGATGATGATAATATAAACGGTCCATGCTCAGTACATCTGACTATCTAGTACATCATTTCCTCACCAGACCTGATTAGCTAAAGGCACAACGATGTGGATGTGACAGTCTGCTTGCAAAGCTGCTGCAGAGGGAAAGCAGAGGCCGTTGCTTCACATGGCATAGAGACTGCGTCAACAAAACCTGCAGTGACAAGATGAGATCTTGTGCATGGTCCCCATCTGCCCCATCAT
The DNA here is from genome assembly GCA_013397175.1 of Platysteira castanea. Classification (NCBI taxonomy): domain Eukaryota; kingdom Metazoa; phylum Chordata; class Aves; order Passeriformes; genus Platysteira; species Platysteira castanea. The sequence goes on from VYXC01010084.1 coordinate 34,708, forward strand.
GCTCTCCCAGAAGCCCGGGGATCGCAGCACAGATGCACAGAGAGGCTGTGCCAGAGCCAGAGCAGACCAGCTGAGGAGGCATGGTTGGAAACCACCTCATTCAGGCCAATCTGAGCATGGTCGTTCAGCTCTGTGTCTGCATCCTGCTCTCCAGTGGTTCCTGTGTCAGCAAGATCTTTTCTACTGCCCTGGCATGTCCACCTTGCCTCTGCCTGCAAGATAACGCAGAAGAGGCAGACGATGCCACTTTATTAAGTGCAAAGGCACCTAAATGAAGGCTGACCTGAGTACTGGGAATTTTAACTGTCACAGGCCTGGAACCCAAAGCAGAAGCAGGACACACTGTCAGCTACAAAGCTGAAGTCCTAACATACAGCTAAGGACATAGCTGTGGATTTCCAGTGTACCACAGACAGAAAGCAACAATGTTCACCACTGGCAATTCAACTCCAGATATTTTTAGAGGTTTATAAGACTGTGTTTTCTCCTGAAATTCAGAAATGAGCTTGAGGGGAAAACAAGCTATTTCTACCTGAAAACAATTCTTGGTCCAAATACCACTCTTTCGCTTACTTCTCCATCAATAAATGATTTTAAATACAACTACTGTGCTTCCCTGTGTTCATTTCAAAAATGTCTTGCAAACTGTAAGCTTGCTAAGCAGCACTGCTCCCTTCAGCACAAAGAAACACTTAAGTCAGTCATTCAATACACAGCCATTCAAAGATATTACTGAAATTTCACAGGAGGCAATTTTAGAGCCTGGTGTTCTAGATGAGACTCAGATACTGAGTCCTCACCTAATATATATTTACCTATGAAGCTATAAAATAACAAATACAAAAATAACAACAATCACAATAGACATCATTACAGTTTTGTAGCAAAACCTGCCAGAACCAGGACAATATCTTATCCTGAGCAGTAAAAGCAGGACAGAGCAGCTGCTAGGTCCCCTCTGTAAATATATGAACCCTTGGGACATTCAGATGCTGTGCTATATACAACACACAGGAACACTAGTGTTGGGATCCATGAGAACAATAATTGCAAAAAAACCCCAACAAAATTGTTCAGTAGCTTGACTATAAATATACTACTTGATGCTTCAGACATAGAAAATTCAATAAAGTGGTGAACAAACCCCACAATGTCTTCAAATAATTTACATTCACAGAAATGTCACAAAGATAATTTTGAAGGCAACTAACTCCATCTAACTAACAAACTGAGTATTTATGTAGAGTGACTACACTGCTTGATTTACTGCAAACACATTCTGTGCTGCTTTAGTTGCTATATTACAACCATCAAAAATTTAAACCTTTGAAAGCATGCCACACCTCACCAAATTGCAATTTACTATGATATTTGACTTCTTATAAGTTTCCCCTACCATGATGAATACGTGCTTCGAGTGGAAAAAGAGAAGAAATGACAGCATCTCCTGCACAGCCGGTGTTTGTGAAAGAATATACTTGAAAGAAAGAGCATGCAAGAGCTTGACATGTCCTTGGGGTATGATTAAAAGCTCATGAAAGAAAATAATTCAAAGATGACAGCTCTGACTTTAACCACCACTGGGGACAAGAGATCTTTCACTTAAGACATGTCAGTCATTCACAAGTATAGCTGAAATCATACAGAGGATGTATTTTAAAACCCGGTGATTTAGATACAAACTCCAAACCAAAGAGACCCTGTGGGTGACATAAAAATGCCACAAAGTTTAACCAGAGTCTCATTTTTTGTAATAATATTAGGCCAAAGCTTAAAAAATGTACCCATTTTAAATTGATAGCATCGAGTGATAAAGAAAACTACAATACAAAAAAACCCAAACTATATAAAACCCCACATAGAATATGATTCTTTATTAAAGAAGAAATCTTCTCGCCCAGGCTGTTTCCTATCCAATGCCACATCTGGGCCATACTAACTTGGCTCAGTAGCAAAGGTCCGAGTTTATTCAAAGCTATTGAGATTCGTAACCTGGACTATTTTACGTTTTATGTAGCGCTGCCTTTTTAGTGGATGTATTTCATTAAATATATTCTTTCCTAAGCTTCAGAGTCTGCTCTCTTTTGTGAAATCCCTTTATTTCCTTTTTGATAGTTTTACAGTTAACTGTCTATAGAGATATAAAACCAGCTACAGCTCACATTATAATATATGTGTGTATAAATACACACACAAAATCTACATGAGCTCTCATCTCACCCAAAGTTATCTTCAACAATTTCTTTTTGAAACGTAATGAGATTGACCCAGCATGAAACCACAGTATTTGAAACATGAAATATCTTGAACAGAAAACTGATGAAGTCTGGTTTAGAGCCTAATTTTTAATTTCCAAGTAGTTCACGACTAAACTTTCCAAATGCAAACACTGATCTCATTTCTCGCCTGGTGCAATAGATGGTGTTTAGTAAAGAGCACACACACACTACAGCCTCCTTGGAAACAGATAAGGCTGCTGATAGGGGCTCCCCACCCAGCCCCTGAAGGCTGATAACTAAACTGCTTCGAGGATTGTCACATTGTGGGAACTCACTGCCTTCCTGAGCTTTCTTTCTCCATTAAATGTGTTTCAAAATAGTTTTAAAGTTAAATAGTTTTTGAACCAGGGAAAAAACCCCAGATAGATGTGAGGCATAAGCCTCATTTCCTTAGCAAAAAAGACCAAAAAAAATATTGCATCTTACACATTTTCTTACTGGAATTAACAAACTATAAGACCAATCAAATCAGAAAATTGCACTCAAACTGTGTAAGAATCTGTTTAGTGGTGTGATGTCTTAATCCACTTGAAGTTAACTAAGTTTAGATGTTAACTTCAGCACAGTTAAATATTCAGAGGACAGAATTGCACAGCTTTTAGACACAAAGTACCAATTTGATTCTAAATTATTCCAACAGTTTTGAAAAAATTCCACCTATTAGAGACACATCCCTGCTCTCAATTGCTGAGAGAAAAATGAGAGACTCTTTCATTTTGGAGTAGAGGTGTGATGTTCAGTTTATTTCAGTGCTCACTGTTAATGCAAATGCAGCTCAGTTATCAATATTGAGATAGTATGAATAGATCACTCTTGCTGCTCCTCAGTATAAATTATGTGATAAGGCTTAAATTTGAATGAAAAATCCAAGATGCTTTTACCTTTATATTTAAAAAGAAATCTCTTCAGGTAATAAGTTTTACAATTGATATTATTTATTCTGAGTAGTATTTACTGTTTCTTTAAGCCAACTTCTGGCTTTCATTTAGCAGCTGCTAGATTTTTTTGTTACTGTTGGATTGTTTATATAATTACAAAAAAACCCAAAAGGTTTGTTGCATGCTTCCTTTTATATGTTTGTATCTTTTGAAATTAGTTATAACAGTGTTTTTGTATTAATAATAAGCCCATTAGTAACAAACTAAACTGATTAATAGTGGATTTGTCTTTATCAAGCATGGATGTCAGATGAAGCTATACAGAGTAGTTCAAGTTGTATTCTCTAGTGTGGAGAGTGTCATGATTTTGACAAGTTTAAATCTACATGACTTCCTGATGGAAGAGAAGGCTCCAAACATGGGTTTTCTCCAGGTGAGAAAAAGTGTTTAGAGACAAGAAATTGAACACTAATAAAGCAGTTAAAAAATGCCCTCTAAGTATTTTTCCAACCCAAAACCTCTTGATTTCTTACACTTTCTTCCTCTCTCTTACCCTCTCTCTTGAAAGACCTGCTTTAATTTGTTCTGGAATCTTCTACACCATATTTTAGTCCATAATGGGTCCTCAGACTCAGTTTAAGGCACATTTCCATTGTGCTTAAAGATCTTTCCTCTTGCAATGCCACACTTACGGTTTTTTATTAATTTTGTGGGTCATATCAAAACCAGCCCTCAGAACAGATTCAAAATTCAGGATGCTGAACAAATGTAGGTTGTGGTTTCTGAACACCAATCACTTTTCTACTAATATATTAAAGGCTGGCTGAGAGAAGAAAGGGTAGCACTTTCTGTTTGTGCTCTCTTCCCTCAAAGAGCTTACATCCTTCTACCTCAGTAATATTTTCAATCTTATTACTATCAATAAATCATTTCATTTAATAATAAGCATTTAATTCAGATTTTTCTCAGGCTGCTTCAGAAAAATAAATTTTCAACAAGTAAACAGATTTTCTTAGTATTCCCACCCTCTCTGTTATTTGCTGTTATGACAATCTAAACATATATTTATACTAGTCCCTACCCAAAAGGTCTCAGCAATACCATGTAATTACTTAGTTAAGCTTCTAATTCAGTTGTTGTTAGTTTTGTTCCTTTGAAATTTCCTCATTAAGTTATTGCAGGGAGCTGTGTTTGCACAGCAAAAGAGAAAAATACAAGCCCTTTATTACATTCTTTTAATACCCTTTTATCTTTAAACTAGCTAATTAACATATTAATTACCTAGATATAGTAGTCACAGTCTTACAATTAACTGTGGGTACAACAGTCTACTGATTTAGTGTAACACCATTTGTACTTGCATCACAATAACATCGTCACTTGCTCTGATATTTCAAGTATTTCAAAATTAAAACAACTGGTGTTGGTAGACACATATTAATGATAAGTATCCAACTACTTATCAAAGTACTTGTGTACTTTATCGAAAGTTTCCAGTCCTAACAAATAAATACACAAATCTTATTAATTACATAAGAGATGAAATTACATTTGCCAAATATATTAAAAGTTTGTTTCTTTTATATTTTTACAGTCAAAACTTCTCTTTGTTTGATTTAGACCTAACTGCTCTTCTTGCCAGGTTCCAAAATTTCAATAGAGATAATTTTCCTTTATATACCAGTAACAGCTCTGAATAAGAAAAACACCTTGTAAAATGAACACAACCCCATTCCCTGCTCTGATTCAAAGTGCTGCTGAGGGACACTTTGGGTATTACCAGAAGCTCACAGAACACTCAGCATCACTGCCCATGTCTGGCTTCTCTCCTGCTCATGTTCTTCATGTTACACATGGTATGGGTGTAATTACACCCAGAAATCTGCCCTCTGAAATCCCACCACCCCTTAGCCTTATCCCCATGCCAAACTGTGCCTTCCAGAATGGGCTGAGCTGGGAGCAGACACTCCAGGTGGGGGTGTTTCAGAAAAAACTAGGTCAGTAATCAGTTCATAATGGAACACATTCTGGTTCACAGTGAAATAAAAATAATTTTGCACTTGCAGTTTTAGTAGACTACAGTTTGGTCCAGAATGGTCAAAATATGTCAGTCAGTAAATTTCTGATGGCAATTTCAGCATAAGTGCCTACACCACTGAGTATGATTCATCTACTGGAGTGATAATATTACATTTTCTGTAGCTGAGCATTTTACAGTACAAAGAATTAATTTCCATGCAACATTCCAGTAATGCCCTCATAAAACTATGGTAGCTGAGAGCTATGTTTTCACATGAATTGAAAGGGGCACAAATATTTATAGCACAAGTCTGAGAGTGTGAATACAAAATACGTATCTGGATAGTCATGCTCTGACTCCAGCGAGTTTATTGTAAGACCGAGGCTGCTATGGGTGACTATGCTGGCAAGTTCTTCTCCACTGCAGTTGTTCCTGACAGCTCCAGGGCACAAAAAGCCCTGTCCCTGTACAGCGTGGTAAGTGCCAGCCCACTCTGCAGTACTCCTTTCCTTTCCCTGTCCTACAGCTCTCCTCGGGTCCTCTGGACTAGGGCAAAAATCCAAGGCAATTTAAAAAATAAAAACATAAATTACAGGCTCCTCATTTATCATATTTCTCTCTTTGCAACAGTCTATTGATGTTAACAAGCATTTACGAAGTCACACATGAAATACAACAGTATTTCAAGATTGCTGTGGGATTGTGGGAATGTACATAATGTAAATTATTTTTTTTATTTGAGAAACCTAGCAGACCTGGACATTTTATATTCAGTTTCATATAGACATTGATGCATCAGATGGTTTAGAGTGTGTATGCTTTGCATTTGTTTGAAATATCTCTGACAAGTAGATATTTTTGAATTAGTGATCTAAAGATTTTTTTTTGATGATATAATTATGAGCTGGAGGCTGAATTTTTAGAAGTGAATTTGGTGGTAGATTTGCAATTCAAAGAAGTTACTTAAATTAACAAAAATGCCCTAAAAGAACAGCTGTCTACCTGACTGATCCAAGAAAATGAACACCGAAAATAAAGAGCTGCCCCATAGAAGACTATGTGATAAAACTAATCACCCTTTACGTAATGTATTTATTTTCCCCTGTGCTTATTACAGACCTGATGAACCTTCAAAGCTGTAAATATTTAAATGTTACAGACATTCCAGACATGTGAGTTTAAATGAAAGAAGGATTTCAGTAGCCCGACTAGCGCAAAACCAGATCTCTTAAAGAAACTGGTTCTGATGGTTACGTAACACTCAAAAACATGCTTTGATTTTTTTTTTTCCCAAATGCTTTGTTTTGTTATACCAACAAATTCTTTTTAGAGGGATCTTTCTTCTGAAATCTCAATGGTTTCTATACAAGACTCAGTATCTGGGCAAAGGATTCAGTTCCACTAATGTCATCACAGCAACACAGTAGAGAGAGTAAAAACACCAGTACGTGTTTAAAGTTACTAGGGCAAATATCCCTGGGTGCAATATTCTATCACAGATCCTCCAAAATCAAGTCACTAAAATTCACCAAGTAATGACACTATTCAGTAGTTGACATGTTTCAGCTATGTACTTTTCATTTTCAAAAAGCTAGATGAAAGCAGAGATAAAAGGAGGCATGCATCAAAATAATTTCACGGTTAAAACCAAGGGATTCAGATGCAAGTATTTTCACAGCACTGAGGACTCGGTGGTCATGACCCAAAATAAGACAGTGGATGCAGTCCTGGTGGTAAAAAACTGCTGTGTGACAAATGAAAAAACAAAATGTTTCAAACCAAATTGATTTTCCTCTTTTCATGCCCATGTGCTGAAGGAAGGTGGGATATCCTTTCCTTTGGGCCTTTTTTCCGCTCCAGCAACTCTTGGTGGTTTCTACCATTGACATACTCCCCACAATACACTGTTTTCTCACCCATTCCTGAGCCCCAGGTCCTACTAGGATAGTCCAAAACTAACGCCAACAAATTCAGTAGCAAAGGACACAAGAGATAACATTCAAAGCAACACTAAGCCAACTATCCATCATTTGCCATGCCTTGTGGGTATTAAGTATGGCCTGGTCTGATTAGTGGGGAAATCTATAGTGTTCTGAAAGCCTCTTTAGGGGAGCATAATTTGGGGTGCTGCCACCAGCCCTGAAGCAGCCAGAAAGCTGTGATGGCTGAGGATTTGATCTCTGCACTGATGTGCTCTCGTTGTACCCTTTTTGGTTTTAACCATCACTACAGTCCCAACAGTTTGCAGGGTTTTTTTAAAAAGCCTTCCAGCTTCCAGCCTCCCAGGTCCTGTCAGCCCTCCTGCCATGCTGCACAATCTGCCAAATGACCACAGTGTTTTGTTCTCAAGAATGGAACAAGTCCGTCTGTCTCTATGGGCTCAGTCTCAGAATCAGGCCTGATACTCAGACAGATGCTCCTAAGTGCCATGCTCAGCCCCTACAGAGTCAGCCAACACCTGTGTCATTTGTCAGACTGAGCATTTTACTTATACCCAGGAACAGATCTTTATCAGAACCTCTCACATACAGCTGCAGGATCCATTGGGCAGAGAGGCTGTGAAAAGCAAATATAGAATATTTACTGTACTTCAGTTACTAAACTGGACAGTTTAACTTATGCTCATTTATTAAGATGAAGACCTATCTGTTATCAAATCAGCCCACTGCCTCTTTCAAATCCAACCATTTAAAAGCAATTATAGTTGTCATCTGCCCAGGTGCACAGACTGAGGAACATCCAAGGAACAGTCTCCCATCTGATGCTGCCACGAGGGCTGTGCTTTCAGACTAAACCCTGCAAAAACCAGGAAAGTGGGTAGAGATGTTTCAATCAGTCAGCAGAACTGGCAGCCTGGAAAGGAGAGCACAAAACCTGCCTTACAACAGCCTTGCCCTTGAGGGCTCTACAGACATTTGTCTTTTTTTGAGGTATGTTCTTCCCTTTACCCCTCCAAAACCACACCGAGAAGATCCACTCTTGGCAAAGCCAATAGAAAACTTCCACTGATTTTAATGACAGCCGGAAAGTGTGGGCTCTCGCTGAGGACAGCATTTCTTTCTTTTCTTTCTTAATTCAAAAATTTCCTTACACAGGCTGCCTGAAAGGATGTAAAGAAGATTAACAATAATTCTGAACCAGTTTAACCTAAAAAAAAATATTTATTCTACAATGTCTCAGCACACACTCAGATGTTATGAATATTCAGTACAGCCCCCCTCAGCAGACATTCTTTGTAAGACTATTTTTACTAAAAGACATTTTGATATGACATATAGAAAAGATAAGGCTTTTTATACGAAATAGGATTCACTGGAAATACTTTCTAATGAAATTTTTATGCTATGTAAGCTAGCCTGCCTGCACTCCTTTGGATGATCCTCCATGGTCTGCTACAATACATTCTATGGTACACCATGTTAAAAGAAGGACCAACCTGATCAGTTCTTGAGTCTTTGTATAAGAACATGCTATTAAAAACAGAGGATAACCCAGGAATTTCTCAAGACTAAAACACTTGAATAACACACCCTCACTGTGCTATCAAATCTGTTACACATTCCTTAAAATAAATAATAAAAATAGAACTTAAAAGACCAATTATAAACAAGCACAAGAGAAAAGCATTTTAAATAGCTCATGCTAATTGTGTTTATCTCAGTGTGAAGCCATGTCAAAGAGCCTGCAGCAAATGTATTTTGTTAAAAGTACCACTTGCGCAGCAGGTGTTAAACATTAGAAAGCAAGCTTGTCATTAGTGGGCTACAGCTGAAAAGGCTACTAAAACTCAGCTAAATGATTAATGTGGCATCTTAAAGATGTCAGATGGAGAATCAAGCTCCTTTCACACAGTACATGATTTTAATACTACTTTTTTTCATGTTAGTCCATTACTAATGTCCCAGCCTATATAATCTTGAGGAGGATCAGAGGGCAGCCACATGCCAACGCTGGTTTGCATCCTCAGTATGGGAAAGCTCCACTGCTCTCCTTCTGCTTCTGGGGTACCTGTATTTTACTTATGTGCTCATCCAAGTGCAGTTGATAACTTTTTTTTTTTTTTTTTTTTCCCCCAGGTTATCCATGAAGTTAATGAAATATATAAAATATAAGATTTTTTAAATTTACATTCACTGTGGTGTTTGAGACTCTTTGTATTTCTGCAGGTGCAGTTCCAGCCTGCTTCTAATCCAGTTTAACACTGATCTGAAACTGAAGGGAACAATTCTGCTCTTCCTTGCTAATCCATGTCTTCTGGAGAGATGAGTCAGTTGGCTTCTGAGATGAAACATTATCTCTTTCAGGGTTATTTTTTCATTGGATCAGTCATGCTACCAATAAGGAAAAAAGAGAACAACAAGGAGCACCAAGGTGCAAGGTAGAAAACAGATTACTTTAGATAGTAATATGCCACTGAATTAGCTTCCTTTAACATTAAATCACCAATTCTGGTTTAAGGAGAAGGGCTGAAATCTGGAAAACACCACTGAGTACTAAGAAATGAGCATAAGGGATAGCTCAAGAGAGGAACTGAGCTACGTATTGTATAGTCAATTTAAAGTTTTTCTTGCTTTTGAAATTTATTCCTAACTTTCCACCACAAAAAAGCAATACCGAGACACAATGCAACATTTTTTCCTGTTGGTCTTTGAAATCTGACAGACAATAAGAGGAGAAATATGAGATATCCCTTAGCAACACAGCTATGATGAGAAATTGTGTTTCCTTAAAACATGAACAGACTCTCACCTCAGCAGGCTACACTCTCAAGTACCAGCTGCATGGGTCAGTGCACACATTCATCTACCATGCTGAGAAAAGAACTTCTAAGGGTTTGAAGCTGATTTTGTTTATTTTATTTTTTTCCTTACAGAGCTTTACTCTCATTCTACAGATTACTTTTAGTTACAAAGCTATTCTGAGAAGACAATGCAAACCCCAACAAACAACGCTACCCAATTCTTATAGTTGAAAAGAGGGTACCAAAGGTTATATGTTCTTATATTACCAAGGTTCACAAAGCAAAAGCTTTACAAAATAAGTATTTTTTAAATAAATGTTATATCTGTAATGTGTTTGGTATTAGCTCCTTCTCATTTTCTGTAACGTAGTTTGTTTCTAACTTCAGAGAGGATAAGATGAGATGAAAAGAAATAAAATGAGGAAACTCATACTTGTGCTAGCAGAGTAGAAAAATGCTTTGGTATCAAACACAACTCATTAGCTTCCAGGTTATTTGGAAAACAATAAGAGAGGGAGAGAGCAGCTGCTATTGATGCGTGCCTTCACTACTGCCAGTGATCAAATGTGCTGCTCAGCATGCCTTGGATGAAGGTGCTGTGGCAAACCAGCATCATTTTCTGCTAGTGGTCCTGAAGACTAAACCTGGCACCAGAGAGATTCTCTGGGAGTCCAGCAATCCTTTCTCCTCAAGCTAAAGGTCATCTACTTAGTACAGGTGTCTTGGGGAGCAAAGGAATACACTCCTTCCTGAACTTCACTGTCTTAGAGATTGAAATACTGCTCAGGCTGTTGTTTAAACATCAGTAGAAGGCACACTGGGTCAGACATTCAAGACCTGAGGAAATATAGCACACTTCTAAATGTAAGCCAAAATTTTATTCTAAACTTGCTTTTTTTTCCTAAATAAGCCTAAGTTAAAAAATACTTCAAAATGCTGTACTCTTCTACTCCCTGTTCCAGACAGCTCTTGACCTTGGCCCATGGTGGAAACTCAAACAAGGACAGCAGACGTGCACAGCCACAAGCCAGGTAACAGCCCCCTTGCAGCCCTTTCTCTGCTAAATGAAGCTTAAGGTCTTTCATTTTACTTATAAAATCTTAATGTCCAGGTTCCTGACTATTTAAGGAATCACATTCTCCATAAAATACAGTATTAAGCAAAGTATTCAAGCCTGAAAGTTCTTTCCATTTAGGAGCCTAATGTCAAGATATTATCCATCATAAAAATCCAGATCACAATGTGTTTCTTCTCTCTACTTTGGTAAAAAAATACAAGTTTCTGGTCATATAAGACAACATTGATTTCCTCAGAAAATGGGGAACAATGACCAGATACATTCAGTTAAAAGGATGGACAGGGCTTAGAGGAATCAATTGAAAGAATAGAATTGAGCTGCAGGGAACTGTGTTACTTGATATTTTAGTCCAAAATTGAACTTAAATAAATAACTGAACGGTTTCCCAACTAAGGTGACTTCCAGGAAGTTCTCTGGGAAAGTTGTCCTGACAACTTTGACAGAGCCAAGATTTACACTTGGTTGACTACTTTCTGTGGCAGTGACATGGGGATGGCTCTGGGGAAGAACCACCCGGCAGACTGCTCCGTGGCCAAGGAACCATGTGTCCAGGCTCCCTGCAAATCTACATAATCAAACCAAAATATTTTTCATTTTAAAAACAACAACCCCTATCTTTCTCTAGCCAGCAAATCATGTTGCTTTGGTTGCTTAGATTGAATTTAATATTTTCAATCACTGAACAAGATTTTTAATTTTTTTTGTTTTTCAATGCTTTAGAAAGGTGTGCTTGGATTATCTCTGTTCTAAAAATACACATCCAAAGAAATGTATTAAATAAAACAAGGCAGAGACAGCAGACTGCACACAACTGACAGAATTGGAGAATAAAGGAGGGAGAGGTGACTTTTCTTTGCTTAGCTCTTTCTCACAGCTAAACCAGCTCCTAATAAGAGTTACTATTAAAATGCTTCTCCTGTTTTCAGGCCCTACTGAGACACAGAGCTACTACATCCTGTCATTTTATCCCCATTTTATTAAAAATAAATATTAAAATATGCTTTTTATATCCATTCATCACTCTGCCATTCCCCTACCCTGTTTTATATATAACTATTAGTATTTTTGACTACAATAAATTCTAAGTACTTCAGTTTTTCAGCCCTCTTGAGCAGTTTCTTGAACCGATGACTTTTATAGGGAGGATCCCAAGTGTTGGTATAAATGTTATACGGTTGAGAGATTAAGCCAAGAATAAATAAAACCAGTACATTATTACAGCAAGGATGCCAGTGTTGTGTGAAATGAGGTGGTCCCTGTGTTCTGAACTGCTTTAGGAGACTGGACACAGCCAGCTCTCTGAGCACAGTCAAGGCCCACTTAGCAACAGTATTTAGAAATACATAAATAAATTCCAAGAAGACCAAGACTTCACTGAGGAGACAGGTTAATTGCCCATTTATTAAGTATTTGGGGTCTATGCTTTTACCTTTGAGATGATGTACAGAAGTACTTGGATTAAAACAGAACGATACTTTCATCGACGTTATCTCAAACAAGTACATATAGTGAGCCTGAAGACATTTAAGACATTTCTGCCCCACTTTTGAGTTGTTTGATACTTAAATTTGACAAGTGTGACCACAGATGATTCAACATGAATAGCAACCTCAGCTGTGTTTACCTCTGCTGAGATAACTGAGGTAGCCCAGAGCACAATAGGACCAGAGGACAACTGGGAGTTCCTTGGAACTTTGTTTGACAAATGACCACATCCCATGGACAACATGTGAACAAGAGATGAGATTTCATGACAGAGGTTCAGCAGTCAGACAATTTATTCTCACTTCATAGAGTCCCATTTTCTTTCTTATTTTGCTAAATCAGTGGCTCATATTACAAAGCTTTATGCCACTTGCGGGCAGCTGGACTCCCCGTGCTTGTGTGAGAATCAGTTGCAATGGGATAAAGTTTAAGTCTCTCCTTCAATTAACAGTTAAGCACAAAGAAGAAAATCACTACAGGTATTAGCTCTTTAAATACAGACATTCTCCTAATCAGCTTCTTTTTCATTTTATTCATGACTAATATGAAGGTAGGGACTTTGTATGTCACATCTGTCAAACAGTGAGGTTCTGACCTACTTTGCTGCTATAATAAGGACAATATTCCATCTACAGAGTGCTTCAATAAAAGCACTGGTTTATCCAAAAGTTTTGGAGGCAATAGTGACTGTCTTAAGTGATAGGAAATATTTTTTTCATACAGAAATTGATGAACATCTAAAAAACCCTCTTAACTTTAAGAAAATATTCTAAAGAGATGTTATGAAAGGTAAAATAAATCAGGATCTACAATAACTTTCCAAAATGCTTATTTGCCTAAAACAGGTAGAAAACCCAAAAACCAGATAGAAGCACTGACACTTTTTCTGACAGATTGATAACCTTACAGTTTCCAAAACTTCTGTGTTCAATAACATTTCATTAGTATACTCCAGTGTATTTACTACTATGCATTATTAATACAGATATGTGCCTAGGAGATGTACAGTTTGTAATTGTTTTTCCTTTCAAAGTATAATAGCTTCACACTGGACTTGTTGCAGCTACAATATTTCATCGCTGAAAGTTCCTTCAAACATTCTGGGACTGTGACAGAAATTTGTATTTGAACAGAAAAGCTGTCAAGAATGTGCTGTGGTGCCATCCATCACAGTTTTAATCCTGACCATACTTAGATGTTAGTGGAGCTATCTGTCCAGCACACTAAACAACAGCTGAAATTATGCCTTCTGTTCTTCCACATCAAAGCTACAAAGTTAGACTGAATTCAATAGGCCTGTATTACACTCTATTAATTTCCTATTAGTTCTCAGCTATGCAAAACCCAGCCACAGTGTCGCTGTGGTTTAGACATGCAACCTTGATTTCAGCATCAAAAAATGGAGCCTGTCACTTCTCATAATTTTACAGAAGATTCTATAAATGTAAATCCTTTTTCATCCTGTCATCCTTTTATGTCCTTAATGAGTTTGCTCACTAACAGTGCAGAATCTTAATTTCACATTCAGAAATATTAACAGTTACTATAACTTTAAGCTCCTGAAGTAGCTGCTCAATTAAAGCATAATTTATACATTTACACTTCGTTTTACACAAAGCAATGGTATTTAGAGTTTTGATTTTCTTTCTTTTTCCTTTTCTCCCATTTGCATTTTACATTCCCAGGGAAAAAAGTTGCAGCTAAAAACTGAGCTAAAGATTCTGAAACAAAATCTTTAATCAAGAGCACATTATGTAGTATAATATGATTCCTTAGCAGTTAAAATCTAACATTTGTAAAAACAAATGGCACACAGTTGACAGGCAAATTACACATGGATTACCATTTGTTAAAATTTCATCACAGAAAATAGTTTAACTGTTGTGGATATGAGCCAAGATCAGCCTGACAAGTACTTTACATGAAAGATTAGCATATTCTCTTCCAGAGGTTTATGCTTAATTTAGATGCATCGACTTTTTGCCACCACTGCTGACCTTTATGTCTAATCAAAGTCCCTTTGAATCCAAATCCCCAACCTTTTATCTCTCCTGACAGCTTTTAATTTGAAGGCTTGTAATAAAGTCTATTAAAATTCAAAATGTATCAGTGTTTAAAGTGTGGTTCGCTTGCTGGATTTTCAGATATGGAACTTCAAATGGGCTGATTACAGAGACTCCAAACTTTCCATTGTAAGATTTACACCAGGCTAAAAAAGCCCTTTGGAGGTGGATATCAATCCAGATTTTTAGTTATAATGCACAGAGGTGACATATGTGGCAAAACCATAAGAAGTGAGTATGTAAAAGGAGCATTTTTCATAGATATTGGGTAAGTTAGGACTGTTTCTGTGAGAGTCCTATATCTCTGGTTAATTTTATAAGGCAAATTCGCTCAAGGCAGCCAGAGTTTCTATATCAGACAGTATGAGTTTAGCCCAGTGGCCTCTGTGCAGCTTGCAGCTTGCCAGGCTACAGGATGCCAAAGCAGCTCCAGAGCTAAATCTCCCTGGAAGGAAAACAAGGTCAATTTTCCTGGGTCACCTGTAACTGTCAGCTCACAGAAGAACAAGGCAATCACCTTTTCCATCTTAATTAAGGCAATTACTTTAAAAATAGTAAGGTAATGGGGAGCAAAATGTTCCAGAACCACCAAAATACATGATTAAAGGGCCTTTATATTTAAAAAACCCCAAACAAAACAAAACAAAACAACAACAACAAAAAACCCCAACAACAAAAAAACGCCCAACAAAACAAAATTAGAAAAAAACCCCAAAGAAACCCCCCAAAACCCCAAACCCCTCCACTTGTTCAAGTATGCTATTCCTTGAGTTGGAATTTTTCTATTCTCTCACAGTAGCGTGTACAAATCCAAACACTGTATCTCTGATTTTCACACAATCCTACTGTTCCATCGGGCAGGAACTGCCCTACAGAGGAGAAGTTGTAGAGGTGAGAAGAAGATTAAAAAGTAGCGTGAAATAAGTTGATGTTATAAATTCTTCTAAAGAAGAAGCAGATGTCTGAAGCCTTCAAAGAAATGTGAATGCAGGTGAGGTTTATATTTGCAGGGGTATCAATTACAGAACTATGTAAAAAATTCCTGTACACTGCTGAACCACAAAGAGCAGAGGTCAAACCACAAGGGCTCAGAGATCCCTCCATACACATCTCATGGCAAGATGCAAATTGATTTTCTTGTAGTTCAAAAAAAAAAAAAAAGAATAAACAGAGCTTTTGGGGTGAGTGAAGTTAAAATGCAGCTGGTTGTAGCCATGTGGGGGTCGGTCTCTTGTCCCAAGTAACAAGTGGTATAAGAAAAGGAAACAGCCTCAAGTTGTGTTAGAGGAGGTTTAGACTGGATAATAGAAAAAATATCTTTGCTGAAGGGGTTGTCAAGTCCAGGAACAGATTGCCCAGGGCAGTGGTGGAGTCACCATCCATGAAGGGATTTAAAAGACGGGTAGATGTGGCACCTGAGGATGTGGTTTGGCATTGGACTTGACAGGGTTAACAGCTGGCCTTGATCTTAAAGATCTTTTCCAGGCTAAGCAATTCTATAGTTCTATTCTTCTTATTATACGCATGATGTAAAACATTTGAATTTATTACAGCACTGTAGTTCTAAATATAATATTTCTTAATCACAGAGCACAATTGGATTTAAACCATGGTGGGGTTTTTTTTCCATGATACTGTAATTTAATCTTCTACAGCTGTTTTTTGGTCTATTACAAAAAAGGCAAAACTTCTCACATCTAATTAACTTACTCTCTAATTGCAGCCCAGCAAATGATGCATCACCCTCATCTCAGCTAAGTTATATGCCAGATGACACAAGGAAATGCTGTCATATGAAGTCTAGGATACCAGTTCCAAGGATACACTGAAAAATCAAAAAAGGTTATTTCCAAAGGTAGCCTAGATATTATACAGAAGAAGAAGGTCTGTACTCGTTTCTTAGTGCTGAAATCACTAGGTGCAATCACTAGGTTCCAGGTGCAAGCGTAGCCAGGCTGCAGCAATAGACATTTGTCTCTCTTTTATTTTCTCCTGTTGTTCATTTCACACATTCCTCTTTATAATTTCCTAATTTCCAGAGGCTGATAATTAAAATCAGCTGAACATCTTCCACTACTTCAGCTGCTCCCAAAATACTATCAGAAATATTCTGGACAGACAGATATTCCTCATGTCCCAGGGCTGCTTTCTGGCACTCCAGTGAAGCACGTTCCAAATGTCCTCAATGCTGCCCCACATGCAGAACCAGATGAGCTGTTCCTTCCTGAAACAACACCGTATCAACCAAAGAATTTAAGTACAAATATGTTTATATAAGTCATATACTTTTTTTTTGGAAGCAGCTTTGGTTTGGCCTCACTAAGGACTTGTTTATACCCACAGTGATTGTGTCATTAACCAAGAACAAATGCACTTTACCCTACACCCTTGACCATCAACATGAAACTGAGAATTTTTTTGATCTTGAACCAAGATTTAGAATTTTCTTTTTCCTGCATAAAAAAGCAAACAAAGGTGAAATTTAAATTTCAAAGAATTGTCCTTTAACAAAATCATCAACAAATATAATTAACCTATTCAAAGAACTAAAAAATAAATATTTCACTTAGAGACTTAGACTCTGCAGTGACAGAGGATGTCTCAAAACTAACTGTATTTTTTATATCTACAGAGTTGTAGAATTCCTCAGATGTTAAAAAAAGGAGAAAAATAAAATCTCAAACAACAACCAACCAACCAACCAACCAAACAAACAAAAAAAACCAAAACCCAACCCCACAAACAAACACAAAACCAAAAAACCTCCAACAGAAAACCCCCAAAACAATTCTCCAGCTCTGAACTAAGTCTTTGCAAGAGTTTAAGGAGATGTTCAACACAAAACCAACCAACACAAGCTAAATATCTGTGGCTGTCAAACACTCGTTGGGTTTTACAAATTACTAGTCAGCCTGTTTGACCTGAATTTCCCATGTTATTTGCAAGCATTTATGCAAAACTCTGGCTGCATTCTGCAGACAGAAAGAAGAAAAATGGGACAAGAAGATGAGACAAGTTGGACATCATTATCATTTTAGGAGTCCATCATTCCTCTGACACATTTCTCTGCTGTTTTATCACTGGGGTTTTTTGGTCAATATTTGTGCATTAACATCAGTAAGAAAGTCCTACTGCTGATTCTTGCTGTGATTTTAAAACAGCCTGCATAACGTCTGTTTACAGAGATACATGTGCAGAACAATTCTGCCTGATATGCCAAATGGTTTTTTATTGGCAAACTCTTACTGCATAGAGGAAAAGGAGCACCTTAAACCCGGGCTGCATCAGACAGGAGGAGAACTTAAGTGGTAAAGTAGTTTTTCTTTCTGTTTTTTTCCTTTCTATGTATTTTGTAAGTATTTGTTGCTAGATTTAGGAGACAGTTTATTTTCCAAAGTTAGAAGGCACGTAAATGCTCATTAAATCTACATACACACAATTAAGTTCTAAGGTTCATCTCTATGACGAGAATGAAAAGTAATGAGAATGAAAAGAATCAGTAAAAGTGCTGATTTCCTACACTGTAGGCAAAAAAAAGAAAAAAGAATTTTGATCAAGTGTGCTTAATGATTTCAAGAATAAACTTTCGACCTTTGAGGTCAGAAGGGTGATGTGTCAGAAAACAACGAATTTAAAGAGCAACCTTTGAAATACAAGGTCTGCAGAACTCAGCTCAAATTGTTATCACAGACAGACTTAATTTGTTCCCAGGGACCCATGTTCTTTACATGATCAGACATGGCTTCTAATCAAGTGATAACATAATTTCCATAACAGCTTCGGGTAAATATATTATTCCCATTTTTTGGATGAAGCACGTTAAGCATCAAGCAAACAAAATGTGTGTTCATTTTAGATGCAGAATTTGAGAATGTGGGACCACACTGTTTCCATAATAGTATTTTCTGTTACAGCACTTTACACTTTCAAAGCACAGCTCTTAGCCCTCAGTATTTCTCTAAGTCAGACCTCGGTTTCTAAGTTAAAAAGCAACAAAATGAAACACAGACAGTGACTATCTGGAAAACTGTTTTTTCCCTTGTGTGCCATGAGAGCTTTGTGGAAGAGGCTGGGCCATAACCAGTTCTGGAGTAGAACATTCAGCTCCCTTTCAAGAGGTTTTCTTTTCCTTACAGTCACCTGCATCATTCCCTTAACACTGTCCATATTCTGTAACCAGAGGAGATACACCTGCCTATGGTTCCCAGCAGAGCACCCACATTTTACCTCCACAAGGAAAAGGAAGGGAGATCTCACGCTAAATTACTGTAATTGTTTGATATGGAAGGTAGGTCAGTTCTCTAAAGGATGCCAGAAATAATAAGTTCACAAACTAAATCCTATGATTCTGACACCACAAATGCCAACATGTTTCAGAATAAAAAAAAATTATCTGCAACATGCCACCACTCGAAGAAAAAATGACATGAATACAATTACCCATACTGTAGGGAGATATTATAATTTCAGCTAATCAAGTCAAAATGTCAATGAAAACAAAGGAAATTTAAAATCTTTATGCAAGTTTTCTAGAACCTCAGGGGATGATTTCAAAAGCTCAGGTGCAGTATCCATTGGTGTATATTCAGTATGGTTAAGAACAGAACAATTTTTAGTCAAATTAGACTGGTAATTTTCTATTAGAATAGCTGATTTATGTAAAATTTTAATCATAATATTAACTTTCTGTTTGTAACTTATGTCTGCATCAATTAAACTACAAAGCCATAAATATATATTTAATAGCTGAGCAGCAATAAAATACCTAATGAGCCAAACGACACTTTCTAATGCCACTACTCCTGATTTGCTCCTGATATGGGAAAACCAAAATGAAACAAAACAACCCACCACAACTTGGACACCATTCTCAGTTGAATGTTGTTTATACGCTGGAAGAAGTTGTAGAATTTTTATATGGTCTAGTAGGAAGGAGTCTACTGTTCAGGATGAGGACAGAGAGACAACTGCTCCCTTGACTTTCTGTAGGGAAGCTAGACGTAGTGAGTACACGCTGCAGGACAAATCAGCTGTGACAAACATTAGGATATTATTCTTTGGGTCCCTTCTGTCTAAAACTGAGATGTGAGGCTGAGCTTAATGATTCTAAACTAGAGGACAGAAATGCAAATGCCCTGATTCCCAAAAGCCATGCCTCACTAAGAGTGGCAGGTCTACCTATGGAGAATACTCATATATTTCCCAGGAGCACTGCACCTGAAATAACGTTTCCTAATTGTGAGCACTCAAATAACATGAAAGTACTACAAGAATAAGAAGTGCAGTACTTCTATTCTTGGCTCAGTTTTCCATCAAAGAAGTTTAAAAGGCACCTAAACCCAGTCTCTATCTGCCACTTTAACAGGAAAAAGCATATAGAAAAGCCCTGGGAACATGCATGGAGGAGGCAAAATGTACTGTATCTGAGATTTTATTGAAATAAAAAGACAAAAAGTGATGAGATTTTTCTATATATTGTAAGAAATGTTTGTCAGGTTTTGAGATTATTTTAGAGAAGAGCTTTTCAGCTTTTCATTACTGGTTTGAGTCTTTGCCAACTCAAGAGTCGTCACCATCTCATTTTTGAAATAGAACCCAGAAGAACCACTGGGAGTAATGTCTGCTAAAAGAGATAATTGTCTCCTTTATCTATAGAGGCCTTTCAGGGGACCAAAAAATAATAATAACACTCCACATTGAAACATCTCATTTGATTATCTCTATTCCACAGGTTTATAAGGGGGGAGTGTTGTCATAAGTAACATAAAGACCTGGAGCAAAGACCTAAAATTCTGAAAACCTTGAAGTTTTTACTCCCAGAGTAATCAAATCCCAGTGGAAACTGAAATCAAAAGATTGGTTAGGCCTCCTTCAGCAAACTGTTTCTATAGGTCTTTATAGTAAAAGCAGCTTTTAATTTTGCCCCATTAAAAAATCCCAGCACCCGATTACCTGAGAGATCCCCTTATGTTTCTGATTATGGCAACTCCATGCCACAGGGCAGGGATGGATTAGTTCAGCATGAGCTAATTCCAGAGTCATAATGGCTAAAGAGCACACTACAGAGACACTCACAGGGATTTACTGGTTCAGGTTGGTCTAAGCTAAGAGGTTATTGGCTTGTATTTCATTACAACAGACAGTTATGTCAGAGGATATCTTTATGCAGAATTTGTGTTGATGGTGTTCCCAAGCTGATCATGAGGAAAAGGTCGAATTATTCTCCTTCAGCCTTTACACTGCGTTTGTCACCATCCATTTTTGGCTCACAAACAAATATGAGGCTATTCTGTAGTGCAACCTCCAGGAGCAAGAAGAGCTCTCTGTACCTTTCACATGACTGTGGAAATGAGAAAGGAAGTTTTCTCAGAGGATGTAGGTCATAACTGTGTCCCCTACCATCTGGTCCTTGAAACCCAGTAAAGGAGGCTGAATATATTGCATTCCAGCACTCTCCTTTGACAGACAGTCCCTCAAGGACTGTAAGTAGTGAAGTAGTAAGTGGTGAAGTTTCAAACAACCTCCAAACTTCTCTAAACACCACTAGAGCTACAGAAGTCTTATATTCACTGGCTCAGTAGGAAACTATAAACTCGGTAAGAAACTGCATAAACTTCCTCCATCTACTTCCCCTTTTACTACAGCTAATCTGCCTTTATTTGCAGTCAGAAAGCATTCATACCTGAAAGTTGACTATCTTTTCATGTAATCCTCTTAATCAGCAACAAAACATTTATATATTTAATTCTAGACTACATTTGATGGTAGTTAATACTTTAATTAGCTATTTACACATGGCAAAAATTACAGAAGCAATTAGGAATATTCAGATTAATTAAAAGTATTAGACAGTATTAAATGTGAGAGAACAGATTTTAATTAAATCTTTCAAGTATTTTTTTATAATCTCCTCTGTTGAGAAATAACTATAGCAACACAATCATATCTGAATCAGATAGCTTTGCACTATCATCACCATAATGTTTTAAAAGTATCCAAAAGGAGTTCATGAACCTATTCTTTACTGTTTATTAAAAATACTATCTATAAAAACTCTTTTTTATCTCCATCTCTTTGCTTTACCAGTAGTGATACAGGCACTGGTAGCAAGCTGAATTGATTGAATGCTGCCTTAGTCTCCCTGTAGCTTATTTATACTCCAGAAAAATATTTGAGAGAAATACCCTTTAGCCAGTCTGAGAAATTCTATTCAGGAAGGAAGGATCTTTGTATCTACTTAAAACTCAGTGCAACCCAGAGGACTGTGGATACCCTGTGGATCCCAGCATCACAGTTCAGACACTCTTTAGGCAAATTATGAATGGGTTCCTGTGTGTGTGGATTCCCAGCCCGTGTTTGTGGACGTGCTGGTTCCGAGACACGCGATGCAGCCCCTGGGAGCTGGTGCTTTGCTGCCCAGCACCGCCCTGCCAAGGCCACAGCCTTCCCCTACACAGAACCTTCACCTGGGGGCTGGGAAAACATGGGAAGCACATGGAAACACTGAGGTGAAATACCAGCTTTCTGATCACCTACTACATACAGAATGTGTCTCAAAGCATAAAACATGCTTAGTAAAGGTGGACTGTAATATTCAAAATACCAAGAGAAAAAAAAAAAAAAAAACAAACCAAAAAAGCCACAGAACAAGAAAAGAAGACTTGCAGATACCAGAAAATCTGACAACATGGTTGGTGAATGACACCCCCACCAACATAATTTCCCTGCAATTTCCTTTATTAAATTACCAGAAACAAGAAAATACCATTTAAAAAGTACCACAAGATCATTTAGGTCAGGCAGTTTAAAATGCTGCAGCATGCAGAGATGTAAACGGCACAACTATTTACATTCAGGCTATTGGCAAGATGTGTGCAACTAAATCCAAACTGGAAAAGAGTAGGTTTAGAGTAGATTTTAGGAAGAAATTCTTCCCTGTGAGGGTGATGAGGCACTGGAACAGGTTGTCCAGAGAAGCTGTGGATGCCCCATCCCTGGCAGTGCTCAAGGCCAGGTTGGAGGGGGCTCTGAGCAACCTGGAATAGTGGAAGGTGTCCCTGCCTGTGGCAGGCGATTGGTACGAGATGATCTTTAAGGTCCCTTCCAATTCCAAATCATTTTGGGATTCTATGATGCATCTTTTTCAAAACATCATGAAGAAAACTAAAATACTTTTAAATTCAGTGTTCTTGCTGTACATATGCAAGCCAGAGTAAGATATTTAGGTTCCTTTACTCACAAATGAATCACCCACGTAGTGTCGGTGCTGTTTGTTCCATTCCCATATGTTCCAGTATACTATTTTGTCCTACTTTTGCGTGTACACAAAATTAGAATTGCAAGTTGCATCAAGTTTCATCTTTAAATTGGTTTTATTTACAACCTCTAAAGTTCCTTGATTATTTCTAGTAACATTTGCATCAATGTTTGCTTAAATTATTCATGACATTTCAGTTATATCATTGGGTGCTTCAAAGTAAAACTCAAAGTAACTTTTCTTTCCTGAGAACAAAGATATACTTTCCTTGCTCTCAAGCAGAAATTCACAAGAAGATGAAAGAAATGCCAAGAATTGTTAATAAACAAATTTGTGGTGTATATTATAAACAGAAAAATGAAAATATTCCCAGTGGAAATAGAAAACTCTGTCTAAAAATGCCTCCAAACACCAATTAAGTATATCCAATTAGGATAATATTTGATTTATCTAGGTCAGGACTCAAGAAATTTTTTGCTGCCTCAGTAGCATCCAAATTACACAACTTCCCTGTGTGGGAGAAGTGACTGGGGAAAGTTGCACTGACATCAGGAGACCAGAGGAGGACAGAGCCACTTGGAGACCCTCTGAGTGCTGCAGCCACTGCTGGTGCCACATGAGCCTGTCCCCAGCACAGGAAGGGATGGCCTTGCCCTTGTCTGCCCCAGCCTTGGGAGGTCAACAAAGCAGGAGATGGGGCAAGTGCAGGGACTGGAGCTTCTTTCTGTCCCTGCTGTCTTCCTCCCATATGGACACACACTCTTCCTCCAATACATGTAAAGCAAATGAGAACAGGCAAAAGCACATAACAGCAGCACCTCCATGCATTTTTGCCTTAATTCTTCACCTTTAAACCCTAAACCCTTAAACCTTCACCATTTAGAAAATGTAAAGCAGGCGTAAGAACCCTGTAGATTTCACTCACTACAATCTTATTTTCATGTCCTAACATTGAGACAAACATTGTATTTATCCCAGTGGAAGAGCAGGACATTATGAAACTTCCAACTTGAAGCTTTCAGTTTGCACTCTAAATCAAATGCTTCTCTGCTTTCAGTAAATACATATAATGACCTTTTTTAATATAAGGAATTATATTTATGATTGAAATGCAATTTTACAGTAAACAAACCACCTATTCATTTTACATTATGGAAATGTGATTTCATTATTTCATAGGACTGAGGTGAATTATTCCTAAAAAAATAATAAACAGCACAACAAAACCAGGACAAGAAAACTAAAGACTTATATTTGATAGTAAATTAGCTTCCTCAGAAGGCTTCCTCAAGTGCACGATTAGCCATATTTATGTTTTCACAGCACATTCATGATTTCACAGCAAATCATGTAAAATTTGAAGTTTCCTATGACTTTGAATAATAAGCAAGTGGAAGTTTCTAAAAGGCTGCCAATATTTACTCCATCATGACAATAGTAGTTGATACTGACATTCCAGTGAATAACAGATCACAGACACTTACTGAAATAAGTGGGCTCTAATTTCACCAGGAGAAACATAAAAATTGTGGCTAATAAGTTTGGTCTGAGCAGCCTTCCTTAGGGAATGATTTCACTGAAGGGGTGGGAAAAAGGGTGGGAAAAATAGTTTGGTCTCTGAAACATGGAGACTAGAAGTTTAAAAGCAGTATATTAATATTTCTTGCTTAAGTTGCTGTTCAAGGATACTGTTCCAATCTTAAAGATCAGTAAATTAAAATTTACTTGAATAAGCAAGCTCTTGTAGCTAAGTTAGAGACTTACTCACAAGGTGACACATCGTTTCAGAGATGAAAACTGCCAACCCAGTTAAATTTTATTAAGGCAGTCACATCTTTAGATATGATCACACTGCAAGCATTGCCTATTAAAATTAGATCATTTGACCTTCATCGGGGAAACCCCTTTCATATAGCTAAAAAAAAAAAAATTATTAAGATATCTGTACACAGAAGGAAGACATTTCTACTTCATAGTTCAAATAGCTTTATTTGTGGTCTTCAAGACCTTGTACCAAAATGTTAAAAAGTCAGGAAGGTTTGATAAAGCAAACAATGTGAAGGACAGCACTACCTTATCTAAAGATGATTTTCTCATCGCCTGCAAACAATTCAGAACTAAAGTTCAGTTTTCAGCAACAAAAACTAAAATTCACCCACAATTTTGTTTGAGATAACACATTTATTTTCCAGTTTTAGCTTTTTGTTTGCAAATAGCACTGTATGGCAAGCACTGGAGCAGTGCCCAAGAAAGAAACATTTGATTTCAAATCTTTTGTTCCTGAACTCTGGCTTGTTTGAAAAGGATAAAAGGCTTGCAAGAGAAAATTCTGCAAACAGTTGTCATAATTTCAAAGATAAAACTAAACAACATCTTACAACAAATTCTCATGACAAAGAGCTGCATTAAGCAGAATATTATTCTGGGAGCACGCAGGGCTGCGAGCTCTGGTTCTTGACACATGGGCAGACTAAAGGCCTCGCAGCTGCTCAGGCTGGAGAAGCTTTAGTGACATACTGTGAACAACTGGTTCTTTTTTTGTTCTCTAACATTTTAGTATCTATCTTCTTTCTGCTGCTCTAAAAGGACTTTATTATAAAGCTGAGAAATCATTTCTTTTGTTGTCAAGATAACTATGGACCAAATCAGCAAAATAAAAGCCTTGTGTTTTCAGACATATCATTTTGACACTGGTTGCACTGTATGAACATATATATTAGGATAAATCTTCTCATATATTCAGAACATAACTCAGTAGGCATTTGACACAACCTGTGCTAATAACATCAATATTTCAGCTATTTTTAAGGGTGCTTCCTAGAAAAAAAGTAAAGCACAGAGCAGCAGCAGCAGCAAATGACCTTTGCTATGCACATGCATCTGTTTATAT
This sequence comes from Platysteira castanea, assembly GCA_013397175.1. NCBI lineage: Eukaryota > Metazoa > Chordata > Aves > Passeriformes > Platysteira > Platysteira castanea. The sequence continues at coordinate 60,399 of VYXC01010084.1, forward strand.
ATTGCTAGCTGTCAAGACAAGACAGCTGATGTCACATCAAAAGGGTTCTCAGACAGGTCTGGGGAGGGGGGGAAAAATCCCACAAGCAAACCTTACTCCTTCACTGCACCCTTTCTCCATTTACAAACAAATAACTAAATAAAACACAGCAGTGAGTCACTTAATGGCCATTTATCTGAAACCACAAATAAGAAATAAAAAAAAAAAGGGATCCTTTTGTTTCCCTCTTCCTCTCATGATTCACAGTCTTGGCTCTGCAAGCTTGGCTCTCCTTCTGATGACAAATGATGTAGTTGTAAATAGCAGTCCTTGTTATCAGGACATGTCCATATCAGCTCTATTTAATAAGGCAAGAGTTGTAGTTACTTTCTCTCTCTCTGATTTGTACATTTCTTCCTCCTCAGAGAGCTCTTATGGGTAATGCTTTCTTTACCTGGAATCGCTCCAGAACAGTCGCCTACCATTTGTTCAGTGCCTGGTTTTGAGCTGCCCCAAGGTGCTTAGGTGGTAGGACTAAGAAGTACCACCAAGCTCCAATAACTCCACTAATTAATTAGGGACTTTGGGGCTCAGAAGGGATGCTTTACTTTTAACATTTTTATTGAAACATCTGCCCTCTCAGATAGTTGTCTTAGAGGAAATGCAGGGCTAACTGTACCCTTTCAGCTGCCAGAACTGACATTTCAGCTTCTCTTCTAGTCCATGAAGTGGATTTCTCATTAGGGACTGTGAAGGGTCTGTTCATGTGCCAGGGCTTTGAGGACGTTTTTACTGCCCTTTCTCTGATAAAACACTTGACAGTGCTAGGGCACACTGAAGTTATATATCAAATAAGGATGTTCACTGGAATTCCTAGAATCTTTAAAAAGTAGCCTTTGAAATGGTTAAGAGTATGGTGAAAAAGTGAGATATATGAAGAAAATCAACTCCCAGGTTGAGGTAGCCTATGCTATTTACCTCTTTTATTCAGGTAAATAAATGGCTTCATTGATTTAATGTCACGAAGGCATTACCTGTGGCCACATGAGAAAATACAGATGGGAAAAATCTACTTTTTCCAGAAAAAAAAAAAAGGCTAATCCTAAAGTTTTTGAAATAGATGGAAGACTATTCCAGGACACAAAAGTCCAGAAGACTAAAAGTGCTCTGGAAACACCTAAATGCTGATCTTATGCCCTTAACCTCCCTGATACACAGTAAAGAAGGTGAGGTATATTGCAGTAGAGCTAACAGGATGTGTGTTTTAAATCCTCTGTGTAGACTAAAATGAGAAACAGAAGTGAAACCTGCACAGTTGTTGCTGCCTTGGGAGTGGAAATTCAACCACAAAACTCTCTCTGCAGCCCCTCAATTGTACCCCATATCCTGATGGACACTGCCTTTGCCACCATTGCTATGGCCCTGCTCCTCTGCCACTTGATTTGCCCTCTTGTCAAAAGCCTTTAACTCAAAGACTCTTTTTAAATAAAGAATTCCTGTCTTGGTCTGGAGAAAGGTCTCTTCCAGTTTCTAGTAGGATACACTTTAAATGCCAGCAGCGTTTTCCTGCACATGGAAGGTTTTACCCTGGTGACTCCCTGGCTTTTGCCTCTTCCACGAAGCTTTCCCAAACTAGAAGTGACAAGGCACTGATGATTTTGCTCTCTTCTCAATATTCATAATACAAGGACAATTCCTGGGTACAGATAACTTCGCAAAATCCATGTCGAAATGTCTCTGCACTACAAAACACTACCTGTCTACAAGGGAACACTCACTCTCTAAAGATTATATTTTCAGAAGTATTGTTTCTTCTTAACCAAGAAGCATCCATGGCATTTGTCATTAAGTGGTTATGCTAAAAGAGTTTGGGCCATACTGAGGCTGTTGCTGTACTTCTGTACCTTTGGAAGTAACTGGTAACTTGAACTAGACCCATTCACACATGACAAACACCCTTGGTCCAAAAGTATCTTCCACAACCCACCTTCCTGCCGCAAATTTCCAATGTGGAAATTCTGCTTGCAAAACAAACATGCTATTTTATTAAAAAAGACCCCTGTCTAACAAGTAATGAAAGATAAATAGCATTAATAACTTGGTCCATGTTTTGCCACAGTTCTTTTCTTATCACAATACAATCCAGCAAATGAAAATCTGGCAGAAAAAAAAAAGAAATCATTCCTTAGAAATACTCCTTCTTACAAATATATCTTAGAGATGACAGCATGGCTATTAACAACTTGTCTGTTTAATCTCGTGACTTTCTGTGCTCACCATTTGATAAAATTTGACAATGTACAATTCAGTTGCAAAAGTGCCTGTAACGAGTGCAGACTGTAACATCACACTGTCTTCCTTGGGGCTAGTCATTTTATAATGAGTTTAGTGAGAAGCACCTATGCAATAAGTTGTAGCTGACAGCAGCCCAAGGGAACCTCTAAGTGCTAAAAATTAGCGGCTGAGGGATGTTGAATCTCATCTTTTTCAGGATAGAAAATGGGTTTCTTTTGAAAATACACATATTTTCAAGTAGACATAAATCAAACAGCAAAAAATTTGTATTGCTATGGGCTTTATCCTGTTTTTAATCTTACACTCTTATGAGGTAGAAGATACTTTATAAAGATAAGATTTGCCATCCTGCTAGAGATCCAGTTATATTAATTTGTGACACTGTATTACTTGGAATTAAAAAAAGGCTGTTTTGGGTCATCTTGCCTTGTGAGTACAGAGCTGAAGACCTCTACTCCCTTTTCTGGGGGCAGAATCCCAGAGCACATAATTCCTCCCAACCAGATTCACAGTGGAAATATACCTTTTGGGTTTTTTCCAGCAGTAAAAGCTCTCGATGTTGCTCTGTACTGTCAATACATTGGTTTGTCAACCTGAGCAATTAGGTGCTATCATTATATAGCATATTGCACAAATTTAGGTTATCACAGCAGAAATCTGTGGTTTAATATTGCAGAGCAAAAATCTAGAGAGAAGTTCAGCCCTTTCAGAATCCAGGGATATTGACCACAAGGAAAAGTGATTCTGAAACAATCAACTGGTAATACATACATTCATAGAATCTCTAAGTTACAAAAACACTAATTCTTAAATGAAAATATTGCTTTTGCTGCTGCAGATCACTACAACGATGGGCACTGTGCCTATCTTTGCCAGCATCTTTTTGGGGTGGTTTGATAACTGTTTATAATGGCTCCCAGGAAATGTACAGGGCTTATAATACCTCTCTCAGAAATTCGACCAGCATGTTTTCAGGATATTAAATAAATCACTTTACAGACTAACCCAACATTCTGTAATGGAAAAAGCCTTAAGAAAATTATTCATTACCTGTTAGAACATTTAGGTGAACTAATGTATATAATCTCAACTCAGCCTCTGTGGAACAAATACATTCATCAGCTGCATTAGATTAGCACTCCCTAATATAATATCTGTATGTATAACACCTGTTAACCACATCTCCTTAATAAATAACAGAGGCATATTTCAATTCACCCAAACCCCCACAAATACGTATAAATTTAACAGAATCAGATGGCCAGCTATTTGGGTATTAGCTGAAAGGTACGGGCAATATAACACAAACCTAGAAACTACATAAATGCATCTAAAAGAATCATTCCAAGGTCTCTAAAACCTGGTTAAAAACGATTATGTTTTGACATACTGTAATTATACCTGACACAACTAGAGTTAACTGTGATCCTAATTTGCATATCTACCTATATTCATAAAATATATACCTGCTTATTATATTTTACTCCAGGCTACACTTTTATCTACACATTTAAGAAATATAAACCCACAATTATTAGGAAAAAAAAAAATCTTTTTCTACAGTGTAGTAGAATGTTTAAAGAGTAAGGAAAAATAGTTCCATTTTGCACAAAGAAAATTATTTAAAATTTTGAGAATACAACATCTCAATCTAAATTTTTACACTAATGAATGAATGACTTGGAATTAATTTATGCTGTCTTGTTTATGCTGTCTTATTTATGTCATCAAACCCCACTAAGATATTTTAAAAATATTTAATAGTTTACTCCATAAATTTTTCTCTTTATTTATGGGGTCTTTTTTTTTTTTGATCTGAGGATGAGTTTTCAGAGGCACAGGAAATCCTTAAAGAACTCTGACAACAGCTTAGTTTTCCAGACCATTCAAGATAAGCTCCAAATATTAAATACTGGCTGCTTATCTGAATTGGAATCCACATCCAAACCATTTCAAGTGAATCATTATATACACCGGCCCTGAGGTTGCTGTGGCTATCAGCAACACAGACTTCATTTGGAGACGGGATGAAGTTCATAATTCAATTACAAGGATGATTGCCTAATCCATTGAATAGAATGGACATAAAGGGTAAAATAAACAAAATTCCCAGCTCAGTTTAATGAGATTCTTTGACACAAAAAGAAGTAAACTTAGTCAATTCTCCCACAAATACCTGCTGAAAATGTAGATATTCATCACTGAACTCCAAATTTAATTGCAGCATAAATTCAATTTAAACAGCGTGCACTGAGTTACAACTATATTGTATTAACTGAAAACATGATTCATCCATGCTTAATAGTTAACAATAGTATGGGAAGAAGAATCACATTTGAATAATGACCACTATTTGAAGTCCCGAGCATGCTGGGTAGAATTCTGCCATCAAATAGAGCAATATAAAAATTACAAAAACACTTCCTACATTGTTACAAATTAAGGCAATAATTGTTGGTCTATTTTCCAGGAACTATTGATTGCTAGAATTGATGTTGCAATTAATATCTACCAAGATGCACTGAAGTTAATTAAATTAGTGTAAATTAAATCCCAGAAAGATAATAGCTATTAATTTAACATTAGAACATCAAAGGACAAAAAGTGGGAAATAAACAATAGTGAAACAAGTTTAATTTAGTAATGTAGCAAAAAATTCTAATGACTGTGTGAAAACTGCTGTGATCTCACAGCAGATACAACTAAAACAGTTTAATTTCCATGAAGCATTTTTTAGATTAAATTCAATTTGTTTAGTAATTGTTTTATGAGATCACCAAGCTCCAGTCTGAGGAAAGCAAGTATATACGCTCACAGCAAAGAGACTTCTTTGAGATTCTGCATGTTCTGAGTCTAATAACACACAGGCTGTGGCTTGTGCCAATATTATTGTGATAAACTCCAAAGCACAGTAAGCACTCTCTTTGCAGAAAACTCGGCAAAGACAAGGATAGGCCCAAACCTTCATGTCAAAGGCCTTTCAGCTCATTAGAGTTTTGATAAGTTCATTTGTTTAAATTGCTGTAGTTCAGCAAATTTATGTTTTAAATTACTTGTGGAAAGTAAGAGATTCCTCCCAACAACTTGAGACTTTTTTCTGTGTGGGGCAGGTGTCCCCCTCCTAAAGCACCTCGGGGTGCTCCACTCTGGGTGCTCCTCTTTCCCAGCCCTGCTTTTCTTGGTCCTGTACGTGTTGTAGGTGCCTTAGAGGTCTAACACCTTTTCCCAGGCTGCACCTGCAGCAGGCTGAAGGACCCAAGTTGGTTCTGTTTCTTTTATGCTTCTTACAGGTCTATCAGAAATTTACTTTTGTAAAACAGGTCCTTCAGAGTATACATGTGATCCTTGACCCGGCAGGTATAGATCTCTCTGGCAAAGGGAGAAACCAATCCCTGCCTTACTGCTTTGGAGGAAAAATTGCTCTCCTTGGATATTAGCTCTCAGTCCTAGCTACATCATTAAATGTGGTGAGAGGGGGGTACCAGTTAGACAAAATGATTTTACTTATTAAAAGCATCACCATAAATCTGTATTATTTACACTCACACAGAACAAATATGACCAAATAACTACATCACAGTCTATATTTCAGTTTCTTACACAGCCCATAATACCACCATTTATATACCCTCTGTTTATATTTAAACTGAAACTGGTCTAAACAAAAGCAATTGCTTTGTTAGTCTTGGATGTAAGCTAGATACCTGAACATTCAAAAGGGTTTAGAAAAGTAGTTTCTTCAGGAGATATTTAGGAAATTCCTGAAAGTACATACACTTTTTAAAATAAAACACTTCTATTATCTCTGTACTAAGACAGAAACTAACCTAGGAATGGGAAAAGAAAAAGAACCAACAAAACAACAACCAATTTGACCTGCTTTGATGAAACATCTTCCAACAATTAACCATCTTTTTCTACACAAGCTAAAATTTTGGAGTTATATATTCCAACTAAACCAAACCACAGAATGACATAAGCACAGAACAATTTAGGTTGAAAAAGACCTCTTAAGATGAGTCCAACCCATAGCCCAGTACTGCCAAGTGCCAAAAATTCCTGCAATCATGACTTCCTTTGACATGAGCAGGCAACATAACTGATTTTTTTGCTACACAGGGATGCAAAGTGTGATTTCAGCACATTGCAAAAATATTTCACAATTCTGCTTATAGGATCACCATAGTAAATGAAGATTTTCTTTACTGCAGTTATTTCTACTTTACGATTACGTGAATGCAGACTCTTGAACAAATGTTCATTTTGCTGCAGTCACCCAAAAATGCCCTCTGAGGACAGTAGATAAAACAAACTTGCCAAATAAAAATCAAGAAATGGTTAGAAGATGGGGAGTAGAAAAAAAACGTTCAGTCTCTCCATTGTTGTTTGCAACTGAAAGGGACTGTTTGAACATGAGGCTTTTTTCTGTGACACAGAATAGGTAGATTTATCTGCTAGTAAGTACAAAGCCCCATAAAAGCCTAAATCTTCAAAGAACATTTTCCTGGTGTCTGCTACTAAGTAAACATAATCTATAAATCCCTCCAAGCTTAAATGGCAGGAAGAAAACCCACTGTTATAATTACAAGCCAAAGATATTAAAACAACTATCCTCTTCATAAATAAATACAGAGGGAAAACCTCACACTTGTAGTTGGTAGTGGTACAGCTGCTCCCAAGGGTGAGATAATAACTAGGAAGAAATAAAGACTTGCACTCTCAGCAAAACCAGAAAAGTTTATGCACCAAAAATCAGTTCTATAGTCACACATCTTCTTACTGGCAAGCCACGACCAAACAGGTCCATGTGTTTTGGCTTCTAACCACGTCCCTCAGGACCCAGCGGCAGCGCATCAGTGGCAACACGACCTCCCCTTTGTACTGGGGCACTAACTGTGGCACGCTTTGCTAAAATACTGCAAGCATTCCTATGTTAATAGGTCAAGGGAAGATATAATTTTTATATGAGGCCATTTCTGCATTGCACCAAGTTCCCTTTGAAAGAAGCTATAAAAGCAATGATTTCCTAATTTGGGAATACTCCTGGAGTACAGCGACTTTGGAAGGTAAAGTGCCAATATATCCAAGCTCTATGCTGCAAGGCTTGAAAAGACTGCAAGATAAAAGTGTACTCAAGTAGAAATTGGCATGACACAGGTTCTTGGGACCCCTATTTGCAGTAAAAAGTCAGGTGCTATTATTCCATTTAGATTTTTTGTGAAGCTCATTTATGAGATATCTACACACAAATATTTAATTCCTATTTGACTTCCAAGTGTCAGAATTCTCTCTGTTGGTATGAGAATGAGAAATGGTCTGTAAAATTTTTCACCTACTATTTGTAGGTTATAATGACTTTTAATATATAAAATCTCCATCTTTAAAGCAGTTTAGTTCACAGGCACTGTTGGATATGTGAGTTCTGATGTGTCCACCTCAAGTAAGTCCAAATCTGACATTATGAATTCGTTGTTATACATATTTTCTCATAAGACAGACAAATCAATTGGAATTCACTTTCATAGCAAAACTAAAAGAGAAAAAGTACATGAGCTCAAGTCCTGTTACTGTAGCACTGAAACTGAAATTTAATTCCTTTTCCAGTAACTTGCCAAGAGAGACTTCAACCTCATGATGTAAAATCCTTACTGAGATGATGTTGCCAATGCCTGAACTGACATGGTTTGCCCAGCTTAACCTTCCTGTTCTGCTGAAAAGTCATTCTGTTATCAAAACACTTATTTTAATCCAAGCAAGGACACACTTTGTCACTGAATTAAGATGATCTTTTTATCTATAATACTTACATCATACTGCTTTGTTGATTTATTTAAAAAGCCCTCTCTACCATCTTTCCTAATTCTTATTTATCAAAACTAAACATACTTATTTGTTCATCTCATTCAAAAATTAATGTCAGCTTTTGTGCATTTTTTTCATTGCTCTAAGCCCTGTCTTAAATAGGTGTTCAAAACAAATGAAACAATTACCCTTTTCTCTGTCTGCCTCTATTTCCAAGCCACAAAAAACCCTAAACAAACCACCACTTGTTAATAAATCAAAGCATTTAAACACAAAAAGGCAGTCTTCCTTTGCCCTCCGACTCCAGGTTTTGTGATTCACCTTGCTGAATCACAAAAATACTTCACTACTACCTTTACACTGGCCTTTCCTAGCACTGCTCTTTCCATGAGCCCCAACTGCTCCTTTCCACCACCTTCTCTAGATTTGACAGTAATTAGAAACTTGGCTTTATTTAATATTACTCAACAAAGTGAGAACACGTGCTACAATTTTGCAAGACAGAAATTTAAATAAATATTTAACAATATTTAATGTTACTGTAGTCACTTTGGTTCAGCTTATGTATTCAGACTCCTGTGACCCCCTCCTGACAGCCCCACATACTGAGAATGTTTTTACTTGTTACCAGCTATTCTATGCTCCTTGCAAGTGCAGAATCAAAACACCAAAAAAGATTCATTATTTCAACATAAAAAAATACTAGTTTCCTGCTGCTTCCAAAATAAACAAAAAACCAACTGAACATACTGAAAAAAACTGTTTCAGAGATATTTTAAAAGAGTACCAACACTTTATTTCTCTACTTCAAAGAATGTTAAAAAATCTACGACTGGAATTCAGGTCAACCCATAGTTTAAAATATTTAATATAAGAAAAGACGTATTTGTTTAACACTGTTTGAAACAGAAATGTTTACAGCTAAGACTGAGAAAATCAGAAGGAAAAGGTATCTCAAAATGGAAATCATCAAAACCCACCCATCTACAAACATATTTGAGCTGACAGATCTTTAGTTCCATATGTCCTTACAAAAAAAGAAGACTGACAATTAAATTTATAAAACATGCTTATGAATGATGAAAAATGCAAATAAGATTTTAGAATTTGGAGCTGAATTTACCTGGACAACTAAAAAGAAATATTATTACTTTATGAAGAGATACCAAATGAAGAAGAATTATGGAGCTCCATTTCATACCTGTTTAATTTCATATAAAATATTGGCAAATTTTATTATTGTTTTCCTGTTTTTACAATTCTATTGTAATATTTCTGAAGAAAAACTGAAGGTTATCCATGCTACTTTGTTATCAGTTAGACCTGGTTTAAGATAATTCCAATCACCACTAAAGGCTCCTCTACTTTTATTACGAATTTTTCTGAAAAAAAATCCCCAGAATGATAAAATCTGTTAAAGTCTTAGTAAATGTATCTGCTTTTAGAGACAATGTGCTTTTATTAGTGTTTATTTCCATTAGTCAAAAGAAGTTAACATCTCTCAGAAAGGTACCTGGAATCAGCTCCAACTTACAGCTGTAGCAACAATGAAAGGAAGTTGCTGTTTTTACAAACAGGCAGCTTCTATTGACCTTAAACAGGATTTTAGAAGACTGTCTCTTCACCCTTTAAATTGATTAGCATTTGTTTGTAAGACAAATCAATATACAATTCATCTAATCTTAATGTAGGCTTTGCCTGTAAAAAAAGTCATGAAGGATTCTTGTTTTATTCTCAATATCTATCTAATTTTTGAAATAATGGCCTCTGAAATGACCCAGTAGATAATGTCTATTTATAGCAACGACAAATGGAAACAAACTTTGAGGAATTCACTTAAATTCTAGATAGATACTGAACATTAACAAACATTTAATTGGAGCTCAAAGAACTGGATGAATTTTATACTGCTGATCTCAAATGTTTAAATTCATATTAGTTAATGGGGGTTTGTGAAATTACATAGCTTATAGATAAATACCTAATTAAAGATCCTAGATCACTTGATTATTCCTGCAAAAAAAGAGGATAAAGACTTCAACACAACTTCATGTAACAGGAGACCATCCACACTACCAGAAAATCCTTTGAGTTTTTTCAGAAGGAAAGAATCATACAGTAGATTTGCTTGATTGTTTGCTTTGTAGAGCAAGTATGTGGGTTAGTTAAGCTTTGCCTCAGATTTTTGTCCCTCTGGTCCTCAAATAAAAGCTTTGATTTTGTATAGCTCTGTGGAAGTTAAATCAATTTTCAATTACATAGTCAAAAAAAAAAAAAACAAAACCACTTCTGTTCCTCTGAATCAGCCCAGGATCCAAGAAACTTTCACATCCTTGTTTTGCAAATGATACAACTCAGGTAGTATCCTCTACCCATAACCACTGTAAGCCAAAATCAATTTCTCATGGACTGTATGTCCAGGACAGATGGATAATCTTGTCACAATCTGAAAATACAGTTTGAGACATTTGGATGCATTACTTATTTTAAGCCAGATTTCTGCACTAACTTTGATTCTTCCTGTTAAAAGGGGCTTAATACCAAGAATTAAAAGCCAAACACAGGGAGAGAAGGCGCTGGAATTTCATCTTAAAATCACTTACATTAACATGTGATACTTCTGTTCACATTAAGTAAGACAGTACTTTTTTGTATTTATGCTCTTTGAAATATCCCTCAAGAAAACACTGCCCCAAGCCAGGCTGTTGCAACAAACCCCTCCTACACTATCAATAGCAAAGCAGTTTTCAAACACAAGTGTCCATAAAGATTTTATCCAACAACACCACTCTGCGACTCCTTTTGTTCATCACTGTGAAAAAGAGAAGTTCCAGTGTGACTGGAAATTAGGAACACAGCATTTCTAAACATGCACAGTAGGTGCTTATTTGACTACAATGACCCAACAAATGGAGGCAATCCACTTAAACTACTGCCAGTGTGTTTTATATTTATTTCAATGAGATAACACTCTGGAGGTGGCATGTTTACTCCTGTCAGACACATTTAAAATGAACAGCTTATCTCAAAAGTTTTGCTTCTTTTGTGAGGACATTTTCCCTGATCCAGACAATAAAGAAATGTTTGAGGATAGTATTGCATTAAAAGCTTTCCATAGAAGTTAGAAAAAAGTGCCCTATTTCCGTGCCTTTACCAATGCCCACTTTAAAAACATGCAGCACAAACAGAACAGCAAGGAAGAGGATCATTTTATGTTTAGCAGGACTCAAAATGCAATAAAATATTAACTGTGTTTTTGTTTTAAAAATTCAAAGGGACACGATGGATGGATACCCTTTGGGCTGCAGCAATGTCACGGGAGTCAGCAGTCTGAGGAAAGAACCAGAATTTCCAGTGTAACTTTGGACAGCTTCCATGTCAGCACACAATGATTAAGAAATAATCTCTCTTTCCAGCCCTCTATGAGGAAAGTGCTTTATTGGTCTTGAAACATCTCTCTTTGGTCTTAGGAAAATTGGCACAATAACAATGTAACCCCCCCAAGTACATAAGAAATTTATTATTTAGGTCAAAAATTCTTGATTGAAAATTCAAATACCAATATTTGTCTCTTAAGAAATTCAGTGGAAAGAACTTGTGTTTCCATGATGAAGTTCTACCATTCTTGTTGAGAACACCAAGATTAAGGCAAACAGATCCAACAACTAAATTAAGCATCTACCTCAGGTTTTGCAACAATCTCAAAACATGGGTGTTCAGATTCCAGGTTCTATGATTATATAACATCTTCTATTATTATATTATTATAAACATATCATCCTCACTCAAAACAAAACAAAACAACCCCCCAGCAGCTTTTATTAATTATATGTTTTCTTCTTCTATAGCTTTTCCTTGTTCACCACACCTGATGCAGGCTGAGAGGCCTTTTACCATCTCAGATAATCTTCTGATTTGGTACAAACAGAAAAAGAAAAATATTAATGAATTTTTCTCTCTTGTTTTAGGTACATATCAAATAGCTGCAGAGCAAACGATTTGGCCAAGTAAAAGCCTGACAGGTCCCTTTTCCTCCTGAAGAGTTTTCTTCCATACTTACTTTTAACTGACACTGGAAATTTCACAAGGTCTTTCTAGACCTTTGCTATGTAAGGATTTAAGACAGTTAAAGAGAACCGCTGAAAATCTTTCCTTCCTCAAAGGAAGTTCTTTTACAAATAAAGAATCATGCATGAGACACATAAATTAATTAAATGTAAGACATACCCGATCCAGATAAAAAATGCCGTGGCCACGTAAATGGGCACTTACAAACTCACGGGGCAGGAACCCAGCACTCGCTGTCCTCACCCACCAGCACTCCCTGATGCAGCCAATCAAACCCACACCCAGGACCCACTCACCAGATGGAAGCCCAGTGATAATATTCCTGTGAACAGACTTGATGAGTAAGGATCCTAGGATCTCTCTGTTTTTAGAGTTATGTTAAATGGATTTTGAGCATTATCATACTTTCTTCTTGGGTTAGACTGGAAAAGAACAGTATAGTCCATATAGTATACGGCTTTTTACTCTTAAAAATATCCTTTTCATGCCATACTTAGATTTCAGGGAGTGTGCCTAATTAGAGCTAATACTTTCTGGCAAAAAGCAAGGTTTTAGATCTCTCAAAACTACCTCAGGACCTCCTTGCAGAGACTTGCATAACAGTAGCTCAAATATAAAAACCTCTTTGAAATAAAGTTTTATTAAGACCAAATATATTCAGATATAATTGAAAACTGTAATTGTCTTACTTGGTTCCCCAGTTAAATACTGTTGTGTATTCCAGCACTGGTGTTTATATGGCAAATATAATGCTAAAAATAGCAAATTTGGTCTAAAGATCTATCTGAAAATGAGTTCCCTTTGCAGAAGACTCCTGAAAATACACAAAACATGTTATATACAAAAGAGGTTTTAGTGGATTCTGCGAGATTATTAATGCCCGTACAAATCATTTAGATATTAAATATTTACAGAAAATGACCTTGTAACTGCAATTAAATGCATTTTATTTTTTCTATAACTACAATTTCTCCACAAATCAGCATAGGTGCCTGAGACCTATCTCTGCAGGGACTAAAATCCTTTAATAATTTGGTTTTAATTTTCTGAAATTAAAGGAAAAAAAATACATTTACTGCTCCTTATGGTGTTCGAATACAGTAAAACTAGTTCCTGATGAAGACGAAGCCTTAATGAAGAGCGAGACTTCAGGCAGGTGCCTGAAAGGATGCTGCAGTCAGTAGCTGGAATCTCCTGGGGGTTTTGCATGTGCATAAATGGGTCACATAATCATCCTGATATTTGAATAGGCCCTTCTTTAAAAAAAACCCAACTCATTTCTCATCTGTTTACTGTGATCACAAAGCACAGTAGAAAGTGTGATAATAAGCTAAGATTATTACTGCTTATCTATTGTAATTCATAAAACAAGAAATTAGGTAATTATGTTAATGAGATAATACTCACAGCCCAGAATTTAAAGAATTATTATGCAAATCACATCATGAATAGGGAAAGAAAGCAAAACAAAAGTTTTCACACCATGCTCAAACAATTATCCCAGAATTCACACACCCTACTGAACTTTAATTGGAATGAATGGAATTAAATAATGTATTTTCATACTTTTCTAAACACAAAATATACCACGCTCTATTCCTCCCAGTCTGGGTAAGTCACCGTGTAAGCCTGCATGCACAGAGCACATGTAGGCCACCAAGAAATTTATTTCAAGTTAAAAAAAAAGAAAAGAATGGAGTGGCTAAACTATACTGCTTTATGTAAAATCTACCCAAACTCTGAATTTTCTTCAGTTAAAGCTTATACAGTGTTGATACTTCAGCAGATGCTCTCTTCTGGTACCACAATATGCCCTCCCATCAAATTCTGCAAATCAGAATAAGGTAAAAAGGCTCCCAGGTAATGAACATGACTAACAAGGTCCAAATAATAAAAGCCCAGAGCCAAGAGCAGGGGCAGGTGTGTTCCAGTGATCCTGCGAGGGGAGCAGTTGTTAACCCCACTGAGAGAGAAGATTGGGTGCCCAAGGCTGAGCACAGGGCTGAGGGCAGAAGAATGCCGAGTTTTGTTGCAGTTACTTTGCTGTTTCTCTTTCAGTAAGGTGAAGAATATTTGGGTTTAGTTGGGGTTTTGAGGTCTTTTTTTTTGTTTGTATGTTTGGAGTTTTTTGGGGTTTTTTTGGTTCCTCTCTTATGATCTTTCCCACCACACACCAGAAAGCTCCCTGTAGTGTTCTTTTCAGGAAATGAGAGATGGCTTGTGAAAATCTCAGATTTAGGTAATATTTAAATATAAGTATTTAAATCATTTAAATCAGTGGGATTCTAACACACGGGCTTTTGCACAGCTTAAAATTCAGTGACATGATATAGTCTCCAGTAAATTACACCAGTCTTACTCAAAAGATGTAACTTTTGGTGTAACTTACTCCACAAGATGCAGGAGCTCTAAAAGGAGAATACTGCAGATAATCGAGAGACATCCTGTAACTTTGTAGGGGACCTGTGGAGAAATGCACTTACTTAAAGGGGTTATTCCACAATGAGACCAATGAAGCCATGAGCAAAACCATCCTGTGATCCCCTTTAAAAAGGTAAGGTCAACACATTCATTTCTCAGTTCGTTAAACCACAATCTCAGTAGCATTTTTTAAAAGCTGTGTTGATGAGCTCAGGCTAATTCAAATGACAACGGGAGAAGAGCCAAAGAAAAGTTTGAAACCAAGGAACGGCCTGACCTTGAATAACTGCTTGGCTCTGTCAGTAATGGGCTGGACTAGCAAAGGAGCAAAAATGAAGTGAAACACATAACGTCCCCAGTTGTACACAAGATGGACAATACAAAAACAACCCATTGATTATCTCATTACTTTAGCACTTGTCCTCCTCATGCAGCAAAAAGAAAGGTTACACCTGGGACAGCTCAGTCTTTCATGAAAGGGAAATCAAATAGGATTTACCATTTCTTTAATGTAAGACTGACTCTCGTAATGAGGAGGAGGGGACTATGATCCTGGGAAAGCTTTTCTCATTAAACTGTCAATTCTGTGTTTCTAAAAAATTGATTAATTGAGGTACATGTTGATGATCCTGTGAATTTTAACAACTTAAAGTCAATTACACCAGCATCCAGGCACAGAGTTTCAGTATTGATGCTGGGATGTTTTACATCTCACTGAAATAAAGTCTGGAAAGCCAAAGCTGGAAGGAACAGCTTAAAATGTGAGAATGCAAAGGGCAGAGCTCTCCATGTCGCTGTCATGAACCCCATCGCTGTTTAAAGTATTTTGTGATAAAATACTAGAAGTTGAAATCATGAATAAGCATTACTTCTCAAAGCTTAGAATTATTATGGTGGAGACAGCATTTCCTCCTGCTTTACCTGTGAATCAGGCTACATAACAGGAAGATAAAATGGAAGTTGGCAGCAGAGAAACTCTTGAGCTATTTTTATCTTTTCAAGCAGGAAATTATGCAGACTACTACTAGGATAAGGAGTCTCACATGTCCCCATAAGTCCCTGTTTGGGAGGAGTACAGCATTCATATGCCCTAGCAAAACCTAATTGTGGGATATAGGGAAACAGAATTAACAAATCAAGAAAGAAAGAAACAAACAGAAAACCAAAACTAAACAACCAAATCAAACAAACCAAATTTTAAAAAAAGGACCAAAAAACCCTAGAACACCTTAAATCAGTTTAAAATATCAGAAATAGTTTAAAAAGTTAGACTGAAATGTTTTATTGGTGAACCCCTGTCTTGTAGTCAGGCAGTGTTACATTCTCTGAAAAAAAAGAATTTATTTTGTTTCTTTTCCTCTGCTTGCAGCTGCTACCCTTTGAAATTGGGAGCTGCAATAACAAAAAGTCAGTGCTCTGTTTGTGCATATGGTGTTTCCAGGGCTGTAGGTAGAGTGAGAATTGCTTTATTCTCCATTAGTTTGGGAACCATACTGCAGTTACAATGACTGAGAAAGACATTTATTTTAATGGAGCATAGCTTTTTATGCAACAATTGTCTCAAATCACAATGTTAGAAAAGTTTTTGTTGGTTGGTTTTAGTCATTTCTGGCCAGGTCAATGCTTAGGAAATAATTCTTAGGGAGTGAGCATATAAATTTCCATCTCATTGCAATACTCTACATAAACATGAAAAGGCAATGCTGCACCCAACTATTTAGGGAAGAAGATAGCATACAGAGTTTTTAAAGAGATACTGACTCTGCATTCATTCACTAAGTTTCAGTGAACATTATCAACTTTTTCTAAATCTGATAAATGCAGACTATACTGATTTATGTTCCAGACTGGCCACTGCCCCAACATTGGTTCTTACATCCATACTTACAACAGTCCAGCTGATATTTCTGAGAGAAGAATACACTCTATGTCAGAGATAAGCCAAGATTTTCTTGCTCTGTATGATTTTGCTACATGTACTTTTTGAATACTGGCTCTATTGTACTTTTAGTACAAAGACATTCAATACTTTCAACCTATATTTAATAGCTCAAACCAAAAGGAGGCTAACCGTATTCCTTACAGAAGTATTAGTCCCCTTTTTTAATTTTGCAAGGATTGAAGAAAAGAATATCTGTGAATGTCACATGAATGAAATTACGTTATCATCTTCAGATTCACAAGCCCTAGTTTTGGAGAAAAATAAGGGGGTTTTTTTTGTTTTTTTTTAATGTTAAGTGATTTGATTAAAAAAACAGGTTTACTTTCCACTTCATCTCTATTTAAGATACATTTCAATATTACTCTGGTTCATCAGCAAACACCAGTCCAGGAGCTGATTCCTACCCATAAACTGGTGCATATGTCCCACCTAAGACCAACTTCACAAGGTCAGAAGAGGCATTAATGACAACCATAATAATAGAGAGGAGTACTCCATGTTAGTTCAGTGCAGCTCTGCCTCCCTGCTGCAACTAAGCTCGGGAAGCACCAGCATTTTTTAACAAGTTTTTTAAGCCTGTGTTTAATCTTAGGCGATGCCTCTGCAGAGTCATGCTCATCCACTGACACTGCACCAGTTTGCAACTGCTGGCTCAGTTAAGACCCAAGTATTATTTTTATCTATTCTCAGAATTCTGCAGGGATTCTGTATCATTATTATTGGTGTTTCTTAAACAAACAGGTTTTTGAGAGATACTGAAATGGAAGAAAAAAGTATTATTTTTAGTATTAATTGCATTCCACTATATATTAAAATTATTATTTTAAACTCCAAGCTTTTTATTATCCTTTAATTAATGACTAATAAATGATCTATCGTATGAACAAATGTCAAGCAGCATCCTCCTTGGTAGTATGGTTGGACTATTTTGAAGAAGTTTATGGACTTAAAATAGTCTTTCTTGAAGTTATTTTTGATGTAGTGTAGCACCTCAGGTTAGTAATACATAGCCATAAGCTGAATGAATCATACAGTAGCAACATGAGGATGGTATAAATAAGTACTTACTTTAAAAGGTTTTCAATGTATGTTAGAACTTAGATATTTTCATGAATGTATGACATTATATTAAAACTATCTTAAGCATTTAACACCAAAGCTTTTTTAGTGAGTGGTTGCTGTGCTGTTTCATTATCTAGAGCCTTCCATGTCTCAGTGGGAGGAATATTTTTAATTTATTATAACACAAAAGATAAACTAGCAAATACTATATATTAATCATGGCTAACCCTAAGTCAACCTTATGACAGTTAAATTGATATTCTTAAGTTATTACTTATTATTATTATGCTCACATTTCTTCCTTTCTCCCCCTAGTGAAGTACTAAATTTTTATTATTTTCTTTTAGATTTAGAGTCAAAAATCATTTAGTTTGGAAAAGACATTAAAGATCAAGTCCCGCCACTGAACTAACACTGCCAATTCCATCCTTAAATCATATCTCCAAGTGCCACATCTATACATCTTTTAAATCCCTTCAAGGGACAGTGATTCTACCACTGCCCTGGGCAGCCTCTGACAGAGTGTGACAAACGTTTGGATGTACACATTTTTCCTAATATCCAATCTAAACCACCTCTGACACAACTTGGGGTTATTTCCCCTTGTCTTATTGCTTGTGGTTTGGGGGAAGAGTGTGACCCCCACCAGGCTATAACCTCCTGTCAGGCAGCTGGAGAGTGAGAAGGTCCCTCCCAAGCCTCCTTTTCTTGGGGCTGAGCCCTCCCCAGCTCCCTCAGCTGCTCCTCGTCAGCCTTGGTGCTCCAGCCCCTTCCCCAGCTCCGCTCCCTTCTCGGGACACGCTCCAGCCCCGCAATGTCCTTCTTGTCACGGGGCCCCAGCTGGACACAGGACTCGAGGAGTGGCCTCGCCAGTGCCCAGCAGTGGGGGACGGTCACTGCCCTGGTCCTGCTGCCCACACCATGGCTGGGGCAGGCCAGGTGCCACTGGCCTCTTGGCCACCTGGGCACAGCTGGGCACAGCTGGCTCGTGTTCACCACTGCCAACCAGCACCCCAGGCCCTTTCCTGCTGGGCAGCTCCCCAGCTCCTCTGCCCCAGCCTGGAGCACTGCAGGGGTTGTTGTGACCCAAGGGCAGGACCCGGCACTTGTCCTTGTTGAACCTCATCCAGCTGGCCTCAGGCCAGTGATCCAGCCTGTCCAGGTCCCTCTGCAGAGCCTTCCTGCCCCCCAGCAGATCAACAGTCCCATGCAACTTGATGTCAGTTGCTATTAGTTTTTGCTATTGCTATTTATTAGTCTGCATAAATTCAAATCTTTTTAAAGATTTGAATTCTTCTAAATTCCAATCTCTTAAAACTGTACAAAACTCTGCTCACCAAACCAATTAACACATTTGATTTTTAATAGGCTATGCCAGTGAGCCAAATTCTACAAAGATCTACATTTTTAAGCCTATTTTATTGGATTGTTTCACTGTTGACCTTAGGGACTTTAAAACATCAGATTAGAGCTTGTGAATTCCAGACTTCTCTTGATAAAATTGGATTCCTCAAAGTTTGACCTGTGGCAATTGTTTTGCTTTGCTTTCTTCCCCAGCGGCAGCAGTTTTCAGAAAAAATGAAATACACAACAGCCAGTGAATGACTGAATGCACCAAATATTGTCACAACAACACTCACACGGTAGGAAATGGATAAAATGACAGTTAAAAAGGACAAAAAATGATTTAATGGTATTCATTTTCTTCTCCCTTGCCCAATGGATTGTCCATTGGTTCAACACCTGATGTGAGGCACATTTTGCTGATAAATCAAAGTGGCTTATATTAATCTTTAAAATGAGAGTTGTTCAAACCTTTTTATACACAATAAGGGTGCTTTTTTTCCTTACAGTGAAGTCTTGAGGAGATATGTGAAATACATTTCTGAATGTAGGCTGCACAGCAGAGAGCAATTCAGCAAGGGTTAGATTTAGTTCAGCTGTGCAGCCTAGCAAATCTATTGGGCACATAAAACTTGGACTCCATGGCATCTGCATTCCGTCTCTGCCCAGGAAATGTGGCTTCTTGCTGAAGCTGCCCCTTTCAGTGATGGCACTGGGAAGTTGTGCATTTCATCCTAGGAAAAATGCTATCCTCCCATTATTCAGTACCACTAACAAATTATATTTTGGCCTTTCATCATAGGCTTAGACTAGCAGAGAATGAGAAAGGTAATTTTACCTCCCTACATTCCCCCACTGTTTCACATTTATAATTGGTCACCACAGGTTCTTTTCAATTTTTTAAATTACTCCCCCATAAAAGTACATCTTTTTCTTACAGAGATCTTTCTCCTCTCCCCATATAAATTTAGGAATTTTTTTTCCTGAATAACGTTATTAAATCACAGATGAATTTCCAGCATCTGATACCCAGTAGCTTAAAGCTGAACTGATTTAGAATACAAATAAACCACACAATTTTATCATGTGAATAGTCAAATCTTAGAACAATTTGCCTACAGGTGTGCTGAATTCTCCATCACTTGAAGTCTCCAAATCAGCATTCAATTGCCCCTAAAAATATAAGCTCTAAATCAACCAGGAACCACATTATACCTCATGCAATAGTTACTGCAGAAGATTCTAGGTGTGTGTTACACAGCAGAACAGACAAAATGACCATTATAGGTCTATTTAACCTTAAAATATTTTAATAAACCCATATAGTTATTGGGTGGAAAACTAGAAGTAAATGTAAAACAGTAAAATTTCTCTAAGTGATAGCAGAATAGGGAGGCAGTTTGAGTAAAGCTAGTCACAGTTATGACCAACAACTCAGACTTCCCCAAAATTTCTTGAAAATACACTATTTTATACTGGCAGAAGTAAAAGCCTCAAATAGAAAAGATCCTCACTGGTCTTGAGAGACTGGGGTTGGCACGAGGGTTTTGGGCGAAGGCAAACTCCCATCTCACAAAGCTGTCCATGTACACCAGCCAGTTTCATCAGCATCCCATGGAAAGTCACCTGAACCAGGCAATAGCATCAATAAAAACTCTGCACTTTTGTCCTGCATCTTGGAGTAACATCTTCCCCTCTAATATATCCTTACAAAACAAGGAAAACTAATGGCTGAGAAAATGAGCTTGGTTCTTCCATTCTCATACTCAATATGTTCATTTATTTGTTCTTTAAACCACTAACAAATCAGCTCTCAAGCATTCCAGCATCATTTTTTTTTTTTTTTCTGGCAAGTGATGTTTGTCTTGATAGACAAGAAAGTGATTAAGAGAGAAAAAAAGCTGAAGTGCTGAGTGCAGTGTTCTGGAGCACTGTGATAGAAACACATTGGTAAAACATGTTGGGAGAAATACAACTCTGAAAAAAATAATGGACACAAGAAGAAGTCTGGAACCTGAGTACATTCCTCTGATTTCTACCCTTTCCTTTTAATATATCCTTTTTCCACAGCCTCTAGGAGTCATTGAAGCCACTGCAAGATACTGATTCTGCTACAGAAACATCAACAGCCAGACCTTGCAGCAGTGCCAGCAGATTAAATCAATTACTGACTTCTCTAGAAAACCACAGATCTGTTTTCCTATAGGTTTTGAAATCAAAACCAAACAAAATGAAACCCACTGCAGGGGCAAAACTTAGAATATGAAGCCTAAAATCAGAATGGATGTTGTATTTGTGAAGTTTTGAGGTTATAACCATCACTCTGGAATACAGTTTAAGTGAGCGGGCCATATATAGGAACACTTCCATTTCTGAACAGTACCATGTCTGAGGGGAAGATGTGGTTATATGAGGTTGGATACCTCTGAATATATTTTTACAAGGGTCAAAGATAATGAAAAGCTATCCGAATATCATTGTTTGCAAGGAGAAGAAAGTTTGTGACGCTTAAGAGTGTATTTGGCATCACAGAATATTCAACATTTTACTTTTAATAAATCAAGGCCATCCCTGATTACACTGGGCACACAGATTGTATTTAGTACCAAGTTGTGTCTGAGGCCATTCACCATCCTTACAACTCTGTCTTAGGAAGCCAGAAGGAGACACTGTAGGGATTTATGAGATATCTCATCCTTCAAAATTTTTCATAGAAGACAAATTTATTGCAATAAAAGCATCAAAATAGTTCATAAGAGAGAGAAAAAGTACTTTAATTAAGATGTGGCTCCCTGAAGCTCTCCTGTATCTTCTATTTTATACAGAAAGCACAGAGAAAATTGGTTTTATTATTTTTATAAATAAAAATTACATATAACTCTCTAGCCAAATTCTCAAAGCAGTAAACATGTCCTGTGTTATCAGCACTGCTTTCTGAAGACATTCTAGAACTAAGAACAGACAGTAAGATAGTTAAGACAGTTTGGAGGCTTCCACCTCTATATCAAAGTATAAGGGCATAATCTTAGCCAAAGGTTAAGTTCTATTGCAAGTGAATGCCAAGGTACAGAATATTTTTTCAAACCTATTTCTCTTAGATCAGTCAATCTAAGTGATTCTTCTTTTGTCTTGCTCTTGCCTGAAATCAGGCAAGACTGTCCTCTCTTCCTACTTGTTGGTGGAAAATTTGGCAGCTCTGTTTCTGCCTTTCAGACAACAGAGAACAAAAATATGTGTTGATGAGGTTAACTTTCACATTTTGGAAAACACAAAATTTGAAAAATAGGCATGCAAATGACAATTTTCTTTTGCAGATCAGCTAGATAGCAAATAGAGGTTATATCTGCTAAAATGAATGTATTTTTTCCTCTATTGAAATAAAACAACCTTCATTTCCTATTTTTCAGAACTAGTGTATTCTGCAAGTAGTGTTCAATCCAACAAAGCACTTGAACATATGCTTACAGGTAAATTGACCTTCACGGTGCTACATTTGTTATTAGACCTGTACTTATTTTACCGGATACTGATATTGTCACTATGTTACTTTACTGACCCATTTGCACCTCCCAGGCTTATCACAATCATGGTCATACTTAATTCAACACGTATCAGTAATGCAGCACCTGATACGTGTGTTCAATAAAGAGATAAATATAAAATATCATGCCAGAAAATTTGTTTTACTGGAAAAATTTCTGCAGACACCCATATTAGGACCAACCCAATATCCATTCATTCTTAAGAAATGAAGGGCATATGCTCGTCCTAGGCTATAGAAAAATTCAGGTGACTGAGGACACCTAGGTGTCAAGTTTCCCATGCAGCAAACTCCGTTCTCTAAAGTCTTTGAAGGTCTAAAAGGCAAAGCATTTTCTATTAATAGAGATTAAAAAAAAATAAGTGACTTGAAAACCCTAAAGAAATCTTTTAAATGTCTCATTGCTAATTCCAAAAATATATTTACTCCTTACAGTAAGGAACAGTTGTCAATAGTGCAAGATCAGGTAAACAGATATTTGACCTGACCGGGAAATCAGCACTGAATCTGATTTTCACGTTGACAAAGTTGAAACTGATAAAACTGGGGTTAAAGAAAGAATGCAAACAAAAATGAATTATGTTGCACATAAAAGGTAGTTTCAAAGGGGAAATAAAATATGAGGTATAATTTAATTGGAGTCACTAGACTATGCTCCACATTATACATAGTGTTCCCACAATCACTTGTGCAAGTAGGTAAAATTCAATAAAAATGAATAAAGTTTCCCAACAAATTTTTATGCATTTATCTCTTTTATTATGAATCATATACAGAAGTTGCACAGGTCTCCCAAGGACCACATTTCCAATTACACCCAGCCCAGATAAAGGAATGCATTAAACAAATGTTTGTTCATCCATACGTTTACAGTGCTCATTCATTATGAAAAAAGGCACAGCAATTGGATTGAGCCAAATCCCATTTCCATTATTTTCTTCAGCAAACCCCCACTTACTGTTTTTTTCTGTAGTATTTAATTTTCAATAAAGTCAGAGACAAATCTGGGGGGAAAGGGAATTTGTGCCTCCACCAGAGCCAGAGAACTTCCACATCTTTATTAACAAAGATTAACACACGAAAAGACAGTAATTTTTTCTTTCAAGAATATAATGAATCGTTTAGGATAGGAAAAAGTAATCAAAGCACATATATGAGAAACAGATAAGCTAAAAATATCAGCACTGAATTTCCACCAGCTTCCCTTCTATCCAGCCTCAGCCAAGTCAGTGTTCCAAGACCTCCAACTCCACGACTACAGGGAGCTACCAGTAATGGACAATAAATGTTTGCCAGGGGGCATAAAGAAAAGAATAAATATGTGAATATATGCCTAAGTAATTTCCCCAGGTGAGCTGGTCACAAGTTATACCTACCTCTAGCCAGTACATAGGGAACATACAAATCAGAGGCTGTTGGATACTAGCAGAAAAAAGGGCCTAATTTAGCAATTGTCAGCCTACACCTCCAGTTCTGCATTACCAACAAATGATAAATGCCAGCGACACAGGGACTGACTACTGTGCAAATTATTTTTTATAGTTTTATTTATAAGATTAAAGCATTTCCTTTGAGACATTGCAGCAGAGGACTTGGCAATACATGATGCATGAATCATGTAGCACTTTTAAGGGGAATATCTATGCGGCCCTACAGCATAATTTTGTTAGAGAGATTTGTTTTAGAATGTAGTGGTGGAGTGGACAAAGAAAAATATTATTGGACAATTCTGCCAGCAGCCTACAAGTGTGAAGTGTAAATTAGATCAGCCCAGTTATAGAGCAAACCACTGGATATGTTCTGTCACTGATGTGGCACAGATATAAAAGAGTTTCCTGGCACTATGAGAAACCTGTTCTGCACCTTCTCCACTGTGCACAGAGCACATCAGGATTGCATCTAACAGGGTCCTGTAGAAAAGCCCTCATAAAAAGTTTCAAATGGAAACTATTTCTTATTTTATGGATGAAATAAAGATCCTTTTTCACCTTCCCATTTACAGGACTGATTCAAACCCCCTGTTTCCCAAGCCACAGCATCTACTGTAGTTCAAGGAGAAGTGAATCAAAGGTAACATGGGGTTTCTGATTCAGGAATTGTTTTTCAGTGGAGACTAACCACATCTGCATGAATTAAAGTACTAATGAGGCAAACAGCACTGAGACAAACTGAAAAAAAGTGAAGTGGCATGATTTCATAATACTATCTACATGCACTGTAAAGTAAATCAAAGGATCTCATTTATTAATATTTTATTCATTGTTACTTATAAATAGTAAAGAAAACTAGCAAATTTGGTGGACAGAGTGGGTGTTATAAAACAAACTACATAAACCATATATTGTCTCAGAAAAAAAAAAAAGAGCAAAACTGAATCTTTAAGTAGTAAAAGACCTACTTTAAAAGTCAGCTCTTTTTGAAGATGCCGAAAATGTCAAGAGCTAGTTGTGTGGCAGTGTTCACTGGATTGAAAGAAAAAAAAAAAAAAAAAAAGAAAGAAAGGAAGAAAGGCAGCTGTTTATGAGCAGTGGGATGCATCAGCTGAGCCCCCTTTCCACAGCAGGACCCCTCCAACCCACGCTGCCTGAGCAGGCTGCCTGGTACCTGAGAACAGCATCGTGACACACTTGTGCTTAAGTGTATCTTGCACAAAAGTTTCAGATTCATTTTTAGCTCCTTTTATTTTTCAGAGAGAAGCTTAACTGTTATTTAGTCAATTGCAAAAATACTATATATCTCTATAAACACAAAAAGTTAATATAAGAGTCATCAGGCTTATCATCTAGCCACTCTGCAGCCACGGCCCAGTTCCACAACCTTTGATTTTTGAAGCTGGTGTCAAATTTGATATGTCCAATTGTCCTTGAAGTTAGAGTGAACCAAGCATCTAAGTGAGTGCCCTCATTTTTCAAACCCTCAAATTGCCTTTTTCACCTTTCAGAATCCCCCTGCTATTACCACAGAGCAGATCCTGACAGACTCTTTGCTGATGCACAGGAGGCAGCATTTTAGCAAAGCTTTCATGTTCCATGTATGCGTTTGTCAGAATCGCAGTGCCAGGAGAGAAAGAATATCTCACAGCAGGAGAGGGAGAGGTATTTTGAACCACCACAAAGGACTGCATCAAAGCTTGTCCTTTTCCTAGGCACCAAATTAATGCCATGAAAGAAAAAGGGAAGAAATAGACCCTCCTCCTCTGAGAGAATGGAGCACTAATGGAGAACTCTGGAAACAAATCACAATCTGGTTGCATGTAAACCTTTGGGGACATAACGTTGATCATGGATCTAACAAGAGGCTGCTGCAGAAATGTTGATAGGGCATGATGGGAGATTGAAAAGGTACAGGAATGCTGCCCCAAGAAGTCACTCACTAATTTGCTGCTGAATTGATGTGCTGGGAAGAAGGTCTGAAATTTAGTGTCACCTTCCCATTGTTGCTGGAATGCCCTAACCCTCCCTCTCATCCCAGTTACAACTGAACATTATTCACCAAAAACCAGAGTACGCTGGAACCTCAAACACCACCAAACCGCCAGTATCTCAGTATGTTTTCAAACAGATTTTAAAAGTACACCTGACCACTTCTGGATGTTAAAAACATAGTAAAGGTGCTTAGTTAAGAAGATACTTCCTGGTCAGAAAGTAAAATTTATGGAAATTTTTACTTATCATTTATCTTGCATTACTCTACAATGAGGGGAAGAAAAAAATAACAACCACAAAGGAAAATTACCCTCAAACTTTACAACGAATTTGACATGGAAGTTGATTTCAAAATTAGGCCTGCTGCTAAGCAATTTCCATGTAAAATCCCATGGCTTTAACCACTGGGGGGTTTTCCTGGACCATTTGTCTGAGACTGTTTTCTTACACTACCACTCCTACACTGTTGCCCTTTTACTCCCAGCTTTGAGTGATGTAGTTAAGTGCCTTGGCCCAGCACTGGAATGACTCTTGTTTCCATAGTCCCTTTGACATACTGGAAGAACTGTCAGCATAATAACCAGTATGAACCCCAAACAAGAAAAACGTGTACAGGAGCTTTTAAGCTTTGCTTGCACCTGATTTTAGTGGACCAGCAGAACTACTGACATGCATGAATAACTGTGAAGGCAGAAAGTGCTCACAGACAGACCCAACACATGTGGGTCACCACTGAGTTACTATTCCACGCATTTGAAACATCCATTTAGTCAGGTATTATGAAAGCTAAATATCATATGACAAATATATAAACATCTATTGGAGGTGAAATACCTGTTTTATATGGTGTTACTGTTAATTAGCAAAACAGCTTCTTTCAATCTGGTAGAAATTTCTTGGAATTGTTTTAACAAAACAGAATATTTCTATTTAAGCATTTATTCCACAAATACATGGATTCAAAGGTAAAAAGAAATTGTTTTAATTTTGAATTATACTTTTGGTATGGATTTTATATAATTTGTCTGAAGTTCTCTTTTTTCAGTTAACTTTTAACTTTTTTCTGAGTTGTAAGATACATCTAGAATCAGAGAATTCCCACGGACAAACATTGCCAGACTCCCAGCTCACTGCAAGTAACTAATATATGTGACCATGCTTTTACCAGGAAATCAGTTGCAGTTCTGAGGGTAGAAGGAATTTTTGTTTGCATTAGGCACATGTTGTTATTTAGCACAGATACTTATAGGATCCTTTTATGTTTCTAGGCATAGATAAAGTTATTTACAAGTTAAGCATAGATCACAAGATAATCTTTCATGCCTAATACTGAAAATGCATAAGACCAAACTAATCCAATATGAATCTGTCAGGGTTTAACCCCAGCTGGCAACTCAGTACCACGCAGCTGCTCCTCATGTGACTTGAGAGGGGAGTCTGGGAGAAAAATAAAGGAAACACTAAACCTTGTGGGTTGAGATAAGAACAGCTTAATAATTGAAACAAATTACATATAATAATAATGATTAGAAAGCTACTAATAATCATTGCAGTAAAAAGGAGGGGAGGAAAGATAAAACCCAGGAAACACGAGTGAAGCAGAGTACAGCTGCTCACCAGGTGCTGACTGATGCCCAACCCAGCCGTGCTCAGCAATCTTCCAACCAGCCAACTCCCTCTGGCCAGCTCCCCCAGTTTATAAACTGGGCAGGGCCGTCCATGCTGTGGAATCTCTTTGGTCAGTTCAGGTCAGCTGTCCTGGCCATTCTCCCTCCTGGCTCCTTGTGCACCTGCTCCTGGCAGAGCATGAGACTTGCAGCAGCAGGGGAGACACGAGGCTCAGGCACATGTCCACTCCCACAGCAATCCTCTGGGACTGACCAGTAACATATTCCTCTCTTTCTTATTCTCTCTTCTATCCGTATAATGCCACTTTTGCTCTAGTGGGCTCTGGAAATAAATACTGAGCAAAGCAGTAACAAATGCATACTTTTGTCCGAAAAGACCTATTTCAAGTCCAAAGCTACCAGAAATTTTCTTACTGTGTAAAGAAACCCCAAACATCCAAACAAGTAAGAAATGCATAGGCAGCAACAATCATTTTAAAATTAGTTAGGTATTTCTTTTACAGAAACAGATCAGTCTTAATCTTAGCTACTCCACTTAATTTTAGCTACATGCTCTCAGCTGCGGGATAATTTTGTACTGGAGAAGCCTTTAGTGACACAGCTTTTGGGAAAAATACAACTGTAACAAAAGCACCACCAAAGGCCTCTGACTAAAAGGTTTTTTCCAACACTTTTGTTAAGGAGTCTGAAAAATTCTGCCTTACTTAGTTTTTGCATCCATAAAAGTCTCCAATATGCACTCAGTAATACTTTTGATATCTAGATAGTGGCTTATTGTATTGGCTTCCACTCTAGTATGGCCGTTCCAAAATTTCAGCTTAAAACTATGAGAACTTAAGACACCTATTTTCAGGTCTGGCCTGATGTTCAAGGTTCAAAACAGAGGATATAAACCACAACAAGATCTACTTACTGCATCTTTGCCAACTGGAAGAAAGCCAGGGAGGACAGTAAGAAAAATCCACCATTATTTTAACATTGACTGGGTTTTTATCCCAAACTAGACACAGCGGTAGAGTGAACTCTTTCCTTGAAAAATACAGTTAAATCTGAAAAGCAGTTCATATGATCAATATATTAAGCTTCACCTATCGTACAACTGAAGTATAATAGATTAAGAAAATAATTCTATTTTTCTAAGAGTAAATTATTAGTGAACAGGGAGAAAAAACCCAAGACTTCACTGTCTCTGACTACTGAGCTCTTGGTGTCCAGTCTCAATTACAAACTTGCCATTCATGCTTCTATCCAAAGCCTTTCATTTTGTTTTCTTATTAGAAATAATAGCTAAAGAAAGGAGGACGAGAACAGGCTATATTTGGGTTGACAACAGATAAATTTCCAAGAAATGTTAGTAGAAAAAGAATGAGACAAAACAAAATTTTGATTTCACAATCTTGACAGCGTGACTTTGGGTTTCCTGCTGCAAAGGCATCAAGATCACACACACACACTGTTAGAACACACTCAAGCTTTGCTTATTCAGACGTTCATGTGGAACACAACCTTCTGAGCTACTGTTTGACTTTCAACTCTGTCCCTAAAAGTAAAGATTCAGCCCCAATTATGACAGTTTTTTGTAGAAATCAGTTTGACATACGGATTGTGAAATATCCTCTTATTATGCCAAAACTAATATTAGTAATATAATAATTATTATCCTCTCCCTACAAACCCTCCATTTAAAGAAGCCAATGCCTTAAAATTAGCATGGTAAAAAGCATTTTTTAAAGTAATGGACTGGCTTAACCCACTAAAATTTTAGAAGTGTAATCTTCTATAATCTCTTTGCAACACTAATATACAAATAAAATAAATAGTATTATTAGTCCAGTATGCATGTCTAAGTTATATTCAAATTATTTTCTACTAATCCCCAAAAGTACACATATAGTTCAGGCAAATCGAAAAGACTCCTCAAAAAATGAAAGTGAAATAGGGCTCTAGATCAGCTCTCCAGGAAGTGCAATGTGTTAGACTGATAACTGCTAATTTCTGAAGATACTTCAGAATACTCCAAGAAGAATACTTCTGGAAAATTAATGTCTTCATAAAAGTGTGTAGAAGCAATAAACCCCCAAGATTAGCAATAGAGCATCTGTTAAGTAGTTTATTTTTTATGTTAGTATAAGTCTGACAAAGGGGTCATGCAGAGTTAGTATGTATGTCACAAGTTACAATACATTTATTTCTCTGTGAAGCATAAAATATTTACTGTACTGTAATATGTTGCTGATATTAAATAATTCTATCAAAGCCAAGACACACATAAGGTTTTGATGATTTCTTGAGAAAATATCAGCATAAATCTCAGGCTTCTGTAGAATTATCTCAAACAGCCAATAGACCTCATATGGTTTCTTCAAGCTTCTTTGTTTTTCAGGGCAAAAAGC
This sequence comes from Platysteira castanea, assembly GCA_013397175.1. Classification (NCBI taxonomy): domain Eukaryota; kingdom Metazoa; phylum Chordata; class Aves; order Passeriformes; genus Platysteira; species Platysteira castanea. Next base: position 90,299 of record VYXC01010084.1, read on the forward strand.
AAAATGATGCTTCTTCAGGGAGAAATTGCTCAAATATACAGGCATTTACACCTGGGGTCTCAGCTCCATGAAACCTCATTAACTCTACTGCTACCCTGAACAAGAACCAAATGTTTTCTCAATTACATCAACCAAAACTGACTTTAAGGTACTAATGGCAGTGTAAATAGAGGAAAATAGCCTCTTTGCACTAAGTGAGCGTGTACATCTGACTTTCTAACTTTACCAGTCAGAGCTGAAATAACTCTTTCACATCAGGATGTGGCAGGACCTACGGAAGAACCTGGACAGAGCTATTTAATGATACTACAGGAAAAGAGTATTGATGCTTGAATCCCTAGGAATTTGTAAACTGATGCACTTCCATCTACTGTCCAACAAGTTTACACTATGAATATTCTTTGCTAAGCATAACCAAAATATTATTTTGTGCAGGTCTCAGTGCTCCTGTTTTATTTCAAATACCAACAATGGGTAGTTCACCTCGTTTACACTGCCAATGCAGCAACAGTTTACTGCTACTTATCGTTTATGACCAAGAAAGTAACAGTCAGGACCAAAGAAATTTAAAATTGTTTCAGCCACAGTGTTCTACAAATAGTCACTTTTGTCTTTAGTGTCATTTTAAGACTGAAAGTAATATTTTATTTCATAAAATCATCAACTTAAAATTCTTTGCAAAAGCATAACAGTGGGGAACATTAAAATTTCTGAGTTATATTTGCTGTGTAATGAAAAGCCCACTGCTCCATTTAATTCTTTGAAAATGCTGGTACTCCCATGAAGGTTTCAGAAACAAATGGATATTTTCCTTTTTGTGTACTTGTGGCCAGTTGTGCTGATCTGATGGCTACTATCTAATAAATAGCATTTAGCATTCTTTTAGATTTATCACTTCACTACTATTCTAATTTATGCTGCTTTAATAGCTAGGTTAGACTGTTTTACAACCAACATTTTCAGTTAAAGGCCAGATAAACCTGGTCCAATTTAAAATAAATAAATAAATAACAATATTTAAAAAGATGCATAGCCATACCTATCTTATCTACTAAGAGCTTTTTTAAATTTTAACTAACAATGTTTCCAGGTCTCACTTGTTATCGCAGATTTCTTCTCACCTTTACCATTAAAATGAGATGTTCTCTCCTAACACATTTATCAGCACCTTATGGTCTGTCATGGTGAGCCTTAGTTAGTTTAGATCAGAAGTTCTTTTCAGAGCTGTAAAAATTATTGTCTTCCAAGCGCAAAATGGAAAACATAGTAATCATCAATAGCTTCATCAAATTCCAGAGTAAAACTTACTCTTTACAAAACTCTGGAGAATGGCTGATCCTTCCAAACTGGTCTTTTGGCTTCTCTTGTTTGATCTTAGGAAGTATTTGGACAAGCACTCTTTGCTGTCTGGGATACAACCAACCCTTCTGATCTTCCTCAAATGAAATTAAAACAACTTTGCTAAGAAAGATGGGACAAAATATTCCATTCTTCAAACATTCATTTATTCCAGCTGTGCATAAGGAGGAATCCACCAGTCTTCTTTTAATTGTGTCTACTTCTCTCAAATAAGGACATTCAGTAAGTTGGCTAACCTTTCAAGGATTTATTCAGTAATTTGTACCTGAAGAATGGAAGAAGAAAAAAATTTTGATTATAGTTCCACTGTACACAATCAGTTAATATCACAGAGATATTTTCCTGTGATATATCTATATCCACCTATATCTATATCTATATCCCACTGAAGATTAATGTCAGGTTTTCCTTCTTTCACGTGTTCCAAAACTAAATTAACTGCTTTTCCCCCTCCCCCTTTTCCATCTAAATGGATTTGATTTTAAAACGTCTTAGATGCATTTTGAATGACACGGTTAAGCATGTATTGCTTCAGCACACAGTTTAGACACTTGGATAATGGGCCCACAGAAAATAGTGCACTCATCTTTGTCAGATATCTAAGATCTTTACCAAGTTGATCAGGCCATACGTGATTGGCAGGAAGACAAGAAATGCAACAAACAAGCACAGGTTTAGGGATTGTTCACAAGGACTAGGATCAATCCCTTCAGCTGCCTGACTGATCACATCCTCAGGCAGCTTGAGACAACTTCCCCAAATAATTGTTTCAGCATGAACTAGCCTGTTCACCAATAGTAGGAGGAAACACAGGAACTTCATTATAGGACGCTTATAGTATTCAGTTATAATTCAGATTACAAATGAAAACAGAATTCTCAGAGAGTCTTGCACCACTGAAATCAATATCACCTATAAATACAAAGTTTCTAATATCCAACAAAAGTTTCAATTAATTACATTCTAGCTATAAGACAGAATAATTAGGAGATGAAAGGGCTGAAGAGACCAGACTTCAAAGAATAAAGTAGGTGGGATTTTGTGACCTATCCTTTTGTTCAAAGCAGATCTCTCTTTCCCCAAACATTTAAGGATCTTTTGCCCTGTAGCAAGACAGGCACATTATGTTCATCTGTCCTGGGTTGAGGAGCTACTACAGAAATAAAGTCTTACAAATAGGAACTTCACCTTCAATGCTAACTACTTTGCCTAATGAAAGGGCACAAACTCTCTGATTCTGGTTCATTTAAAGTCTCCATTGCAATCACTGTTAAAGGCTGTACGCAAGCTGCCCTCTGAGCGTCTCATTACCAGCTGACAGAGGGATGAAGCCCAAACCCCAGCAGTGTAATATTTTTTAATAACACTCTGGTCACACGACCACACAGATAATCCCAACTTGTAGAACACCCTTCTTCATCCCTTCCCAACAGCCTCTCAGGCTCCGCTAGGAATGAATTTACATGGGCAGGTAAAAAGAGTTAAGTAGGTCTACAGAAACAGAAGCACCCTGGAATCATCTTTGTTCCCACAACAAAGACGCAAGTCTTGTGCAGCTTCTCCAAGCAGGTATTTCATCACAGAGCTGTTGATGAAGGAACACAAATAGCTACACAGGCCAACTCAAGGAGAGAATATCCAATTTGTTCAGCAGTCCTGCTGCACATCGCCACTTGCCTACACTGGCTAAGTTTGCAGAGTGAGCTGCCCGGCAAACTCTGTCTTTAGGAACATAAACCAGAAGTGCCATATTGTCAGAGACTGAGAGTAGTTCCTGCCTCAAACACTGATATAAAGTTTTGCACATTAAAAAGCTACAACCAAAGAAGCCTCCCTGAAGAATGGGACTTTGGACTGAACGTCAAACTGCTGATTAGATAAAGGGAAACCTATTGTTCAGCCATCTCAGGCTGAGGTAAAGGTATGCATCCACAGAAGGCCAAAGCCACCAGCTGTGCTGAGAACCATCTCCAGCTGAGTTTGGGGCGGGGGGAGAGCATAGCTCACAGAAGCCAGGTTTACACAGACTCCCCACCCCAGCTGAGGGGGGAGGAGGAAGTTTCAGGTGCGTGGTGTAGCCTCTAGTGAGAGGCAATAATACCCTCCATTACACAAACTGGCCCCGCTGTGGAACCCCCAACCCCACAGGCCACATCCACGGAACTTTCATGTGACTGGCAGTTGAGGAGGAGTCACAATCCATCAAAGACCCGCCAAAGTGCTCCCCAGAGGCTTTGCACCACAGGACTGCACGTGATGCAACTGATCCAGAGTTTGCTGTGAGAGACTGCTCCGTCCCCAAGGGGGACATGCCTGGACATTGCCACCTGGCTCGAGCGTATATTAATCCATTGGATTCTGTCCTTTTCAGGGGGACTTTCACCACCAAGAAGACCAGCTGGAGATGATCAACAGAACATCATTGGGATCCACAGAGTGGTGATATTTTCCTTATTCTGTCACTGTCACTTTCTTTCTGTCCCTCCCCCCCACCTATTTTCTATTTNCCTGGACATTGCCACCTGGCTCGAGCGTATATTAATCCATTGGATTCTGTCCTTTTCAGGGGGACTTTCACCACCAAGAAGACCAGCTGGAGATGATCAACAGAACATCATTGGGATCCACAGAGTGGTGATATTTTCCTTATTCTGTCACTGTCACTTTCTTTCTGTCCCTCCCCCCCACCTATTTTCTATTTCCTTTTTTCTCTCTCTCTCTTATATTCAATATCAAATAAAACCATACTATTGACTGGCATATGGTCTTGCTTGCAGCTTTATTCGGCCAGAGGTATTTCTAAGAACCTCAATAATTGGATCATAACATGAGAGGATCCATAATTGTGTTACAACACCTAAGGCAGAATAAGGGCCCAAAGCAATGAGTTTTCTTTTGGACAGCTTCAAAGAGACCTGGTGGAAATGACTCACATCAGGGACCAGAGTAAACACAGGTGAAGCAAATACAGCACAGCATAGGTAGAGATGTAAACATCAACTGTTTTGATCCTGTGAACTTTCAGATTGCAGCAAGTTACTTGCTCCTGTAAGATGTTACCATGTCTTAAAGGATTCAGAGCTTAGACAATGATAAAAATAGCTGTGAGCTGAGAAGTCAAACACAAAATTTACTATATATTTGTTATACTTTTCCCCCTTATGATTTCCTCCACAATTCTGGGGGGAAAAAAAAGTTTTATTTTGAAATATAGCCAGCACATGCCCTCCAAAAATGTACTTGGCCTTAAAAAGACTGTAGTTCACAACTAGTCTAAGTTTTTTTGAAGGACAAAGTTTTCTGAAGACAAATTTTGGTGGCTCTAGTTTTCTACCTACAGAAAATTCAAATCTGAATTAGCTCACTAGTGGTCTCAAAATTTCTAGCTAATCAGATTTAAAGACACAGCACGGAACTTTATTGAACTGTTTAATAACATGGATTGCCAAGATCAAATGTGATTGTAGGGAGTAAAATAGAAACATTCAGGCTCTAATTATCAGTGGCCTACATATCAAAAATGTTTAACTGCTGTTAGAAAAGAAATAATTTTCACAGGTCAAAACCAAAGACCTATTCCACAAGAAGCCCTCTGTGTCCTGGAGCTGTGCTGAATTGAGGATTCACAGCCAGCTGTTGCTCTCCACATGAATCAAAGGACAGGGATGTGTCGGACACAGGAAATAAGGCAATGCAGTTTTCTCTAGTGGGTAGAGTCCCAGGAAAATGGAAGGATGGCAAAACACCTGTTACACACACAACACTTGGGAGCACTTTGAGGTTTGAACATGGCAGAATTACCCCCAAGTTCTAAGTTTCTGTCATTAATATTTCAGTTTCTTTTTTGTGTAGTAACTGCAGAGAGAGAAAAAAAAAAAAAAATAACAGCAAGACCTGATCCCAGCCAGCCATAAAAACAAAGATTTGAAACTGGTGGAAAATCTAAACCAAAGAGCACATCCATAAAAACAAAAGGGTCATTTCCTGGATACACCAGGTTCTTTTCTATGCAATAATAAACAGCACTGGTTGTGCTGTGCTTGTAATACCGTGCTTCAAATACCAAGCAGGTGATGGTAAGCAATGGCTTGGTTATGTTACTAATTTTATGGAAATTGGTGGAGAAAAAGAATGTTTCTCACTACATTCTTGACTTTTCCAGTCTGTTCATAATCTGTGCACCCATTGCCAAAGCCCAGTCCCTTGGTTCTCTTGCTTCATTCTTCCCAGAGTTAACACATACATAAAGCTCTCTGTGCCATATGAAACCATGCAAATGGGGATGTTGCCAGCAGAAACTGTAGGTACACCTACAGGACTGTGCCTCATCAGCATCCCAGCCATTTGTTCAATCCCAGCTGATAAAACAGTTCAATCAATTTCAACCATCATAACAGATAATGCACTTCATTTGGTATTAGCAAACAAGAGTCTCCTACACTGGAAATTAAAATAAGTTTGCTGCCTAGAACAGAGGGGCTGAAACATAATATTTTTAAAATACTCTCCAGATAATGCACATTTAAAATTTAATTTATAGCTATTCTATTTTTCCCAATGCGTCCATATTTAATTTTTTTTTAATTTTTAATAATAAGCTTATTAACCTAGGAATGATTTACTTTTATCTACCTTCTTATTGGCGGTAGAAGTGACTGTGATTGGGACAAAGAATCACAATAATGCCATAAAGAAAGATGTGAGCCTATTTTCAAAGTCTCTTCACACCTGTTTCCTAACATTTTAATTTATTTTCGTACTTTGCACATCATGCTTTTATCTTCACCTTCACAGCATCATGTATTTATTATAGTTAAGCAATCAGTGTCTTTATTTTCTAATCTACTGGGTTGTGGTGTTTTATTCTGTATATAAAGTGAAGAGACTATCAAGTTAAGATCTGATTATTAGAGTACATTAAATATTCTGCATAATTATGGGCCCAGTGGAGGCCTAAGAAGATAATGCATTACAAACCTCATTTACTAGGGGTTACTTTTTATTATATAAATGAAGCTTTCCTTATCTTAAATTGTATCTCACTAGAATTCTTGCTGAGCTTAAGAATAGTTGGGGGTTTTTTTTGGTTTTTTGTTTGTTTTTTTTTTAATGAATGGTATTGCACTTTGCCATGTGTCAGCAAAAGGGTTCTGAAATGTAAGGACTGTAGAAAAAAAATAGCAGCAAGACCTTCGCCACTGAGGACCTAATGCTTTATTACTTGTCAAGAAACATAAAAGCAAAATAAATAAATTAAAATGATGCACCACTTTAGTGAGAATGGCAGCCTGTCATATAAATTTAATCCCAAAGATTTAAATTGTGTTCCACAGTAGCATTAGAAAAAGATAGAATCCAATTAAAACCATGCTGGATTTCAAGGACATTGCGCTATTCACTCTGCTTCTGTCATGTAAAATAAATTTAGTCCTGATTCAGTGCTGAGTACGAGGAATTAGATTTTGTAATGATCTATTTCCTCAGGTATTTTGCAGTACTACCTTAAAATACTGGAAAACAGTCAACAAATTTGCTGAGCCAAGAGGTATATTTATAAAGAGGCATATTTATAAAGTAAATGCAACCATTAGGCAAATCATTTTCAGACCAGATATAAGTCCGCAAATCCACATGCAAAAGTGAGTATTAAACAGTTTTCAGTAGGTGGGACACAGAAGAAAAAAAGAAATTATAAAACTGTAGAGTATAAACAAAGTATTGCACAGCAGAAGGAATTCACTTTGCCCATTTGTCCTGGCTGCTACGATCTGCACCAGAGCACACGAGAGCCTGGAAGAGAAGGTGTCACCTTGGCCCGGCCCAGCTGGGCAGGCACAGCAGGAGCCCATCCCAGCGCACTGGGCAGGGAAGGACGGCAGAAGTCAGGGAAACCTGCTGGGTGCAGCATAAGAACAGCAAGGGAGAGAGAGGGGCTAAACCAGCATCTCCCACAGCAGGGAGCGAGGGCAAAGCTGGTACAGGGATATACAGAAAGAAGAAAAGCGAAGGAAATCCCCCAGAGATGCTGGAATGGAGGAAAAGCCATTACACCATTACACCTGCAACCTGCCGTGAGACAATGCAGGGGGCACATATCTTGACCTCTACTGAGGCACTGATCTTTCTGACTTGACATGATAATCATGTTGGGTTGGGTTTTTTTCATAAACAGATTACTTCTTACCAAAGTCACTCTCATGACAAACACAATTAAAATATATGCACAAATTCAGTTAAGGAAAAATTAACCTAATTATTTGTAGAAACCTCATTATATATTTTCTCTGCACATATTTTTAAAATTAAATACATAAAGCATGAACTACAACTACTATTCTTCAGTGAGTATATACTTTACCAGACAATTAAAAATTTGCATATAATATCAGGGTATTATTGCACCATAAGCCTGTCTTAACAGCCACAGGGCTTTGCTTCTTTGTTTAAAAAGAACTTAACACAGTTGTACCACGAAAACAAATCTGTAGCTTGTGTGTGCCTCTATGCATCTCTTAGAAGCAATGAAATAAATACACTTTGTTTCCTGTACATAGATCCTATTACAAGTCTGTTTTCACAAATTGCAATATCTCTAGCTCTGCTCTATTCTAATTCGGTCACAAGAGGAGAAAAAAATTCTACAGACACACTTCCAATTTCAAATAATGAAAGCAGCATGTTTTCAGTATAAATTCTCTTTTTGGATATGATTGCTTTTTTATCTTTAAAGTAATTTATTCTTTAAGTCTTGGACAACACACATACTATACACTCCACACACACGTTCACTTAATGAATTGGTTTATGTGTAATAACTAATGGTGCCAGAAACGTTTTAGCACAACAAACAGTGGAATGTCTCAAACTATAAACTGGGATAGAGAATGCATCAAAACAATGTACTTTAATAACACTTTCGTTAGCAAAGATGAATATTTTTCCTTGGTGGTGATTAATTTATTTGTTGCTGAAAAATGGAAATCTGATAGTTGCTTTTCAGTACAAACGTTATCTGATCGAGTCTGGAGGCAGGTCTGTACATAGACCACCACTGGATTAAAATGCAGCATCATTTCTTAGATTTATTAGCACTACTATGGTTACGAAAATCTATTATAAAAGTGCAACTTTGACGGGATAAATATATGTTCTATATCTTCAGTTCAGCATAAAGAAGATTCTAGTTTTTATCACACCAATCTACCACTATCAAAGTGAAAAACCTCTTTTCTTCAAGTCGGTCTTTTCCTTTTATCCTCAGTGACCTTTTTAGTAGTCTCAGGTCACAAATGATATAGCCTGGTGACCTGAGATTAGCCATCAGTGAAAAATAGGCTACATCTCTATTCTGCCTCCATAGAGTAGAGATTTGACAAGGTAGTGCTTAATAGAATCTCCAGGTAAAGTGACACAGTTTTCTGTTCTGTGTGGGGAGGAGGGAAAGTCCACCTTGCAGGGCTTAGGCTTGGGCCACCATGTCAGATCCAAACTGCTAACAGGAAGCACATGGCCCAGGGGAACATATTTCAGCATCAGGAATTCAGATCAATTGTATCTAACAAGAATCCATATAGACTTTGGCAATTTACATAAAGCTACATAAAGGTATCTGAACTACGCACATATGCTGAATTGAAAGGCCACTATAATGGGTATATTATACCCTGTTCCCCTCACACAATCACGATATACAAGAGATATCAGAAGGCCATCCAGACATATTCCAACACTTTCCTTTGTCTGTACTTGTCCAAGTAAATTGCAAAGGATGAAAAAAACTCTGCAGTCAATGAATTGGGTGCAACCCAGACAACAAGAGAATAAGAACAAGATGCATGTTCTGCATCTGTTGAGTTATTCTGTCAAGACTTTGCATTTTTTCTGCTTTTGAGGAAACAGGAGAAGCACTTAGGCATCTCATGGTGTGATACCTATCCCACATTGTTAATTGTGTGCATTATTTGTCGATGACAATTTGGTTCTAGAGTGATTATAATACTACATTTCCTTTTAAGAAGTGCTACAATTTGCTCTCCTGTGGAATATTCCCTCATTTTACTGGACAATCTAAATAAAGGAAGGCCTTTAAGTAGGTACTGAGAACTAATCCTTTCATTTGCTCTTCTGGGAGAAGTCAGGAAAGAGGTCAAAAGGTAGCATCCTATTAATCTATTATGTCTATTAGTTTAATTTCCAGAACATAAATGAAACAGGCTTCTCAATTTCCAGTGATCAAGACGAGAATCACGTTCATAGGACTTCTATCTGTAACACTTTGTTTTCTCATCTGTGACAATAACAGCCTGATAAACTCTTAAATTGCTCTGTACCACTGAAGCCTTATGACAGAAAACACATTTTCAGAGAAGTACATATTTGAACAACATTAATAGATTTGAAGACAACTTATTTTTCAAAGCACCAAAGACAGCTCACCAATTATCTTGTTGAAAACCAAGGTCTGATGACAATTAAACAGAACACCAGATGTACAAAATGACATTCTATTCTGAAAGTCATTCAGCAGCAGTCAGATTTAGATACTTTCCATAAGGAAACCGCACATGAACTGTGAATAATGTAAAGAACTTTGACATTTACCAGTACAAAATTTCTGAGTGACTTGTGCCCTGCAGAGGGTCAAGTTTTAAAATGCAGCGTTACCGAACAGGAGGGCAGAATCTATTAACACCACAAACATCAAGAGGCTTTCCAAACATGTTTCAGCAACTGTTCAAAGCCACACATTCCACATCACAGTGAAGTGTTCATCAAAGGGAGAAAGGAACAGCCCGTAAGAAGTGATCACTTCTGGTTCTTTACTGTTCACAATATAACCTCATGCAATTGCTCTATTTAAATAGCTGCACATTTTGTCTCCGCAAATCTCAGAAACAGTTATATTGCACCAGCAGGCTTCTGACTCAGTAAACAAAAACTGCTTTGAAAGCTGACTAAATTGCAAGCCAGAAACCAATACCCCTCTTCCCTGCCTCCCAAACCTTAAGGGCAAACTGTAGTGAGCAATGAGGTGCCTCCAGCTTCATGGTGAGTGGTGCAGCTCACACACTCCTGCTGAAAGGAGGCTACGTGTTTGTATTGGATGTAGGGAGGGAACAAGGCACTCAAACCACACTGGAGTATTACTGAAAGAGAGATACTTTCTCTGCCTGTTTTGTAGCTGCTGGAAAGAGAAAATTATTTCTCTTCTAGCAGAAGGAGCATAATACTGCATTTTAGACTTCAGATTTGCCAATATTGCTGAGTTACCAGCTCAGGTCTCAATGAAAGCAATAAGACCAGCTTACTAAACCCAAGAATTTTAAAGATGAAGACTTTAGAAGAAACAAGAATTCTTTTGAAATATTTTGAAACATACTGCAGCTCCAAAAATTTTTTTATCATAACCAGGGTGATTAGCTTGTCATAGCAGTGTTATTTGCTAGGTTTAACATCTAAAAGGACACAGGTATGTTCACAGTAATTCAAGAGATGAGGCTTTAAGGTAGAAGAGACAATCTGGGTCCTGGAACGAAACAACTGGCTTTTCTGGCAATTACAGCTATATTCCAAATTCTATTGCTCTTGAATCCATTTCTCTTACAATACGCCTCTTTATGTCAGGTGCCACTTTAGTTTCCTCTAATTTTCCTTGAACCACTTTCCTTTGAAGTGATTTAAAATGCTCCTGGCATTGCTCATATTGCTACTCACGGGTGCAATGAACTTGCAAAATACTGCAATTTTCTTATAAATTGTCACATTAGGGCTTAAGACTTGTTCCCATAAATGTGTTGGCTGTTGACTGTTTTGGGGTTTTTTGGTGGTTTTTTTGTTTGTTTGTTTGTTTGTTTGTTTTTTGTTTTGGTTTGGTTTTTTGTGTGTGTTTTTTGTTTGTTTGTTTTTGGGGTTTTTTTGCAGAGGGTTTGAGGCAGGGAATATTCAAACCTGTTTTCTTCCAATATGGTTGTGAATGTAAAACACCACCTTTCCTTTCTAGTCTCTTTCAAATAATCAAGGACCACTTATTTGGTCCTAGTTTTCACCTCTGGAATTATTTCATAAAAATTAGACAAGAAAATATTTCAAAATAAATAGAAAACAAGTCCCACTGAACAATACAAGAGGACTCAGAAAGCTTCTAGGAGACCAAGTTTACTTGTCCATTGCAATGGTTCATTTGGTAATGAACTGGGAAACTGATAATTGATCCTAAAGGCAGAAGTGTAATAAAGCTATTACAAGTTTATCATTTGCTACTTTTCAGCCATAAGTAAATAAAATACTTTTCCTCCATGGAATATCCTTATCTGCGGAAGCACAGAGAACTAATCCTCTCTTTGATCTCTGACAGATGCCTCTACCAGAAGAAAATCAGAAGTGGGATGCACATGAAAGAAAATCCATCTGGGGAAAAATGTTATAACTACCCACAACAAGTGTGCCAGGTACAGAAGCCCATTAAAGAGACATGAAAAATTAAATTAACAATAAGAAATGGATGTAAGGAAGGCTACCTTAGCAACCATAACATGGATGACCCCTTCAAGAAATTACAGAAAACAACAGGGTTCTTTTCTAACAGAAAAGAGATTCTCAGTAAGTTCAGAAGATGTATCTCCAGAAATGAGTGTAACAAAATGTGATCTTCCTCTTCAGATTAGCAACTAAAGGTTACCCTCATTATTTTTAATAGCCAGTCCAAATATCTTTATCCCTCTATGAAGCATATTCCAAGATCTGAGGAAGATAATTATAGGATTCAATAAATATATGAGGAATATGCATAATATGGGTGTGAAATCATATCCAAGAAGAAAGGAAAATATGGGCAGGAATTCTTTTTCATATATTATACTTCCCTGTTGAAAATGCAGTCTGATTGCACCAAGATCTTGAAATAAGCAACTACTAAATATGAATTTGAGTAGTTATTAAGATTCAAAACATTATGCTGGGAGTACTCTTGCTTAAATAGACACACCAGAATAGGGAATTAAATAGAAAAGAACAGTAGCCCACATGACTTCTTGTTCTAATTATGACATATATATTTTCTGCCATTAAGAGAAGTCAGATCTGGTATGAAATAAGGTGATTATCCCCAGTCTGAGAAAGCTGAAAAGCTAAAAAAGCACTGCTAAACAACAGAAGTCCCAAGTGTTGCCGTGTCCCGCAGGCAGTAGGGAGGAGAAGAGAGAGGCAGCAGGCAGGATTCCAGCAGAAAGATTGATTTATTTCATTATTTTACAACTCTTCTTATAGACTTTATGCTTCATGGTGTAATTGGTTGGAGGATCAGCCACCCCTTAGGGTGATTGGCTGAAGTCCTACAAGGACCATTGTCAAAATATTTTTCTGCTATACTATAAACAAGTGTTAGGCAAGGTTACAGGTGTCCATAGCTTACAAAACTTTACTGATAGCTTCTGTGAGAAAGAAAAGTCTCTCAAGGGATTAGAGAAAAGCAAGAAAAGTTCTTGCTAGCAGCATTTCTGTATCCACACCCAAGAACAGTGACCAACCAATATTTGCTGCAATTATTAATTAGAAAGCAACCTGGGCTTCAGGTCATTGTAGAATGCACTGTTTTTCAGCTGCAAATCTCTGCTGACTCCTAGGAATGATACATAAAGCTGAGCAATGGTGACATAAGCATCTACAAGGTCAGCAGTCACAGACAATGCTGCAAAAGTTAAGTGGATTTTATCCTTGAGATGTCTTTTGGTACAAAAGCTACATTCTTCCAGATGAGGATGAAGATTCAAGGAAATGTTCTCATAATTCTACATTTAGTCTTTCCTTCTAGTAAAAAAGAATTCCCTAAATGTTAAATTGACTTAAAAAAACCCAAACCCTAGCAATACCCACATCCCTCCCCACCAAAAAACCCAAACCCAACACAAAACAACAAAAGAAAAACCAAACCAACAACAAAAACAACAACAAAAAAACCCCCAATCAACCAAAAAAGCATCCAAAAGCACACGAAACAACAAAATACATACTGAAACAGAACCTTATTCTCACAGAACATCTTGTTCTGGATTAGGATAACGTGTTGTTAATAATTAAAAAACAGGCAATGTATCACTCATTTTTTTATACATTATTTATACATAAGCAACACTGCAGTGATCCCTCACTTTCATGAGTGCAAGGAAATATTAACAGAGTTGTGAGAGGTTTTTTTATTCATAGACTTCTTTTGCACAGAACCCAACCAAAAAGCCTCTCTAGAATTTTCTTGGATCTAGTTGTTTTCAAAGCTCTTTCTGACTTTCCCTGGCTTACAGTGATGTGTCTGTGATAAGCTCTCATGTTCACAGTCTCTCACTCTTGCACATCTAATCAATCACCTTTTTGAGCTTCCTCATACTAAAAAGCATATCCTCATTTCGGATGGGGAAGTATGTCTGAGCTTGGGAGTGAAGCCAGCATAAGTTCATAAAAGAAGCAGACTCGTTTTCGGCATGTGTTTTTAGAAAAATGGAGTGGTTCCATTAACTTTAGTGGCATTCCATCAGAATTCCACCACCCAAAATGAAATACAACATTCTTGAATTTTAAGTCCACAGAAGTCTCACGCGGCGCTCAGAGAACAGTACATTAGCATAGTTATGAAGCAGGTACCAATTCAAACCTTATTGTTATGTTTAATTTAACACACTATAACTTCCAGCAAATATCACACAGCCTTAAATGCATAAACCAATCTAATTCATGGCAAAATTTCATCTATTTCTTAACTACTTTTGAAACATGTATGCATTACATTGAGGATCTGATCCTTGCTAGCTTTGCTCAGCCCAGGTACTGCTACTCCCCCCGTCCTGCCTCTTTTCTTCAGCTGAAAGTATTTGGGAACAAATTAGTAGATGGTTAAATGGATGACCATACTGAGACAGACCAAAGTCCATCTACTCTGTAGTTCCAAATCCCACAGCAGCCAGAAACTTATGTCTGAGAAAGAAGTTAGGAGAAAGGCAACTACATAATGACTCTTTTCTGGTACAGCCTCACTTGCTCCAGTGCAGCTCAGGAACCTCCTAAGGCAGAGGTGGTATTTTGTGTTCCAGGGAAACCACAAGTGCCAGAATATAGCTCAAAGCTAAGTCCTGCAGCTAATAATCTAAACAGACAAACTTCAAACTGATTAAGAAAAACAATGAATGAGAACAGAATAAAAAGTAGTAGTTGTATTTAAAAACAAAAAAAAAAAAGGAAAAAAAAAATCTTTTTTCATGGAAGTCTTTTAATAAAAGTCTTTGGAGAGTTAACTCTCCAAAACCACTTTTATTTTTCATAAAAAACCCACTGCTCAGTCCTGCTCCCATGTGTGTGTGTGTACACACTCCCTCAACTCAGAAGGGAGGAAGGCTCCCTTAACTCCACTGGCATATGTGCAGATCATGCACACATAGATACATTTATCATTATCCCTGTAAAAAAATCAAGCAAACAAACCAACCACAGAGGTGTTTAGCTCTCCACATTTGTTGTACAGCGGTGCCTTTGTAAAGTGTGATTTTTTTACTTAACTGCCCATGAGAAAAATCATCCTTTAGCTGTTAAATTTTAGCTGTTAAATATTATGCTTTCCAAGCTACATTACAGAGCTGCTATATTATCTAAGTTGGTTCAATGCACTGCTCCTTATCAATGCTTAAAGCTGCAGAAGTGCTGTCAGGACCCCATATTTTACTTCTCTTTAGCTGATACTGTACTTCAGGATTTGTACACTCCAAGCCATCAGCTGCTCCTAGATTGCCATCTTCTCAACCATTAATGCTCAATTCTACCTTTCAGTGTTGCAAATTCTCCTTTACAGCTGCTTTTTCTTCAAGAATTTGTAGATAATGTCCCATCCCTTGAATTACATCACTGAAATACAGGGATAGCAAGAGATTATTTTAATGCTGTTACCTTAACAACACTTGGGTGAAATTAGGGGGCTGTCAGAAGGTCATCTGGTGAGGATTTAGCCAGGGATTGCATCCAGAGGTTGTTGTGATTTAACAACTACTGGAAATCTTTCTTTGACAACTCTTTTAAAGCTTAGTTTAGTGACAAAAAAGAAGAACTAAAGGGAACTCAATTTTTATTTATCATTAGAACTTTAACAGGTGATGATTTACTGTCATTATTGTCAGCTCAATTTATTGGTTAGTTTTAAGCAGCAGGTAGTTCTGATTAACACAGTGATATCAGGAATCACTCCAGAGCAAACCAAAGTCAGTGAAACCTTAGGATGCTTGCGAGTGGATTATGAAATGGACCACGCCAACACTGAAAATGCTTAAGTGGAGTTGCACTTGCTGGTGGCATCATGGTTACTTAAGGACACGACACGGTTACTTGAGGACATCGTATCAGACAGACTGTACAAATGCACACAGCACACATCTAGAAACACTTAGAAAAGAGCAACAGTTGGTGTTAAAGGTAGGAAAAAATCTTTGAGAAAGCTGAAGTCTTAAAAAAACACCCTGACAGAATCAGAACCAGACAAAATCAAAATCTGGCTGGCTCAGTGTGGAAGGATCGACAGGCTAAAAAATGTTTAAAGCTGGTGAGTTTTTAAGTCCAGTTTCAGGTATAAGAGAAGCCCTTAGAAAAAATAAGGTGACAGAATGAAAAGCTAGAATAAATCCAGCAAGTGGGTCTATAAACTCAATTCAGAGTAGTCAGACATGAGCACAAGTTGTCAAGATGCTTTGGCATTGAGAATTGCATGTTGGAACCTCAGCAATTAGAGAGTTTATATGCATACTGAAAACTTGTTACCTACCAGTATAAATGCTAAAAATAGGGGGTTTTAAAATTTCATCTTTAATAAAATTCCATCTTATCTCTCCTGGTTTTGTTTTTTTCTTTTCTTTCTTCTTTCTTCCAAAGGAAAACCAGAGAAGCTCAAATATTTTACCTAAGGTTTTTTCCCTTCCAAAATACTAGAATGAAAGACATTAGCAGCCGAGAGAACCTGACAATACTGGAACTTTCTGAAGCAAGGTTTTGCATATCTCACTTGGCAGCTGGCAACAGAATGTGACAAATGAGAATTCTCACTCCAAGCTGCTGGCTGCCAGTCATGAGTTATCTTATTCCTTGCAGTGAGAGCAGACCACAGAAAAAACAGAGAAGCAAATAGGCCAGAGATATTGGGAAAAGACAACAGAAGGAAAAAAAGAGGAGAAAAATCCCCACAATGAAGAAAGCAATCAGATGATGAACACAGTGGTACTCGTACTCTTGATGCTTTATTTAGCATGAAGAATTCTTGTGTCACATTATCATAGGCTCTAATGAAGGTTATACAAAATTAAAAACACGGTCCTTGCTATAGGCATGTTTTAATTTGTTCTTGAGTTCATTTGAAGTGTGTCAACTTTTAATTGTTCTTTTAGAGGAACTCGTGGCTTGCAGAAACTGCTTATTATAATACAAGGCCTACAGCAAAGCCCAAGTGGCACCTATCAGACTGTCTGCTTGTGATATTACCAACTTCAGAGTGCATCCTGGCCAAATAAACACTTTTTCTAGCAACGATGAACTAAGCTCCCATCAAAGGGGGAATTCAAGGGAGGAACAACGTTTCTCTTACTCATTTCCTGCTGTGTTCAACATGCCACGTAAGCTTTTACTCCAATGTTTGTTCATTTTAACTTACCTACTGTAATGTTCATTGTTTGTATATGTGAATCTCACAATCTTTGAGTAATGCACTTGTGTTTAACTTCAGATGTGACCTCCATTTCTCTCAGTACTTTTGTTCACTGCCTGGAAAAAGAGCCCTCTCTTTCACAGCCTTTTATCCATTCATAGACCATTGTTTTGTTCTTGGAATTCAAGCATTCACTTTGTGCACACACAAATCCTGCTACTCCCACCTCGTAAACTGGCAACTGGTAACGAGGGGAAAGCCCAGGTGACATGGCAGCATTTTCAGAAGATTGTTTCTTCAGTGGAAGACATTGCAACAGCAACTAAAACCAGAGGGAGCTTGTTCTCTAAGCAGTCTAAAGAGAGAACCTGAAGAGTGTTTCTGTATCTTCCTCCAGCACTGTAACACTGCCCATCCTTTCACAGGGTCTGCATTTCCTCCTGCAGCCTTGGTACCCTGGCTCCAAGCATCTCAAATTGCCTCTGCTTAATTTTTTTATGCTAGAAATATGCAGATGTTTTTACAGTTAGTTGCCCTGAAGTTTGAAGAAGCAACAGATAAAGAACCAGCTAGTACCACCACCTATTGGTGAAAATAGGGAATTTTAAGTTATTGATTTGTATTATATTATGTAAATTTGTACTTATTAATACTTCAGTTTTAAAGGGCGCATATAATTTATTGTAACCACTGGGTGAGGATGTTTAAGAGTAAATAAAGTCCTGAAAATGACAGGTAGCTTGTACAAAAGACCTTAAAAAAATTAAGGGAAATAAGTACCAATGCTTTCTATAATCTATTTCTGCATCAGTAAAGAAAACTGGGAGTGGGATACCACATACATGTGGTTTCTTAAGCTTTTCTTTTTTCATCGTTGGGATTTATTAAAGTTTAGAAAGACCTAAGAAAAGTTACTCACTGCCAGAGACTACCACAATTACAATCCCTGAAAGGGATTTATGACTTTTCAGGCATCTCATGAGAATATACAGGAACTTCTCCGAATAGCATTAGATTTTAGAGAGCAGAAAAAAAAGTAGATGGTGTCCAGTATCTGCTTAATATCTTGATGTTGTGAGGATTCTACTAAGATTTACTCCAATATAATTTAGGGAAAGAAAATTAATCTTGTGGATGATTACTTTTGCCTTCTTAGATTATGGAACAAGGATAGTCTTACTTATTGAGTCTTATTGGGTATTAGCCCCTGAAATAAATATTTGTATCAGGATTAAAAGAGTATGAGATTTCTTTTTTCAGTGACACCATTACCTCCTGCTTATGTCTTTCTCTTTACCTATCACTGTCTTTAAGAGCAGACACTCTGCAGATTAAGAGACAGCCCAGGACTGCATAGATAACTTCAGACAGTACATATCACAGGATTATATGCTATTTAGTTAAACACCAAATTTTGCTAAATGCTATTTCTTGAAAACAGGGAATCCTCTGGTATTTCCTAACAGCATGAGATAAAAGTAAAAAACCTTAATATTTTCAAATAATAATGTGAAAAACTGATTCTCCCTTGGACTGACATCTCAGATAATATTTGAAGATATTCTTTAATAAGATGGAATAAGCATTCTTGGAAATGGATCTTACGTGGAAATGGATCTTATATGTGGAATAATAAGACCTGAGATAGCACACTTACCTCGATATGCACTAGTTGAGGAGTGTAGTGAATGAAGAGATGCTTATAAATGTTGTTTTGAAAGATTAGTTAATTTTATAGATCATTACACACTGCAACAAACTACTTTTGAAGCACCTGAAGAAAGAAATTTTGACTGATAACTTTCATCTAAGATCCAACTGCTTAGAACAAAAAATGCTGTTGCTGATCAAAGCCTTGCTGATGTCTAGAGAAGACTCTTTGTAGACTCTACATAGGAAATGTCTGAAAAAATCTTGGATAAAGATACAGAACAAATAGTGGAGTTACTTATGTTCATTGGCAGTAAAACAAAGGAAGCTTTAAGGTGCATTCCTCAGATAACCTTTTTCACAGTAGATCAGTTTCCTTTTAGAAGAAAGCTACTTTAAAGAGACAAAACATCAGATATAAAAAGTTTCCAGAAGTAATCAAAATGAATCAATGTATGAAAAGCAGGTGAGAGGAGAGCCATGCTTTAAATGAAGAGAGACCCTGGTCATTGAAAGAGCAAGGGACTTAACACCCTTCTACCTTCCCCAGAAGATGAAAAGCCACGTGACCATTCCCATGGCATTCTTTCCCATCATGTGTCTGCATACAAACTGTAGGACAGTGAAAAAGGTTACAATCCCAGGGCTGTGTGAGCATATGGCTGAATCTACTAACAGTGGTGTTGGCACAGTTTAAAACAGCCATTACAGAAGTGTTCAAATTTTCTTGGGCATCATCCATTTAATAACATCCTGGAGACACAAGCACAGTCAGATGGTCACGCTGCATGCAGAAACCGATTCCTCATGGCAACTCAGCCACCTGACTTGGGAGCTCACTGGCACAGAGGCTCTCCTCAGGGGCAGTACAAACACCTCGTTTTAGTGCCTTTCTCCCTCAACTTTTCATTGCCATTAAGCCATCATTGCTCCTTGGCCCTGAATGATCATGGTGAGTTTAAATCACAGGCAAAATAAGGATTGATTCCCCACCCCCACGTCATTTTACACATATGTACAGCAAAATCCATTTGCTGATTCTTTGTTCAGTCTCATGTCCTGTTAATCCCAATAGGGAGACGCATAAAATTTAACTCTCTGACATGGAATCATCCCTGTCAAAACCAACTGCCCCCTCAAAGCAACCTGCTCCTATCTGCACACAGATAATTGCAGAAACACAAACCTCAGCATCCACTGCCTCCCCTTCACAGACTGCACAAACACAACCACACAGCTACAGCTCACATGCAGGTTTATATATCCTAATCAATCAGGCTGATTTTAATTAATCCTAATTGTCCTATTAAGGTTCCTGGCTAACAACAACACAGCAAAAAGGATTCCCTAAGCAGCATAATTGACTTAATCAGCTCCTTAATAATTCTTCTTCAGGCCTTTAAAATGATCTCACCTCTGGTTCATTTTAATAAGCATATTGAGGAGGAGTATAAAGCCAAGTGCTTGACTCCAGGAGTCAGATCTCATCTCTGCAATGAAGAGCATGGCAGGCAACAGACATGTTCAGGTTCACAGGTAGAGAAGGACTACATCAGAAATATGTGACCAGTTATCCTTCAGGCAATGGAGAAAGTTTAAGGAGATCTAGCTGCATTTTCCTACAGGGAAACATGGAATTTTAATCTTGGACTACAATTACAGTTGTTGATGAGTCTTCAAAGGCTAATTGAAGGTACTGTAGGTATTAATATAGCCATGAATTAAAAACCCTATAAATTAAAAATACACAATTTAAACTAAGGTGTGAAAAAATAGTAAGCTACTTTTGCAGTAATTTTAATTCTGAACTTCTGCAGTACATACATTTAAACTGTGCACATTAGTTATATGTTTGAAGCCTACAGGTGCATGCCAAAGTAATGAAAGGTCAATTGCAAAATCAGTGTGTATTCTTTTGTTCTGGCCTTCTGATTTATTAAATATTTTAAACTATAGGAATGAAGCAGCATGATATGAGGTAATAAAACAATAATTTAAAACATTAATTTTGTAAAGTTCCTCATGTTAAAGTGTCAGAGCATCTTTTTAAAGCCAAGTTTGGCCCACTTCAGCTCACGCAGTGATACTTTTCCTGTAGGCTGCTCAAAGCGCTCTCTGCAAAGATTTAATTTATGTGAAAGCCAAATGCAACTTTGGAAAGCAGAATTTGGAATTTAAAAAGAAAAAAGCTGAAACACTGTACTTTCAGGTCGTTTCAGCAGACTGCTGTACTTTCAGCAGACAACCTTCTGCTGATGTTTAGCTTCTCCTGTTTCTCAGTGAGAGCAAGAGGTTGAGGTACCTGCAGATACAATTCCAAAATGACCAATAGGTGGTTTAGCCAAAATTCCCCACCCAACATCCAGAACCAGGAATACGCTTGTTTGGGGGCTGTGGATGTGCTTCTCAGCAGAAGTCATAGCAACAAATAGCTGGTAACGTTCCATTCCTAAGAGTCCCTACTTACATAAGAGGCTTATTCTCTTACTTGGAAATCCACGATTTCAGAAGATTATGTGATTATGGCTTCTTCATGACATTTTATTCCCCAAAATGAAAGCTAGAGAATGTGTGATGTTATTATAGAGGTACTCCAGTCAGTTAAATTCAATAGAGAGCAGTTTCCTTTAGAATAGTTACAAACCTCAAGACTGAAAGTACTGTCCATTCAAAAATTAGTTTTCTAACAGTTCTTTTATAAATCAGCTGTATTTTTTTTTTTTCAGTGACTTAATGGAGACTTACTATGAGCACTATTTTAAATCAAGTTCTACTAGATGGCAAGAAACCTCTTCTTTATCTTCATTGTCACACTAAAGGAATATGCAAGAGTAAAAAATTCTCTGAGTCAGAGCATTTGTCTACCCAGCCCAGGAGTCTGTCTTGGATACAAAGAACAGAAAAGTACAAACAGGAATAATCCCTGGAATGCAGTCCACAAACTGACTTTGGTTTTTGAGCTTGCTGATGCTGTCTACCTCCACAGCCTCCTGGAACACCAAGTTCCTGGTGCTGGAATCACTAACCCTACCTATGCCTTGTGTCCCCCCCATCTGCTTTATGCTGTTCTCCTACTGGCATCATCGAGTATCTGGAGTTCTTCTGTTACAGGAATCAACAACTGTTCTGTATTCAGCTTACCAAACCCCTCTCCAGTTTTGTAGACCTCTATTCTATAGTGTTGTCAGTTTTCCTTCTCTCCAAAGTGGAGACTTTCAGATTATTTAGGCTTTCTCTGCAAAGGGCCTGACCTGCTCTGTACTGTTCTGCTGTAACCATGCCCAGGAAGACTTGAACGACACTCGAGGTGTCTGTGGAACGAGGCTGTATTTTCTGTTCTGAACAGCACAGCTGCATCAGCATTCCTGCAATATTTCATTTTCACTAATTTACTCTGACATTGCATCCAAGCATTTGGAAATACTTGAAAGGTCTTTGTGTTCCTAGTGGAAGTGTCTATGTCATCTTGACCAAGAATATTAAATAAAGACTTCTCACATCCTTTAGACATTTCTCTTTGTCTGTAACTTGAGAGACTTTCTCTCAAATTGTGTGCAAAAAAGCAACCCAAACAAGAACAAAATAACCAAACACCAACCCAAACTGTCTGTAACTGTCTCCTTACACCTCACAACCACATTCTTGACACTTTGTTCAAGTAAACTAAAAGATTTTGAAGTGTGTCTATGTACTAGTGTCCTGAACTAGCAATAGCTATTTAAAACTAACCTCTTACTTGAAAGAATTGCTTTACTATGTTCTAAATCATCACAAAGGATGCAGTGACATTCAAATATTATTTGTCCTTCTACTGTATGTTTGAGGAAAACATCTCAGTTAAGCATTTTGAAAGTATTTAATCTTAATCTTTCAAGATCACTTTTATAATTATTTCAAACTGCTATGACAGTATGATTAATTCCTCTATAAAAGGCAGGGAAAAATAACACAGTGTTTAGACTTTGCATACACATACAAATTACTGAACTGCTGATTAACATAAAGATTTTGGATATGGTAATAACCAATTTGCATATGTACCTCTTCCAATATTTTTTAGAAGTTGAGATATTTCACATTTAATTTGTAACGAGATCATCAAAATAGAATTACCAGTTCTGAAGGTGATTGTTTTTAAAATCCTCTATTCTTTAGTTGTGCAGGACTTATTTAATGGAAATAATACATTTCCAGGCTCCAGATGAATTTCAGTGTGCTCACTGTACATTAATAGCCCAAAGAAATTCAACGTTAGGTTGCTGTTTCAATGAAACTCCTGTAAGTGTGCTACCATTCTTCCATTCAATAAAGGTCAAGCTGTTAGTTGACTGTCATTAGGCATAGTCTCTTGACTGCTTAAAGGTTATATAAATATTAGAGTTTATGAAGTCAGCCAGGAAACTTTCTTTTCAAATATCTTGCCACATTATTTTTATCTTTTATCAGAAACAATTACAAATAATGTGTAATAGGGTGATGTGCTTTTCTTTTGAGACAAATAAGTGGTTTTCCATAAATAATGGCTTTGTCCAAAATCACAGCATGCAAATAAAAGGAGACAAATCTAAGTTAAAAGTGATGATTCTTATGCTTATTAAAAAACCCCAATGCACCCTATGACTTCATTTCATTTATCTAGACTTTGAAAAGTGTGGGTTTCATTATTAGGTTACAATAGATCAAGATTTACGTCCACACTAACACTGTCCTCATTTCCATTTATATTAAACTGGTATTTGTTTTTTAAAAGAGGCACATGAATGAACAGAAATTTGCCGAATCTCTGTTTGTTCAGCTTGCAACTTGCACAATGGCAAATTCAATCTTGTTAAGAGGCTTATTCTTCCATTTTATAAGTTACCTGAATTGTAAGCAAGTTGGAATCTGCATAGGCTATAGGTTTATGTCCAAGGAAAAAGACAAATTAGGGACAGGCAGTTTCGGCTTGCACTGATAAATTGCATATAACTGGCTCATTTCAAATATCCTTTGAGCATTTTATTTCAGAGGTGGAGAAATGCCTTCATCTGACAATAGCAAATGGAAGGTCCTCTCACAACACTGTAGGAATAACAATGCAGTTGCATTTCTCCCGCACAGCCCAACTGCTAAGGCAGCTGGAGTGCTGAACATCTGTCCTTGCCCACTGCTCAGGGAGGGAAGCACGAGCCTGGTGTGAAACTCTGGCCACAGGCAGTTCTTGGAAAGGTGATCACTGATCTTAATTGCTCACCTGAACCATGTTCCAAGCTTGGCTCCTCCTGGCTCTCTATTGTCCTCAGCAAAACAATTATACTCTGTTTCCAACTTCACAGCTTGCAACATGAAAGAAATAAAATAGCTCTATCTCATAAGGATATAGGGGGTCTTGTTTGTGTGAGGTTCCTAAGCATGAACTTGCAGTAACCTTGACCTGAACAGTTATGGGGGAAAAATATCTGCTGAAACAAGTTTAGTATCTTGTAAACCACACTGATCCTCTTGAACTAAGATTCGAGTGGGAAAATCACGAGCTTCTGTTTGTTTGTTCTATTTTCCTCAGTAAAAAGGAAAACAAAATTCTTCAGTAATACTCACTTATTCGAGAGCAAAACAAATAAGAGCATTCAGGTAAGTCACCAATCACAACATGTGCTATTATTGGAAGTGTCAGGTGCCATTTTTGCCTTTTTGTAGTCCTGAAAAATACTGAATAAAAGTACTTTTTAAGGTACTGGTTTCCATTTTCTATATTTTGTGTTTGTTTTTTTCTGCTGACCCCATAGATATTAATTCCATTTATAATTTTTGTAACTTAATCTGTCTTATTCAAATAAGAAATATCTGCCGTTTCTTTACATTTTGAACTGTTTTATAACTGCTTTTACATGGCCATACTTGCTTCTCTAGCTCCTACATAAGCTCCCAAAGTACTCCTACCACTCCACCCCTCTCCCCTAAAAAAAGAAAAAAACCTGGGAAATTAAAAAGAAGACTAATTTTTTTTTATTTAGGAAAAAAGTTATGTCTTTCAGAAGTAAAAATAAAAAGTGCCAAGCTGTCAAACAGAGTATAATAGCAAACATCTAGAGAATGTAAACAAGTATTATTTCTGACATAATTTTTGTTTTTTATAACATGTTTTTAATTATGTTTGCTATTCCCTCACTGAAGGTGATATATGTGCTATCTATAACTTTCAGTGACATGTTCCCTGACATGTTGAGAATAGTCATTTTCTAATGAAATAAGGAGTATTTAGACTGTCCCAGTGAGGCTGAAAATGAGTTATCCTACATTAATGTGAAAGTAAATACATAAATGCTTTCCTGTGCCCAGGAGCACCATTGAGAATCGGAGTGCTAGGTCATTAATTTCTGTGAATGAAGAGTATTGTAAATGTTTCTCCAAAGAGTTTTCTAAAGATTCAGGGGTTATTAAGGTAAAAAGTTCTCTTTCCCTCCTAGAAAGCTGATACTTTGGAACATCTGTGGAAATTATATCTGGAGAAAGATAAGAACAGACTTAAAAGTTAAGTGTTTAACCATTACCTGTGCCTTGCAGACAGCTCAGCAGAACGATTAAGCTTCTCTCGCTCTCTTTTGCAAAGATTCCAGTATAAATATGCAGGAATTACAGACCACTACAATATCAAATCCACATTATACATCAGCTAGGACCTCTGCAGTTTAACCTAATGTTGAAGAATGGGTGGAATAAAACACATCCAACTGAAAGCCTGATCTACCTGGAGTTGTAGAGAATGTTTGCACTCCCAGTTTGACATTCACTTCCAAGATGAACATCAGTTGCTTCTTACAAAAATTAGTTCATATTACAAAATCCAGGAGAAACAAGAACATTTAAGCACATTCTGCATGTTCTTCCTCATAGCCATCATCAATGGCTGAAGAATCCCACCAGGTGCCTGAGAGTGTTGTCCAATGAACAGAAGAGATCCATCAAACAGAAAAGAAATTGTGGTGCTTCTGGACTAGGATTTTTCTTAAGTGTTTGAGAACAGGTTAGGGATAGGAGGGAAAGCACCTTTTCCAGGTAACTGAGAAGGTACCACTATGGTATAGCTTATTTTAGTTAACAGGAAGAGTCTGACCACAAAAATTAGGTACAGTAACTATTGAAGGGCATTCACAATTTTCCATTAAAATCCTAAGACATTTTAGGAATTACCAGACTACTGGCTTTATGGAGCTCCTACTATTGTACATCCAAAGGAAGTTTTGCTCCTTATGTGGATGATGAGGCCTGTGGATTTTCCCTGATTTCAGTAGTAGAATACAGTGTCCCATGAGGAAACGTCAATCTCATTACTTAGCTAGATTTTAGTCAATTTTCTTATATTTTACAGTTAACCACAGCTCCCCAAACATATTTTTGTACCTGATACTTATTTGAAACAGCAGCTGCTTCTAATATTCCCCTTCCCTCACAGACCAAATAGTTTTAGTTAATAAATCCCTTAATGCAATATTTAATCATCTTTGCTCCCAGATCTAGTAGGTAACTGCGTGAAGATAGGTCAAACCTATTCTTTTGTGCCATTTCCTGTACTAAATATTTATTTAATATTATAATTATGCTATTTAGCATTTACACCCTGTACATTCATTAATTATCTTTGCAGAACTAGGACTATACCAAAATCTTGTTGTTCAGTTATGGAAAACTGGCATTATATTTAAGACTCTTCAGAACCTCTAGCAAAACAATAACCAACCAAACAAAAAAAATGCCAGTCAGCTGTAAGATTGCAAACACAGACTGCAACAAAAAGCAATTGAATTGTAATCCTTAAATATCACTTTCAATATCCTGCCAAACACTGGGTTAATTATCAAAGTTACTATGCACTCCATACCTTTCAGAGCTACAAAAATAATTGAATTTTCATGTGGAAATATCAGCTACAAAGAATGTCATCACTACATCTCGAAAAAGAAAATTAATTATTTAAATACACTAGACCACCATGCTCAGACAGACAACAAGAGTAAAAACACATAATAGCATTTCAATGTTTCATTTTTATACTATATTTAATGAGAAAAATTGCAAGATCTCAGCTGTGAAACAATGTTACAAATTAATGGCTATTTAATGGGTCTGGAGAAGGAAACAGAAGTGGTAACAACATTTTAAACAGCAGCCAAGTCTCCATGAAACCTTTCCTAAATATGCAAGCTCATTGCAAGGAAGAAACTGATATACAGTACAGATAACTTGCAATATGAAGTAATCCTGATGACTAAAGCCAATCAAAATAAAATTAGATAGATAATCCCTTTCAGGTGAAAGGCAGTGATCTTTGAGAAAGCCAAATATTTAGATAAGTAAATTAGTGCATCAGTGTTGCAGACTGTAATAGTTCGAAGGAGGAGAAGAATGGATTCTACAAACTTCCATTTCCATTAATTTTCATTGTTTTGGGAGTGATACAAAGACAAACCCATTTCCAAACTCAGGCGTTATTTGCCTCTATAAATCTTCTGAATTAGCCTGGTGTTACATTTCCTATCACTAGTTTTTGCTGGCTTAGGAGTTTATTTGGTTGGTTTTTTCCCCTGTTAATGGTGTTTGCAATGACTGATGTGAGGTTATTTGAAATAATGAATTACAGTGCAATGAAAATTAAACTACACAAAATGTGACTAGGGCTAATCCTGGATCCCTAACCTGCATCTTCAAAAGGTGCACAGGCACCTCACTTCTGTTCTGGACAAATCAGACCCAAGCATGTTTAGAGCTTACATAATTTCTGAGTCTGGAAGATTTCATTGACTCCTGATGACATTTTAAAATGTCATCATTTATTTATTAAACAACCTGAAAACAGTTTAATGCTTTAATAAATAGTGCAGACTGACAAGCTTAAGACCTATTATATCCCCCAAAATGAATCCCCTGTGTACTAGAACAAAACTTAAGGGGCAGGTAAAACTCCCAAACTTTTTAATATTGCCTAGACTACACCACAACCATAAAGAATAAAATCTTTACACAAGTATTCAGATCAATATAGAGTGTGGACATTTCTGTCTCTCAGAGGAGATGGAATAGCTTGGTATAAATATGTTCTGAAGGTCAAAAGCTCATAGGGAGATATTTTTTTTCTTCAGAAGACTATTGGGTAGACTGTGTATCTAGCATGTATTCGGTATTTCTACTGAGCTCCCAGGTGGACCCACTGGTGCCCCAAAGGAAAGCCTTTATGGGTGATAACTAATCAGCTTCAGATTTTTCCACATAAAAAATAATGTGGGTAGTTAACACACCATAAATTCAACATTGCTTATTACTCCTGATTATGGATAAACCCTAATTAAATTCTGCCACTGTAGCTACTTTAGACTATGAAGAGGCTGGCATACTGAAATGGGTGAAAAAATTCGTGTTGACTCACATTTGTTATCTCTAAGATATTCAGACTCTATTTCCTCAGTTTGTAGTAAAAGGACTTTTATTCTCAAAGTTGTCAGAGCTACAGATTCTAGTAAAAACATGGAAGTTAATCTCACTGCTTTATTGCTTGTTTTCTCTTATCCAGCATGAAAGTAGAATTACTTCCTTAACTGAAACATTTACTAGCACAAGTACCCAAAGAGAACCCAGCTCAAATGCACACAACGCTGCTGCCCCAGCTGTGGGACTATCACAATTAAAAGCTGGCAGCTCCTTGTCTCTTACCAAAATGCATACTTAAAACTTAGCTACACGTAGGCAGCGGTACAAATTTCCCAGCTTCAAGTAAAATTTTTCTCCTAAGAGCAAAGAACTTTTTCCTACCTATTTTCAAAACCATACTACAAATGAAAGAATATAGCACTTATTATACTAATATTCCTGATTAAGAGAGAACTGCTGCAGCCAGTGATTTCTTCTGTGATTTATCTGGTGATATGGAATATTACACATTTTTAGAACTTATTTAGTGTACTGCAGGTGACATGAGATTGAATATTACTGTAGAACCAAAGCTCCCAGAGGGTTTAATCAATACATTTTTATATTTTCCTATCATATCTGCCTTTTTTTATTTCCCACCAGCATGCTCTGACCATGAAGGGTATATGGTTTATATTCAAGCAAATATGAAGAACTGGTGAACTCAATTACTCTTTTACCCTATTGATATGCAAGAAAAAAAAGGACCAAAACATTCTTATTCTTGTAGCATACGCAGGAGAGAAGTCAGGAATGCAAGTGTAAAATCTCCTTTATATAGAACTAGCACTGCATATTTCTGTACTACTAGCAAGCAGAAAACAGGTGTAGACCTTAGTTAGGAGGTTCACATATTGTAGCTTTTCATTTTTTTTCCACCAGATGGCAGGTGAAAGTTTTTGATTCCATATACATTCCATGTTATAGAAAATTATACTATTTCTACATTTCTAAGTGTTATCTTGAGTCACACTAAATGTTTTGATTCACCCAGGGGAAGGTCAGTCTAAGGCTTTGGCATCTGGATTAGTGGTAACTTAAATGTCAAAATTTAAACTATACTAACTAAAAGCCCAAATATGCTGACCCATTCAGATTATAATGCCTTGGAAAAAGAAGATTGAGGAGAAAAACACATACATATGTGAAGTATTTCTGTACTCAAGATTTTAAATACAGGCAGGAAGAACACACAGTAATTTTTTCCTCCATTTATATTTGCTCATTTGTGGACTCAAATCCAGTATCTCAAGTTGATTCCCCTGCTAATTGTCCTACATCCCTAACACGGCTCTTAACCTTGGAAGCAAAGCCATAACAGGAAAGTGCCCCCAAAATACCTCTTGCTCCTATTTTAAATGGAATTAGAAATTCAATAAAACAAAACAGAAAACTAATTAATGCAAAACCTAAACTCCAGGGGCTGAACCCTGTAAAAATCAGTTTTCTCTGCCCACATGAAATGCCTGTCACAGAAGACAAAAAGCGTTCAATTTTACTCTCTTTGGAACAGAAACCTTCCGGCTGGGGTAGGAACAAAGAGCTCAAGCCAGGTTTGGGGCCCCGAGTTCCCCCCCTGTCCTCATCCCGAGGGCAGACTCGGGGCAGGAGAGCCGAACCGCCCCGGGTGGGGCTGGGCACGCTGGTGTTCTCCGGCCACAGACGGGCCCGGGGCCCGCACAGCCAGCCCAGAGCCTGGGGAAACAACATTCCCGAGGCACTCCTGCGGTGGGTGCCGGCTCATCCCCACCTGCTGCTGCCCCCGCAGCTCTGCCTCACCTGTGCCCAGCCTGCAGCAATTCACTGCTAGCGACTGAAGGCAGCCACAGGCGGCCTGGTTTAGCAATCATTGCTAATTGGGCTGCCCATGTTCCAGCAGCCTAAAAACCCGTGATATTATACAGTGAGCCTTTCCCAAAGAAAGAGTAAATGTTCATAACAAAAATGTCAGTGTTCTACTGAAATAAAGAATATTTCTTGCTGCAGTGCAGCATCTAAATTAGGGTATCTTGGCCATTTTTACTGAATTTTATCCCAATACTCTACAGCTTTTCAATATTTGGTCTTTATCTCCTCTAGTCTGCTACTGAATTATTTCAAAAACAGAACTTACAAAAAAACCCAGGACACAGAATGGAAAATTACCAGGATGCTGAACCCTCAACCAAGCTCAGCGAGTTGGATTTGTTAGATTCTAGGCACAAAACATATCTGGAAACTGAATGGTGATATTTATTAAAATTAAACATATCTGCAAAATAGATTTAAGCTATATCTAATATTGCTTAATTACAGTAATCCACAGAGTATATTTTTATCTTGGTGAGAACGTAGGGAATTACACTCAGAAATCCCTGAGCAAGAGGATTTAAAAATACCTTTTGGGTTTTACACTGTTTTATAGTGTAAGCTATGCATTTGATCATTTCATACATATTATGTTCCTACCTACAGCCCTCCTCCTATAGCTCTGCCTTGAGTTTCAGCAAAAGAGTGACATTACCTTAAAGATAGAGTTTGTCTAGCTATTAGTACCTAAACTAGGAACATTTAAGTCCAAGTTTATCTTGGAAATCACATTTTATCATGTTATAGTATTTACATGAGTTATATAAAGCATGCTTATAAATATACTTCAGGGTAAATGCATAACAGGATACTTAATAATTTCAAGGCAGATAATAATGTTTTAAAAGTTTTTGAATTGTAAAAAGATTTCGCTGACCCTCATTTGTTTCTCCTCTTCAGCAGAACCTGAGATATGTTATTTAAAACTCGTCCTTTCAACTGGAGGTTGGACTGAATTAATCTGACTAAGCTGCTATAATATAGGCAACTTCTATTAAACAAGACAATCATAATTGTTATCATCATCATTACTCCTGTTTCAAAAAAAAATCCATAGGTTAGAATCTGTGGGGAAAAAAACCCTTAACCCTCACTAAAAGCATTAGAAACAAACAAAGCCAAATACAACCAACCAAAACTACCACCCCATATTATCTTTACTTAAGGGTGTGCATGTCCACATACACAGGTGGTGGCACAGTGGTGAATGCACATGTGACAGAGTGCTCCATTTCTGATGTCAGCAGACAACACAAGGGACACCAAATTAAGCAGACCAAATTAGGAAAGATTAATTGAACAACTTCATTTCACCCATTGGCAATCCGGTCAAAATAAAACTTCTATTACCATAGCTTTTACACTCCAGCTGCCCAAAATGTCTCACTTCCCTTCCTGATAACACGGACGCAGAAAAACACACAAGACTTTTCCATCTGAAGTCGTTTCTCACAGCTATTCAGATAACACTGAAGTCCCACACAGTCCTTACCATCAGTGCCTGATGGACTCCGGGCATTTGATGGCCATGAGGATGAAGCCTAGTGATGAGTTTGCTCCTCCTACTTGATGGGATCTTCTTTAGGGTTAAACATCTGTCATCAAAGTACTCTGAGGGTGCTCCAGGACTGAGGAACTCAATCTCAGCCTGGGGAGACAAATCTCTTTACCTTTTGTTGCAAGAATGGAGCACATCTATTCATACTGACTTTCATATCAAACATATAAACACAGTGTTATCTAGAAACAAATAACCTCTATCATAGCCTATGTATCTCTCTGAGAAGAAAGACAGAACAAAGTCACTTTGCTTAATACACTTCTCTTAGGTGTAGTGTTGAGCAAGGCGAAGAAATGTGTACATCATGATATAGCCCATCCACAGCACAACTGAATCCCTCATCCATATGCAATTTATTTGTGAGGCAAAAATGTTTTTGAAACAATACCAAATATGCTAAAACAAATTCATCTTTGATAATGCCTGCACTCCCCCTTCTGCCCACATGCACAAGTTGTCCCACACAAATAACGTTAACATTTCACCCAGCTGTTTTGCAGAGTCTAAGGAGGGCCATTCCATTATCCACTTTACCAGAAGTTGCAAATACCCGCCTGTCTCACATTTGATCAAGCAGCTGAAAAAATAGCTGAAAGGCTGGCAATGGGATGCAGAACTTGTGTATCCCTAGCACACAGTTTGATTCAGCAGTGATCAAATTATTTAAGTGAATGAGCAGCTCAGACTAAGCAAAAGTATCCTGCTTATCTCCTGAAGGAAGAAAGCATGTAAGCAGTTAGAATTCAGAGGAGGAGTAGGGAACAGACCAGCGCAGCTTTTCACTGCATCTTGGAAAAAACTTCTGTATATTTAGCACTCTGTTGATGCATATCACAGCCATCTTTCCCTGAAGCCTTGTTTTCCTCCTAAATGTTACCTAAATCAATGGGACTCTGTATTCAAAAGAATAAAGAATAAGCCCAACATTACTGAAAAGTAAACAGGTGTCTTTCCTAAAACACCAGAGCTACATAACTCAATGGACAAATGGGTAATTCCGTGCAGAGACTAAACTGCTACTTTGATAGTTCTCATTTCCAAATTAGAATGCTTGAGGAATCCATATCACTGAGCATTAATGTTCTGGTCACTGTGTTGGCCACAATCCCTCCTGTCTACAAGAAGGAAGAAAATGTAAAAAGTCATACCATATCAAAATGAAGTAAATAGAAGAATGACCCCACTTGCTACTCTTTTTATGAAGAAAAAAATTACACTATAGTCCACCAATGTCTTTTAATGTCTCATTTCACACTCACAAAGTAACCCTAACTTAGACTGACATAGAGTTAAATCAAAATAAACAACAAAAAAAGCTCTAGCATGCAGTCTTTCAATTCTCCAGCTAAATAATGAACCACCTTGAAATGTGAACATTTTGAATTTTGTTTATTTGTTATTTCATTGGCACATTCAAAAACAAACCGCATCCCTTCTACAAAATGTTTCCCATCTGATCTAGGCAAAACACTTCAAAAGCTGCCAAATTAGATGGTCCAACCTCAAAACAAAGAAAATTTATCAATAGCTGCACTTACTTAATCACACTTGCTTCTGACTGATGAAATAAACCTGAAGGAGGAACTGGCAGAAAGGCACGACTGGTCTTTTGCCAGACCACATTCCCTGTAAAGTCAAAAGTGAGAGAAAGCGCTCTGGAGGATGAACTACTGCAATGAGATCTAGGCAGCAAGAAGGAATAGGAACTGAGGGGCAAGGAAGGCAGAATGCTGCAGTTTTAAGATTCAGACAGATTTATTTTGAACCAAAAGGGAACAAGCACTGACATCTGGAAATTTTGATTGGAACAGAGAAGGTCCCTTGAACTCACTGTTCCCTGCCTTACATCTGCAGCCCCATGTCTGCCGTTCCTGCAGCTGTGCAGCGCACAGGGTGAGCACAACGAGCTGCTCTGTAACTCAGAGGGCATGGACGTCCTTCTGCTACTCCTGGTCCCAGAATTTAGTGACAGCTCTGGCTCAGCTGAACAGGGAGGCATGGATGTAGCCCCTAAGGGATCCCACACGCGTGGCTCAGTGTGTGTCTGGTACCTGCATCCCTGCTTAGTAGCTGTTACCTGGGGCTATGCGGTGCAGCTGGCTTTTTAACAAGTGTGCCATAAATTCAAAAATTCTGGTTCAGCTTCTTTGTTTGAGAGAAAGCCACATTCTGAACAAAGGAATCAGTCACATAGGAAGCTCTGGTAGAATTAGAATTAAGGTGATAATGGAAAAAGAATTAAAACCTGTAGTGTTACAATGATACTTCATTAAGTGCGGAAAGCAGGCCTGTTCGAATCAAAGAGAATATATTTTATTCAAGCAAAGGTTTTTAGGGAGTTTTCAAAGGAGCTGGAAGAAAATAGCTTTCTATTTCAATTTTAAATAATGCAGTTCAGGAGATAGTAATTTTTTATCAAAAATAATAAAAATTTCCTTTGATAAGAGAAGCATTTAGAAATTAGTTCTGTAAACATGTCTCACTACAGATTGAAGCCAAATCTGATGAAAATGTTTGCCAGGTCTAGCAACAGCCAGACTACTTTTTATATTGATCAGATGTGGAATTCAATGCATTTAATAGTTTCTCCAGAAAAAGTTTTCAGCACACAAGGTACCTCCAAATAAGTTTCCACTTATTATTAACCAGCTTCACACTCTTCTACAGCAAATACACTATTATACAATATACTATATACTATATACAGCAAATATAACTACAGCAAATATAATATCCTTGTTTGCTCCAGATAAAGGCAAGATTTTGTTTGATTGCAATGCACAAATGTCAAGGAAGGTAAAAAAATTTACTACAAGTTGCATGGTCAAACACAGATTGAAGTCCAGGCATTTTGACATCATATCACTTCTCTGTCAAACCCAACAGATTCTGTGGAAGTGAGAACCAAGCAGCCAGCTGCAACCTCAAAATGACACAGTGGGCTCACCATCAGGGTGAAGAGATTCTGAGAACTGCACCCTGAACTTGCACTTTCATATGTACCAGCTCTGGCAAGAAAAACGAACGTACTGAGCGGTGAAACATCTGACTTTTTCAAACTTGGTATTTCACATCTCTGAGAGGTACCTGATGAGATGGAAAGATGTTGGAAAGTACAGGTCATGAAAGGTGGGTGAGTCCATCATATAGATCTACAGGAGACACACAGCTATTTAGAAATTAGTAAGTTGGTTTGTTCACTGGTTTGAAATGGGAATTTGCTACTACAGCAGAGAGAATGCAAGAGTAAACTTCAGTTTGGAAACCTGAAAAAAACTGAAAGGAAGGAATTGAGTAGAAAAGTAAATTCTGCTGAATAAGTTAAAGGCACAAAAGCTCTTTTCCTTCTTCATCTCTTATAAACTTTCTAAAGTAGAATACTCTGTTGCTTGATTTCCATACTCGTCAGTCATAATTGTTGACACCTTCACCCCATACAAATTGAATATATATTATCATAAACATGAAGAAAACGTGAAGTGGGAAACACAAAATATTTCCTCTGTGACATCAATGGCAACGACGTCCTCAGTGTAATACAGAACAGTTATGCTGGTAACAATCCATAAAAACAAGCTCACACCTAGCTGATCACTAAAGTTTACTAAGGTCTACCAACAGTATTGCAAATCTTAAGGAACAGAATAGACACACTCGACTGTCTTTCTTGACCAGTACAAGCACAGTTCAGAAGAGCAAGAAAACCAAAGCCAAAACACATTTATTCTTTTTATAATTTTATTTTTTATTCTTTTATTCTTTTTATTCTTTTGCAGCCTTTTGGTACAAGTTTTGATCCCAAATCAGCAATTGGGCATCTTCTTTACGAACCATAACCAATCCTAATAATCATAAATCATACTTTGAGAGAACCTGCCTCACGTTAAGATGTTATATTTAAAAA
This sequence comes from Platysteira castanea, assembly GCA_013397175.1. Classification (NCBI taxonomy): domain Eukaryota; kingdom Metazoa; phylum Chordata; class Aves; order Passeriformes; genus Platysteira; species Platysteira castanea. Next base: position 125,726 of record VYXC01010084.1, read on the forward strand.
ATTATAATCTGTACTCCTCTCTACACAATCAGAACCAATATTCATTTAGTTCCACTAGCCTGGGACTTAACTTCATATGAATGGAAACAAAATATATAACATTAATTTTTATTTGGGAATAGAGAAAAGTACTAAGGAAAATTCATGAGTAATCAGAAAGCCAAAAAGATGACACAAAAAAGAATAAATGTGAAAAATCCTATAATTTATCACATAACAATTGAATGCATTGTTAATCAGTGACTTTTGTTACAGTGACAAAGGAAAATAAGAGCATCCTCCCAAACTAAGACATCCATTCAGCCTGCAGACAACTCAGTTCTTAAAAGCTGTCTGAATCTGTGAATTTGATTTCAGTGTACTTTAGAAAAGCACACTGTACAAGCCATTATACCTTACAATCCTGGCAAATTTAGTGCATCTATATCTATGTTATGAAAAATTATTGCTGCAATGATATCAGAGAAGATCATTAAATACATACATATCTTTAGGGCTAGCTTCAACTAAAAATTTTTTTTTGGGTTACCTGGAATTCCCCATTTCCTCAAAGGGCATGCTTGTTTTTACTGATTAAAAAGTCTCATTTGCACGGCCATTCCTTGATGTTTTATTCTGTTGTTTTAAACAACTAATCTGGAATTCTTTCCATATTGCATTATTGTTCCTCCTGTATGCATGCTTGTAGAGTTTATAAAAAATTGGAGAGATGTAAAAATCGTCCATGGTAAATATAGAAGTTGCTGGAATTTCATCTTCTTGCTTATACCAACTCCTAATTTGCTCTGCAGTTTTGCACATTAAAGACCACTGTCACACACCCAGAAAAAGCTGGCTACAAGATCAGCTCCTTGTGACCTGATCCTTTTCGTTTGCCCATCCACTATCCATGTGTTATGTGATTATGCCACTGTGATAGTTTTAGAAAGGATAAAATCTATATGAAAATGCATTTTCTTACTGCTCTCCCATTTTCTCAGAACCCTTGTTATCATTCCTCCTTCAAGCTCCCAGTGTGTCATTTAATATGAATGGAGCCATACTTGGTCCATCACTCAGTTGTTGTACAGTAATTAGACCCCAAATGCACACAAATAATTTCCAGGCTGCCAGCTGGATAAACACTCACTGCATCTTTTGTTGATATTTGGATTCTGATTTAACTCTTTTCTGTCTAAAAATCAAAAGAGAGAACATATTGGCAGAGGAGGAGAAAGGAAGATACCAAGTAATTCAGTGTTATGTAGGCCTCATGGTAACTCAAACTTATAATTATCTATGAAATAGAAGAGTTAGTACAGCGTATCTGTCAGGCTCAGTAACCCAGGTGGGTTTGCTTCTTCATGATTTCTCTCTCTCTTTTTTTCTTTTCCTTCTTCATCAGCATATTAATGCTTTTCATCATCATTCTTTGGAAGTGTGACACACACCACATTTCCCATCCTTCTGAGCATATGGTCTGGAACTATTCAAGAGATGCAATACGATGATTCCGGGCTGCTGAGCGCAACTGATTGGCACATTAAACTGCTGGGAGACTCTTATCTGGGGCAGACAGGATTCTTTCCAGTGCAGTCCTGAGGGGCCCTCAGTAATGAAAAACAGTAATTCTAAGCCTTTTCCACCTGTCTGTTGCCAGGCATTTTAAAATGCAGTTTCAATAGTTTTTCATTCCCCATAACCCTTATTAAAGCAAATCAAGTGTAAGCCAGAAGAACCTGGAGAGTTTCACTAGAGACCGTGCAGTTATCAATTTAAGAATAGGTTTTCAAAGCTTATTTTTCCTTGCTTTTAACACTGTGAAGCAATCTAATATAGAAAAGATACTAATACAAATAGGTATTAAATTAACTAAGTAAATACAGCAGTATAATGTTTGGGTAATAATTTTAAAAATCTTTTATTTTAAAAGAGATTTTTCCCTTCATTATGAAATTAATAAAGAGTAAATAAAAACAGTATTTCTTTTGCATATAAACAAAGGGAACTAAAAAATCTAATTGAGGATATAAAGTTTACCAGATCTGAAGAGATTCCTTCATCTTTTTCAGTCTCTTCTTAGCTGTGACTATAGTGATAAGCACTCATGCTCTTGCCTGGAACAACAGTGAATGAGGTATTTGTTTCCAGTTCCCATTTCTTCAGCTAAAGGGGAAAAAAATCATCTTCCCTTTTTACAAAAAAAGGGAAGGATTTTCTGAGAACAGTGATTGCCTGAGGAATTACTGTAGGAATTGGATACTGATATCATGATCTACACAGAGTTTTTTGTGGTTGACAGTGGCAATTCAAATGGTTTACATGCACTGCCTTTTAACTCAATAAGATAATGCTTCACTTCCTTTCATCTGTAAAACTAGAAAAACTGATTCTTTTTCACCTCAGTGTAAGTTTTATTATACTTAGATCCTTAAATAGTGACTCTGTTGCTCCTTTCCAGATCATGGTAAATTCTGAATAGAAATGAGGATGTACAGGACTTTGCAGCAGATATGCCTTCTGCAGTAGTGCCCAAAATTAGATAAATGGAGCATCACTAAGAAGTCTAGGAAATATTCTCCATTGCTGTACATTTTTAATGCACACAACTTTCTTACTTATGTTTACAACTTTAGTAACATTTCTCGCACTGGATGTTGTCGGGGTTTTAGGGGGTTTTTCTGTGTGTTCTTTTCCTCTCAAAGAATTTTTCCCCATGCATGATTGCTTGGTGCTTAAGAGAAACAAAAAGACTTGGCCACAGGGGAGGGGCCCAGCTGTCCCCTTTGTCTTGGGTTTTTCTCAGGTGGGGGGCAGAGATGCTGCGAGATTTAGAACTGGAAAAGAGAGTGGGGTGCGGTGCCTAGGTCTCTTTGCTCTCCCAGCCTTTGGAGAGAACGGAGGCTGCAGTCACTGTGGGGAGAGCTCATTGTCACTGCAGGATCCTGTTTTCTGCTGCTTTTTCCTTCTCCCCTGCCCTGCCTCCGCTGTCCCTTCGGTGCTGTTTTTGGGGCTTTGCTGCACAATAGTGCTGCAAGCACCACGCCCCTTGCCTGCCGAGAGGTCCCGGAGTTTCCCGCTGCAGTTTTGGAACTCTGTGCCTCTCGCCTACCACCCGGGATTTTTGTGTTAGTCCTTGCTGTTCCAGCCTGCTGCTCCCGGGGGATCCTGCTGAAGCACCAGGACCGGCTGCCCAGGGGGCTGGTGGAGCTTTTCTTCCATCCCTTCCCGGCTCGGCACTGTCCGCCATCCATGTGCTCCCCGAGCTCGCTCCGGAGCGCCCCTGCCGGCGGTGACCGGCACTGCACCAAAGGGGAAAGTGCCTGACAGCCCAGGAGGCTGTCCCTGGATTCTGGTTTTTCTGTTGGTTGTTACTGCCTTAGTTGTTGTTTTTGTTTTGCCTTGTTATACATACATATATATTAGTAAAGACCTGTTATTCCTATTCCTCATATCTTTGCCTGAAAGCCCCTCAATTTCAAAATTATAATAATTCGGAGGGAAGGGGGTTACATTCTCCATTCCAAGGGAGGCTCCTGCCTTCCTTAGTAGACACCTGCCTTTCAAACCGAGACAGATCTCTCACATCACTACACCCTAAATAACAGTTTCTGAAGGTTATAAATTTACCATTCTCTATCAAGGTCTTTCGGCTTAGAAAATATGGATACAAAAAGGATTTTTTTCCATAGGATTCAGACACTCATATAACAGACAATGTTGGAAATTAGAGTTCTTACTTTTGAGATTGTAAAAAGATCCCAGAGAAAATGCCACACTTAGGCCCTCTTCACAAGTATTGCTAAAATTTGCAGTTACACAGCCCATTTGCAGGGATTAAATTTTATCATTTTTGTTTTAAAAACTTCTTAGAGAAGAAACAATCACTTTAAGATAGCTAGAAAGAAACCACACACAAAATTGCTTATTTTCACATAAAGAGCAATATTTAAGTTATATGCTTGTCTTTATGCTTCATATAAAAACGGTGTTAACATTTGCATTCTTCATGGATGCACAAGTATCTTTCCCTAGTTTCCAATGTTTATGTGTTAAAAGCTGTATTTTCCTCCAACATCACTGTGGGTGAGGATCTGGCAATGCTGTTCGCACTCAGCTTGGTAAAACTGAATTCTTTTCAATGGTGATGTATTAAAGCAGTTGGATGCACTAACATTTGTACAACTCTCCTGCTGGATATTTGCAAAACCACTTATTTTCATGTTTACTTATAAAAGAGAAAATCACTTATTTGGAGAACTTTATGAGTGGCTTCTTGCAGAGAAATCTGCTGTGAGAGACAGAGCCATGGATCTCAGAAGGACAACTGCCTGACATGGAATATCTTACATGCACAGTTGTACCTAAAGAAATGTTTACCCATTTTCCCTTTTTATTTCTATACAGGCTTCTCCTCAAATAAGAAAGAGGCAGGAATGAGTTACAAGCAGTACAGTGACCAGTAGTGAGTACAATAAGAATTTGAAGTGGACTGAAAGGAAGCTTTCAGATACTCGGCACAATCTGCACTTTTTTGGGGCTCTTGGGGAAGAAACAGTAGTTGTGTAACTCTATCAGATATGTTCTACTACTATTAGATGTGTAGTACTTCTGTAACTTGGTATGCAAATATTATTCAGCTGTGCATAAACTAAAATAACAGTGTGTCAAATTTACAACAAGCCTCTCATGTTTAGCCAACCCTTGTGTCCTACTCTGCTTTTAGAGAAAACAGTAGTGCAGGTCAGACAGTACTTTAGAATTTCAGAATTTTAGAGTGTTTCTTCCACACAAGGGCAGATGTCACATCACCAATATAATGTTTTGGGGTTTTTTTTCATATATAATATAAATTAGAAGTGGCTATGGTAATCCTAGGTGTTCAAGAATTAGAATATCTGTGATATATATTTCTCAAGTAGTCTAAACTGAATGACTTTTCTCCTGACACTCTTGAGGGTTGCTGAATTTTATTTAAAAGTAAATAAAATAACTATTTTACTAAAAATGTTTTGCTGACAGTTGGAAAGTCAGCATTATTGATTTTAATACATTTAATAAAACACTGCAATCAAAAATCCGCAGCTAAACATTAATACAAAACATTATATCTTTTCTTCTTATGCGTTGAGAAATACAATTTCATGAAGTAAAGCTGTTCATTATTGTTGTAGTTTAATGAATATCTTTAATGAACAAAATGTTTAATTATAAGATATATTGTAATTTAGGAGATACTTAAAGAAAAGGAGAGCATGGTGCAAGAATAAGTCCTCATCTATTTAGGCTTCTTCCCACTCAAATCTCAGACATGTTCTCCTTTTCCCACCTTGACTAGGTATCATGTTCCCTGAATGACTTTAGAAGTATTTTTGCTCCAGTCAAACAGTCGGTCATTAGCACAGAGTAATCCTTACTATAATGGTCTTTAATTGCTCCTAATTATTTTATATCTGAATTACCGTACACTGCAGGACATTCAAAGCCATAACAATAAAATATCTTATTACAGCGGCTTATTGAAGTACTACTGGGCTTAGACTTCTGGGAATCATTCTAAAGTCCAGCAGTGACTGTAAATCATTCTGATCTCTCTCTGTAAGTCAATGGGGATATTGTGTAAGAAACTGAACTTGTAAACTCTAAAACATTAAGTCTTACTAGAACCAAAGGCATTAAATCCCTCCACTCATTGCACTTGGGTTAGGCTAAAGCTCCAAAAGCAAGGCAAACGTCAACTATGGCACAAAATCAATGCTTTCTCTTCTCCTAAATATCCACTATTGGTGACCCATAAACTCCTTGAAGGGATTTGCCCAGAAAAGTAAGCATTGCTCTACAGTTATTAAAGCCACCTATACACAGGCCATATCCTGAAATCACCACAAAAATCCACGCTTTGAATCTGGAGAAGTTTTAGGGTAAGGTTATTTCTTGAAAGGCAAAGATAAAAGGCAGCCTATCCTCAGCAAGATCTGAGATAGCAAAGTGGTCGTTAGAAAAGCTGTTTGATGTATTTGCTAAAGACAAGTAAGTATTTAAAAAATAAGTCAATTATATTAACAGCAGAGGTGAGTTTTAGAGTACTGAATGCTAGCATCAGTAAAGCCTTTAAACAAATTGAGCAATAATATTTTCTAACAGGACATGCAACACTGCCATCACAGAATCACAGAATGGTTGGGAGGGACCTTAAAGATCATCACATTTCAATCCCCTGCCATGGGCAGGGACACCTTTCACTAGGCCACATTCCTCAAATCTGCATCCAAACTGGCCCTGAGCACTTCCAGGGATGGAGCAGCCACAGCTTTCCTGGACAACCTGAGTTACTCTCATTAGTCTGCTGTTCAAGCTGACACACAGCTCCTCTTTGAGCCAAAATACGAACACCAAAAATATGCAGGCAATGGTGCTTCAGCTGTACATGGGTCTGGCCCGCCTGTGCTTATCTAGGATCTGCACTCAGAAACAAGGATTGTCTTCAAAGGACACAAAGCAATGAATACAAGATGCTGTTATTATGTGTTTATTATGCACCACACAGAACCTGGTGTTTCTGAGGTCTGGGAGTGCTGAACACCACACGTAACTGCGTGTGAACAGGAGAAAGCTGCAGCCCAGGGTTTGGATCACCTCACTCTGGCTGCAACACAGCAACAGCAGAGATGGGGAAAACAGTTTTGATTTGTGTCACACATCAGCTGCCAAATCACATCAGCTGCCAGTGTGCTCTGCTTTGCTAAGCCATCATTAATGCCTTGAACCTGTACAGACCTAAGCAGCCCACTCTTGCTGGGGCAGCAGGACAGGGAAATAGGCAGCACCACCACACCACAGAGCGAAACCAGCCCCACCTCTGCCCTCAGCACTGCCCCCCTCCCCGTGCAATTTCTCCCTTTTTTCGTTAACAAGCTTATCCATTGCAAGACATGTTGCACTTTAAAATGTCATATCACAACTACCTTTAACATGAAGAAAGGCAAAACCATCTCCCATAAGGTAACAGACTGAATTAAAGCACAGCAAAGCTTAAGACAGTGTTTTACAAGAAGTTCACTGGAAAACAAGACAGATATAGGAATCTCAAGAGAGTACAAGACGTAATATCAAATAACTGTCCAGTGGTTTCAGATATGCAGATAATATTTGTAGTGACACTATAGAAAATAAATCAATAAAATAGTCTGATTCAAAGCATTTTTACACGTCTTGAAGGAATTTACTAAACTTTTGTCTTCTTCATCCTTGTGATCATTCTTTTTTTGTTTTAAGGTGCCTCAGGCAAATGTCAAAAAACTGCAATCCTCTCCATCACAAACTAGTTTTACCATCAAATCTTTTCCATTCAGATGTAATACAGTCATTCTGTCAACATTGTGTCACAAGATGTGCCCTCAGCAAGACCAATCTTTTCATTTTATTGTATTTTATTTTGTCTTTCATTAATAGTGTGTATTAAAAATCACTTATGGAGAAGACAAGCAAACATAGACTTTGCTCTTTGGAAGACAAAATGTTTGTTAAATTTGTTGGCATATGCCTACCAAACCAGCACAGCTGAGACTGATAAATAAGAATTTGATTAGCATTCAAATTATAACTTGTCCATTCCTCTTCATAATGACAGCTTGACTGAGACTGTTTGTCCATTTTCAGAGATGAATAACTGTGGTATTTAGTAAAGAAGTGAGAAAACCATGTTTGGTTTTTAATTTGTTTTAATAACTTTCTTGGCCATAGTTATTTGGAGAAGAGTCTAGCCAGATGCCTTTATTTCCCTTTCTGGATTATGATCTCTCTCAAAACAATAGTTGAAAATAGTTCATCTAAGCAAAATTCAGAAAAGGCTAGAGAGCAGCTGACAGACAAAAAGAAATTTTGCCAGCATCACTAAGCTAAATTCAGCAGAATGATTTATGCTAAAAAAAAATGGAGAAAATTTGTCCTCAGTCTTCCTTATAAATAATTTGATTTTCAAACACAGTCTAGCACTGGGCTCTTCTGTTTTTTCTGTCCTGAGGCATCAGGCACTCTGCATTAGACACATTTTCAAGAGCACATTGCACTCTGCATTCACAATCCACAGAAAAGAGAAAGGAATTGCTTTCTGCTGAAGCTCGGGGATGCCCCCAGCACACCTGCACAAGGTGTGTGTGAGTCACATGTGAACGTGACTGCTGGGACAGCACCAGTTCTGAAGTGCAGGTCAAAAAGTACCTTTCTTAAAAGTGCTCTGCATAGCAACCATCCTGTACCACACCCACTTTGTTAGAGCAGTGCAGGAGGGCGGCAGCCCATCCATGAGGGTTTCCCTAAAATACTGTTCTTCATCCCAATGAAGCAGTATCAATCTCACAAGTATCATTCTCTCACTTTCCACAGGACATACAGTATGCTAACAGTTATTCCCACATTCTTATTCCTTCTGGTGAAGTAGGAGCATTTGTAACTAGAGAACACTGTCAAGTGGCAAGACATGAAAAGATGAATTTACCAAAGGATTTGCACAATTCTTAGACTATGTATGCTAAGCAGAATGAAAATCACCTCTGCCCAGTTTTGTTGGTCTTTATATGAAGTGTTTTAGACAATTTGGTAGTTATCACCAAAATCACAAATCAATGGATACTTCAAAACTGTTCTTCAATGTACTTCACCCTTCCACAAGCTTCCGTGCTTTATTCATTTACATGTACAATATGGTTTTTTACTCTCCTGTGTTACATATTCAATACTACACACCAACATAATTCAAGCTCAATTTCTCAAATGTACTTAATCCATTTAAAGATATTTAACTAGTTTGTCAAATGGCTTATTTGAAGTGCTGCATTCAAGACTGTGCTATTTAAAAGAGGACTGAAATTGTGCAAAAAAGAAGTCAAAGAGGTGAGGCCAAAAATCTCAGGTATCTCAAAGTGTTTTCTTGGTTCCTTACACAGAGTAGCAAGTCAGTGCATCATGCAAAATAGTTTATATAAACATTACACTATCCAAAGACCACACTTACAGGCATAAGGTAGTGGCCATCTAATTGATTGTAAAAGCCCTTTTTTTTAGTTATAGAAAATTCTATCCTAGTGAAAATTCCAAGATTAAATTAAATATTTGTAAGTTCCTGAACATCTGAAAATTCCTTCTTGCTAGGGGAAGCAAGCATCTCTGTACTGTGCTACCAAATATTCTCAAGTATGATAATTAATTGAAATTAAGAACTCCCATGTGGCACCAGATTCACATTGGACTAGAAAGAGCAAACAGGTTTCCTAGTTAATGGAGTATTTGTTTTACCTCCACATAAAATGTATTAATAATAAAGTAGTTAAGATTGTTTAAAAAGCACCAACTTTACACAATTTTAACCTTTGTAATGTAAATCAAAACATTCTTTATTTGAAAGTACAAAGCCAAGAATTTCTAATTCTAAATATTTTTTATTTTTTTTTTTTTTTAACAGAATAGTGTCTGTTTTTACACAAATTCCTTAGCAGTAGCTCCTAGTGTTGCAGTACATCTGGAATGATTGGTGTTAATGGCCCAAAATTCAGCACAAGTTCTGAGGCCCATTCATTGTGAGCCTTTCAGTGTGTGGGAAGTATTACACTCACAAGCAAGCATCTTTTATACAAACGGTTCAATCTCGTGAAAAGACTTCTGGAGTGATTTTTTTATTATATTTGCATAATAATAAAATTGAGTTTTATAATCAGTAAATTCTGGGGATTATGAGGGAATGGGTAATTTCAAAAGAACTCGCTTCCAGATTTCACTTTACTATTGAACTTCTTATGTCCATGTATGCACCTAGAAACAAAACTGCTTTACAGATCTGTGACATTTGAACATAATATTTGTTATTTGGATATTTACTGTGTTCAATTGATCATTTCTTCTTTTTACATATTCACACTTCATTAGCATTTTCTCTCTCTCCACAGTTGTGACAGGATTGGCTGAAAATCAATACACTGAATAGTTTGCTGTATTCTCTTTCCTTCTGTGAGCTACAACGAATTTTGCATGTGTTCTGCTAATGCTTCATAATTATCTTATCTCACCAACTGCTGTGCCACAGCAACAATGGCTCACTGCTACTGGTATGGATGAGGCATTTTCCACCCTATGAAAGAAGAAGATATGGAATACTCACTGCTCCCAGTAGGCTCCTGGGGAAGGCTAGAGACTCCTTGAATATATGCTCTCATATGACAAAGACTTTTTTACAAACTTAGAAATCTGTAAACAATAAATACATGATGAGGATGTCACGGTGGTAGTTAAGAGTCATAGTGAAGACATTAAAATAGCAGCTGTCAACTTCTCTTTGGTGAGCCTTGCTCTTGCAGTCTCTCAGTGTGAGGGAAGACCAGACTTTAACAGCACAGCCCAAAGCAGAATAACCCCCCATTCTCAGATGGATCACCAACACAAGCCAGGGTCAACATTTGGACACAGCACAGCCCCCGTGCCTCTCCTCAGGAACCAACACCCAGACACAGCACAGCCCCCGTGCCCCTCCTCAGGAACCAACACCCAGACACAGCACAGCCCCCGTGCCCCTCCCCAGGTGACCGTGCCGGGGGTGTTTTGCCCTGCGGTGGGTGCTGGGTGAGGTAAAATCCATTCTGTTCTGCAGTGCCCAGGTCTGGGGACTCCCACAGCACCTGCTTAGACAGAGCTGAAATTTTACAAGCGCAGCTGAGCTGTTAAACAAAGCTCAACAGTTCTACTAGTACAGATTTTAGGAAAGGCTGTTGTTGAATTTTAAATACGACTTTTCCTTGAAAAATGCGGAAAAGACAAAAAGCACTTTCCCTGATACAGAAGATGTGATGCATTTACTGCAGGTGCTCTGCTTGTAACCCCACCTGGCCCATTGTGATGGAAAGTCATTATGGTTTATGATTTTTTTTGGTATTTTTGTCCATGCTTCAAAGAAGTGGTGCAGCAGGACTTAATGAAAGACACTGAAACAGTGTCCTCGACAGACTGAAAGCATCAGTACTTCTTAATAAATAAATAAAATAAATAAATATATTTATAATATTAAAAACTATAAGGATGACTACTTTTAGTGTACATATTTGCCCTAATGCCTCTATTTGTATAATTCAAGATGTATTCACAGCTGTGAATATAGTCCTGAGCTTAATATCACTTGCTTTATGAAAAAAATTGTCAGCTGATAAAAATGCTGATTGTTGTATTGATTTCCTAGAGCTGTGCTCATTGAAACCAGTCCAGGGATACAGTTACACAGATATCACTGTAAACTCATCTGCATGGGCCTAAATGTGCAGCAGAGCAAAAATCACAAGCACCTATCCTCTTCTATTTTTACATATTTCCTCTTGCCTTGGAGAACTTTAGAACTAGAAGCTGCAGTTTCACATGTCATATTTTGAAAGGGAACATCAGAGTGAGTCAAGTAAAAGGATTTTTCTGATCCAGATCCTGACACTTCTCCATTACAGAATGTAAAGACGTCCCAGTGTCACTGTGGAGCTGTCTGCACTCATCAGACACACTGAATTGACTTGTCCCCTCTTCTGCAGATTCAGTTCACCAAGAGGATTCAAAATGAGGGTGAGGCAAAAGGAAAAAAGAGAAGGAGGAACTGAAGAACTACTTCATACTATCTCTGTCAGCAAAATAGCCCAATAACTCCAGTATTATTAAAACATGAATGCAGAGCACCCAGCGATGATGTAGGGTTCTAATGCCATCTGATCCAAGATCGAACACTGCCCTAGCAGTGTGTCCGTGCAACTCACACACTGCATCACAAACTGAATGTCAGCTGGATAGTATTAAGAAAGAAAAAATCACTTGCTGAATACTGCTGGAGAGAGAACTTCCTATCTGCTTTCTTCAAGATTCACCCTTCCTCTGATCACTTTTTACAAACGCTTGTTAAAATTTTCCTTTGCTTTTGAGAAAGATGAATTGTATCTGAAGCCACTAATAAATATACATATAAATTGTATTACATAGTCAGAGACATGAGTACACCTTGACATGAATTTATTAGCAATACAGAACTCTCATCACACCAGTTACAATTCCATTTTCACCTGCCTAAGGGGATATTGGCATTAACATTACTTACTGCTTATAAGCACTCCTAGGCTGTAGTAATCCTTATTATTTTCATTATTTCAACCCTATGGATCTGATCCTACTTCATATGAAGAGTTTATGAAATCACATAGGTTTGGATAGCAGCTGGGGATAGCTGAACTAGGACTATTTTATACCCATAGTTTTTTAACCCATAGTAATGTTTTTAAACCACAATTTTATGCACTTGCTGGTGTGGTTGACCAAACACAAGAAAATAAAACCTGGACACTTCATAAACTCAAAAATGACAGCATCTTCCTTGAAAAGACCCCAAAAACCCCACAACATTTTTCATCTGAGTATTGTGAAGTCCTATTACAAAAGCCTAATCATCTAATTTTCACAACTGGGAGAAGCAGTGATAAAGATAGGTTCATTTGCTGTTAAGCACATAAAATAGTTGAGACTAAACACATAGACTTGGTTTTGTTCTGCAAGATCAGAATGGCCTTCCCTGTTCTAGAAGAAGTCTCAAAAGATTTCAGATACGACATCCTGGAGAAGCAGTATCCTTCTGGCACCATTAAAATCTGTATTGTCTTCTTTCATCTTAGGTGAGACATCATTCAGCATTCCTTTATTCACTTCTCATGTGTTTATTATTTTTCTTGCCCTGGTTCTGTCCTGGTTACACTTAAATCCTTATGACTCCCAGTCATGTAATTGTCTACTTACCACAGTTTATGGAGTTTCACAGTACATATATAATCCAATTACCTCTATGTTAGCTTCCACTGCAGTGAGATAATGAATTTTAACACCTGGAAAGCTATTTTAATTTAGAATGGAACTCACTGCCGTTGATGATCCAGTTCAAAACAGTGTTTGTTGTGGGGTTGGAGAGCCACAACAGAATGCATCATTATCTTAATAATGAGAAAGAAACTGAGCAGGTGTGAACACCCACTGACCTTAAAAAGGGATATGTAGTGAGCGGCCACCAGGTGTAAAATCTTAGTGTGCAGCACCCTCTTCATCTATCCCAAAAGATGGAAAACAAACATGAGAAAGGTATCATTAGAAACCAGTATTTTAAAGTTGAATGATGGTGAGGATAGGTGGATGAACATTAAAGCCTAATTCAAACTGCTTAGAAAGTGATAATAGCTAAAGGATACCAATCATCTACATAGATTTTTATGTTCAGTTCTCAGTATTAAATTGAGTGATAGAAAAATAAAGACATATAATTGCTCCTCTAGCCTTTCTGAGAGGAAAAAATAATATTGGGAATCTTAAAATATATCAAGAGTTCAGACACTGCTATCCTTGAAACAGTCATTAAGGAACAGTTAAGTGAAATAACCAGTTTCAAAATGCCTTCCTCTTTAACTTGATTTGCAAAAGATACAGCAGGTGACAAGGAGACTGTTAACAAGAGTCTCTATTCATGTGTGGTTTGCATTTCAGTACAAAACAAAAGGGCAGAGAAGCCATTAAGCCTTAGCAGTGACACATCTGTCCTGACAAGCTCTCCAAGGCACCACAGTCCTGTCTGGCCAGTGGAGCCCTTCAGTGCCAGCCAGGCTTCAGACTCGGAAGGAGCCTCGTTAGTCAGGCAAGAGGCTGAGAGAGAAGTGTTTGGGTTCACTTCATATGCCAGGGATTAGGGGGCTGAGCATGTTCCTTCTGTTTTAGAGACTGTGAAGTCCATCGAGAGAATTAAACACATTTCTTGTTTACCCTGTCAGGTCACCTCTTCTCTTGATTGTAGAAAAGTTAATCCAGGAACACCAGTCTGCTGCATGCCAATAAGAATACAGGCCTCCTTATTTTCCCTGCCTTACAAGAAGAGCTGGACAAGGGCCCTCATAGAGCATTTCTTCAAATGGCACCTTTATCATATGCCCTAGGAGCACTTCACATCCAGTACTTTCATTTGCCTCCCCGCTCTATTTCCAGGCGTGGCTGTTGGGAATTTACATGAGGAAATAGCACTGAGGGTACACAGCACCTGTGTGTGTGAGTAACAGCCCAAGGTAAGCACAGTGACTTTCCTGGAGTAAGGCAAGGCCGTGGGAAGGATGGTGGGTCTCCACTGAGGGGATGTGCATGGGTGCCATCAGGGAGGAGGATTGCCCTTTTCTTCACAAAAGAAATGCAGGTTTTTTTCATTACATATGAGGCTTCACCTGTCATTTGTGCCAAATAAGAGTTGGAATTTAATTTTAAAGGGAAAGAAAGACACAAATCCTTCCTGGTGATCATAAGACATTATGGCAGTTTGTATGCAAACAGTGTCTTTGCCTTAGTGCATTTTTAGAGAGTTGGAGCCCTTAGTTTCCATCTGTTAGGACTGAGGTGTGTAGATAGGTGCTAGTTTCAGGGGAATTCAGGATTCAGAAAAATTCATCTTAAGAACAGGTGGCATTGTTAGGCTGTGGAGTTGTTTGCTAATTTAAGAGACTCATAACCTACTTAGAACTCATTAGATTCCAACAGCAAAGAACAGGGTCCTCTGGGCTCATATTTGGGCTTAACCTTCCAAACAGAATAAAGTGAAAAAACTAAGCTCAGACCTTTCACTGAAGCTAGAGTTATCTAATATGATTAGCAGTATTTTATAGGGAAAGGGACTGACAGTGTTAATATGCAGCCAAAAAACATGATTTCAGTTTGAATGTTTGCCATGTTTGAATGAAATTTTCACTTTGGCTTCAGCACGCAAAAAACAATTTATTTTGTTGTGATGAAACTAACAATGTTGCTCCAAGTAAAAAAGATTTAACAAAAAAAGGATTAGTAAGTAGTTTTTGTTCCCAAGTTTTCTCCCTGTGTTTAGCAAAGTATGTGCATAGCACCAAAAATGTTGTTTGCCTGTTGTCAATAAAATATAGTAACAAGGTAAACAATAAAAAGGATTAATGATTCAAAAGCATCACAGTTTCACAAGCTAATCATTTCTGACAAGTATAATGTATTGACCAGTAAAATGCCCCAAGGTTTCATACTCAATCTGAAGTTTAATATATTTATTAATGGCGGTGCAGGTGAAAAACAAAGCAGCAGTATTTGCAAATAACAAATTCAATTCAGGGAAAGCTGTGAAGAATTCTGGGGTGTTTTTGCCATAGTGGGTGAATAGGCAATGAGTAGAAGTGCAAGGGGAAGGAAAGAATTCAAACTACTTGCACTCCTGATAGGTTTGGACCTGGCTGTTGTAACACAGGAGGCTCAGTGAGAGCCTCTGCTCGGACCGTTATCGCATTGAGATGGGTTAGGTATGAGTGGAAGATGATGTGCAGTCCATTCTAATTCAGCCTCCTCTGGAATCCTACAGGCTGCACTAAAGGAGGACAATAAAAGCAATACAAGCATAGAGAGACTATCACAGAGAGAGAGAGACTGTAAGACTTAAACAGTTTGTCTTGGAAAAGAGACAAATAACAAAGGACATGAAAAGGGCATATTCCAAACTAAAATGGCAGGGAAGATAGATCTGACATTACCATTCCACACACATCATAAAGCAAGAGTAAAAGGAAAGCTAATGAAAGATGGTGGAATTGAAAACACTGAACAAATGCTTTCACTGTGACAATTACATTATGAAACTCCCTGCCACCAGGTACATATAGGAGTCTATTCTATCTCCCTTGGTATTAGACATTTATACATGTATAGTAGGGATATCCTGAATTAAAATTATAGGAAACACTGAAAAGAAAATTTTATCTCATCCTCTAAGGTTAAGTTGATATCTAAGTAGGGCAGTTTAAAATCTGACCTCAGGAAGAAGAAGGGTATGTAAACATTATTTCACATGTATCTATTTTGCAGTTCCCAAAGTGTCTGCCATAAGCCACCATCAGAAGTCAAATTCTGAGTAAGATTGACCACATTTAGTAGAGCAATTCCTGCCATGATTAGCTTTCCCAAACAAATTATAGTTTTATACATTTTTAAACAGCATATTGTTCAGTCACTGCTCCAGCAGACACTTTCTGTATCAGAAATGACTCCAGAGAGGAGCCAGAATGTCTGACTCCTCACACACATGGACTCGCCAGACTCAGAAGGCAAAACAGGGAGGCTTCACTGCTTATGGTTTTGCATATCTGCTTAGGCCAGCATAGCTATGTTTATCCTGGTGTCTATCTGGGCTGTCTAGAAGCTGTCTTACCATATACTCTGATCCTTCTGCAAATAGGTACATAGTATAACACTCACAGGCAGAGGTCTGAAACTAGAAAATTGAAAGATGCCAAACTGTGAAGAGTTGCACTATAATTATAAATTACACATGCCAAACCCACAATCATGTATATCAAACGAGCTTAAAGTTGCTCATTAAAGGAAACAAAAGAACAGGTTCTATTTATTGATTCTGATTGTTTCCCTTAGCTACCAAATTTAAATCAATAAGACCAAAGGGAATTTGCTGTTGCTGTTTTGATCCATTATAAAAATAATACAGAAATCCCCATTCCCCTCAAGCAATCTCAAAAACAAGAGGACACAAATTTCCTGTATCTTTTATGTTCCCACAGTTTGCTTGCTATGATGCAAGACCACTTTCTTTTTTTCTTTTTTCCCCTTTTTCTATACTGTGGTATAATACAGAGGAAAATGTGACCGCAAAAAAAAAAAAAAGTCTAATAACCCCACTGCTTGATGCCTGAAATTACTCTCCAAGAGAAAAGGCTTTCACTGGAAGTACATCATTTCAAACTCCTTCTTCTTCAATGACTTTGAGAACACATCTTTCTCAAAGGGACTGTGGCTAAGATGTGCACAACAATAATGTTATCATCTTTACCTACAAGATGCTGGATATTCTTGTGTTATCAACTACTTTCCATTTCAGCAAAAAGCAACAGAGTAACAAAAAGAAAGAAAAAACAACCCCAACAACCCCAAAGTCCTTCAAACTTCTTTGCCAGGTTCAAAGATGATCCAGTCTAACACTGATTTCTGTAAAGCTGTTAAGGGAGCAGTGAGATTGTGATCTTCCCTTTCATCGTGGCCACAAATCCATCATAAATAGGTTGGGCCACCTTTTCCATTTGCACAGACCAGCACAATTTCCTGCACTTTCAGGGAGTAACTAAGCCCAGCATGTTACTTCTAAGGAACTGTGAATCTGCCTACCCAAATTAAACAACTCTTCTTGCTTTCCCAGTACAGAATGATTTAGCGCTCACCTGGCCATTGCAAGAAGGTTTAATCAGGAGAGAAACCAGCTCTCCAACAAAAACAATATTTATGAAATGGTCCCCAAATCCATGTTGAATTAGGCTTTTCAGGCTGGAAAAGCTGAATTCATAATCTTCAATTAATTTCACACCCATGAAAATGAAAGTGACTACAGAGGTGAATTATCACACAGCACAATCAAAACTGAGCTTGGCATCTTGGTTGGTACAGCTTAGGTTTATTAGTGTGGCAACTAAACTTTAAACAGCAGCACGTTTGGGATGGATAGTCATCATTATCTATTCAACTGGACACAAAATAATTTGTTACAGCCACTTGGTTTTATCATTACTTGATATTGAAAACTGACAAGCATCATAACTCACTGGCATTTTGAAATCTCTTAATACTTTGATCTTTCAGAAGATTTGTTTTCAGTAAGTAATCTAGGTCTGGCCTGCTAGATGTACAGTAATTAGTTTCCTAAGTGTATATACTACTGCAATGTGTCTTATGGCAAGAATGAAAATGATGAAAAGGACCTGTCATGGTTCAAACTAATAGTTTCTCCAACCTCTTTGTGAATTCCCCAAGCATATCCTCCTCAGCTGCTACACTTCAAGGCTTTTATCTCAGGTAAATCACATGAAGCTTTCGGACCAGAAAATGTCCTCCTGATTAACCATTCTTATCATGAGGGCAGCTCTCTAACCTTATTTATTTTTTTTCTACCATCTACTGCCTCCTCTGCATGCTATATTTCTCTCTCCTTCTTTACTGGTGCAGAACTCCTCAAACAGGGAGCTCCGGATTCCCTCAGTCCATGGGCGGGCTCTCTGCTGCCAAAAGACTCCTTCCCCCAGGCTCTCCCTGCCTTTCCCAGCCACCCATTCCTGTCTCCCGTCCCTCTGCTGTCCTGTGATCTGCCTCCATCCATATTAGATTTCTTCAGTGCACCTGCACCCCTCACTGCTGATTCCTGCCCTGGTGCTGCCTCTCATACTCTGCTGGCACAACTCTCCTGTGGGACCAAAAAGGGACTAAACATGGGAATGGTTCCAGCAAAAAACTGGGAACTCCTTTACAATCTGGATCAGTTCCTTGGTGTAACACACCAGTTAATGAACATGGAAATCTGACAGTAAAAGTTTGTGCTGCTTCGGGTGGATGAAATTGCCATTGCCAAATGAGATACCACAGCCTTGGTGTCTTTCATCTCAGTATTTAAAACAAGGGAGCCCTGGAGACACCTGAAAAATGTGCCTTGGTCCCAGTTCCTGGAGGACCTAATTTTTAAACAAATTCCTTTTTCCACTGTATCCACTTAATTGGGCTTTCAAATTGCCAAACTTACATGTAAAACCACAGAAGACTAAGGGAAGTAGTTTATGAGTGCTGATTCAACCACCTTGCTTCCTTCCCCTTCTAGAATCACTTGACTTATTCTAGAGTTACCCAACATTCCATAAACACCTTCTGACCATTCAGAAAAGTGAATAATTAGAGTATTCATAATTTCACTTAAAATTCATCATATACAGATTAAAATCTAAAGAAATCATAGAACAGCTTATCACATTAGAACTTACACTTTCCTTCCATTTTGAATTCAAGCAGATATGACAATCCAAGGTTCACTTGCCACACTGCCAGAGAGATCGCCAAAATTTTGTGATATGTTCTGTACTGGATGCTACTTCCCTCTAGTGTGCAGCCCTTGTAAAGCCCCAGTTACACCAAACTTCATAATCCTTAAAATTTACTCGAGAACATTAAAAGCTGCAAAGTCGTTGAGTCTTTAAAAGGACACCACCTTACAACATCATCTCATTTCTTTGCAGACCGCAATCAGAAAGTAGCCCAGCATCTTTTCCATCTTCCAAGTACAGCCAGCACTCCTAAATACGATAGAGCAGATATGAAGCTCAGGCAGAAATTTAACAACACAAGTTACCTTTGTGACACAAGAGAAAACCCTGACTAATGTATCATCTAGGAGTTGTATGAGAAGGTGGTCAGTAATAAGTAACTGATTATTCCTTGTATTCACTCATCAGACATTTGTAATAAAGTACTTTGTCAAGGGAAATTTTAAAAGCCTGTCAGAATTTGTTACAGTCTCACTCAAAAGGGGTGATAGTTTTGAGTGAATTTTTCACCAGGTCATAGTTAATGCAAAAGTGTGTAGCAAACTAACACAATTATTTGAGCATTATTTGAATCAATCTTACACATTTATCATGCTGACAATTTGACTTTTGCCTAAATCGTAGATAACTGACAATAAGCATTAGAGGAAAGATCTATTTCTGTCATTTCAAAGCACGGTTGGGTTTCTGCCCTTCCTCTGACTCTTATGGGTATTACAGGGTACACTTTCAGAAACAGTTATTGAAACTGGGCATTCGAGTCCCCCATTCACATGCAGAAAATGAGAATTAAACTTTCTTCTTAGACAATCTCTCAAAATTGTCTTTGAAAAATATTTTTTTCCTCTCTTTTCAAAATCAACCATTAATGCACTATATGAACCTGCCACTGGGCCATAGGAGAGGGGAGAGACAGGGAAAGTGTAGCCAAAATGAATAGTCCCTGCTTTTCCCCAGCTTCAAGTACTTCCCTAAGCAAAGGTGACAGTATCTTAAAGTATGTTATCAGCTGCCCATACTGGCTGACTGTCAAGTAGCTAAACAGATACAGATTAATTTCTTCTTTTTCTCAGTCTGCTTTCATGAGCAACTCGCACATTCCCTGAAGAGAAGTCCCATGACTTCTCTTTAGCTCCTCTTCCACTAACTTGTCAGTCAACCAGCTGCATCTGCCACAGCAGGTCTTGGAGCAGGAGAGGAGCTGTGCAGCTGTACAGTTTTGTAGCCTGGAGAGAAGCGAACAATTTTAAGTAAACAAGTTTGATAACAACCGTCAACATTGCAGTAACTATACAGATGCTAAAATGTTAATAGCAAGTAGCTAGAAATGAACTGTACATGGATACACATGGATTCTTTTAATATTGATGCATAACCTGAGTTTCCAGGGTCCCTGAGAAATCCGGGAACCCTGAAGTATGAGTGTATGTATTAACAAGAATATATTAAGGCAAGCTGGAATCATTCTGAGAGAACAATAGTGAGATTCTGTGTTCTAAATAAATGTAAATCTGTCTCTGAAGAAAAAGATACCCTGATGGTATTTCTGAGAAGTGTTGATTCACAAGATGAACAGGTTATCTAAGCAATAATACATTGGTAGGCTGCCTTCACTGAGAAAACCACTTAAATTTTTACAAGAATCATTTAATTTAACCATGTGGGGAATCATTAAAGCTGATCAAAACTAATGGCATGAGCAGCGTCATCTCTGGCTTGACTCTAAGAACGCATCAAACTCCAATGAGCTGCACAAGCACTTCTCTTTTTTTTGGAATAGGGTATGTAGAATGGTTCTTCTGGAAACCACAGTTGTATTTCTTTTGTGCTGCTACTCGTGTAAGTCCTGCTCTATTGTTATTATCACCGAGGCTGGAATTCAGATACACAAACAGCAGTAGCAGCATGAGAACCCTCACACCTCCTAGGCATAGGCTCAGTGCATGGCCTCTGGGAATTTTGGGTTTGAACACTCTTCTATTAAGTGTCCTCTTTCTTCCACTCCCTCAAATCACTTTTTCTGTTCTCTTAGGTGCTGGATTGGGAGCAGAAGCAAGTATGATGGAGTATATTTCACATAACGTACGGCCCTAAAAAATCAAGTAAAAATTCTTCATACCTTATCAAAATATTCATAAGCTGGGGGAGCAGAAAGGCTGCTCTTTCCTCCTTTTCTAGTTCTCTGTCTCCACTAGTCTTGTAGGTGGGAATGAGCAACTCTATTTCTAGATTCATTACTAGTGCAAACTTCTGTCCAACAGAGATGGGTATAATCACTTTATATTCTCAAACCACTTTTCCCTACTCACATTTTATGTGTGCTACCTTATCACAAAAAGTCACCTCCCACTCCTTTCCATTCTGGCCATTTACTCTTGCTTCTGAACTCAAGCTTAGCGCCACCTAAATTTAATGAAGCGGTACCAGTTAAAACTAAACCTTTAAAAGCAACAGCAGAAATTAAAAGAAAAATATAATAAAAGCAAGGGGAATGCAGAGCTACGTGGTGAGTGTTCAGGGAAAAAGGTGAGAAATTTTTCAGGCCACAAGGCCTGGTATAGCATGGCCTCAGTCACCCATGGGAGTCTTGGGTACTATAATACAAATGATTACAAACTAAAAGCAAATTCACTGTTTAAATCTTCAGAGTTTCTTTCCTGTTAGGTTCCATTTACTTCAGTTGTTTCACCTGCAAGTACCTTGGGTTACTGAATCCCTAATTTATTTTTTAGCAATGTAGCAGAAATGCTACAATAGAACATAAAACATAAGAGAATATAAGCCTTAACACAACAGACTTATTTGAATGGATGTATTAAATTCGATTTTGAAATTTAAAAAATATCTTTTTTCTTTTCTCATTGAAACCCCAAAGTCTGTTAGGGTTATGTCTGCAAATGCGTAGTTTACAAAACTGATAACTCTGTTCTGACAGGAACTCTTCAAAAATCATTATACTTTACTTCACATACCTATACTTAAAATCCAGTGGTATTATTACAATTGTATTCTCATAGGGTTTTTTTTGCATCAGTTTCTAATAAAGAACCATGCTAAAACTTGTAATGGTAATGAACTTACAGACGTCCATCTGTCTCCTTTTTTATCCATTCAAAGTGTTTTCAGCCTGTGGCTGTGCCTGAGGCAAAGTTATATCATCTTGACAAAAAGAAATACCAAGTCTTGCCTTGGAGATTCCCTTGCTTGAAAGCAGCAGTACTGTAAAAGCTCCATGGTGTTATAATTAAAAACATATCAATTAGTTATACAGTCAACTAAAAGAAAATAAGCATTCAGAATTATTTTCATCCATATAGCAAACCTTTCCTTGTTTCTCTGCATTTCTACTTTTAAATTACTGATTAAAATGCTGTGTTCCTTGCAGAAAAATCAGACCAAGTGTGTCTTAAATGCCCCTAAGGACTACTAATCTATGAACCTTGTTAGGTATATATTTAACATTTGAAAAGACGTCAGTTGAGATGCAGATTTTCTGACCGCTCCTTTGGGCAGCTGAATACAATCTCTCTCTCTAGAAATGCTAATATCATTTTAATAACAGACATGAAATTGAAATTTTAATTAAAGAATTTTTTTATTATTATTTGATCCTTTTTTGGTATGTATACAAATGTGGAATATAATTAGACACATTGTAATTAAAGAAATAATTAGCACTGCAGGCTGGTAGCACTAACGTTTAGGGCAATTTCAAGCTTTTACCACCATGTCACATCAGCAAATTCCCTCCCTCATGCAAAGTTTGCTCAACAAAATGACCATCTCTTTAGTAATTTAAAAAGAATAAGATATGTTAACAAGAAAATGAACAATTTGTCTTGTTGGGAAGTGGAATAAAATGATTCCTGCATAAATTAAACTGCAGAAATCAGTTCTACTTGGACGAATGAGAGCAAACAAGTTGCTTTTATGGACAGCCTTATTTTATTTTAATTAAATGACAGACTCAACCCACTGCAAATAATTGTGGTGTTAATCTCACTACATTAATTTGAGCAGAAACTGAAGAAAAACTGGTCAATGTTAATCAAGTGCCTTGGAAAAAGGCAGTGCTTTTTGACAGACTTGTATAATGCATGAAGCACAAAATGAGATAATTGGGAGATGTTTGTCCTAGAGGGTGCAAAGTTTGTAATTACTCGTGAAAAGTTTCATTATACATTAAGTCCTTTTCATGCATGATGAGGGTGTGCTCAGAGAAGAACCCAGCAAGGAGAGGGGGTTGGTCTAATTGTCTCAGATATTTAAAACTATGCTTATTTTACTGTGCTAATGAAGGCCTTAATCAACAGACCTTCACCTTAGAAAACCTTCAGAAAACTAAATTAATAAAACAAAAGAAGAAATTTTAAAATTTGCAACATAATTATTTGCTTGTAATATATACAAAAACTATGTAAATTGAAGTGATGATTATTTAAATCTAACTTAGAAAATTCAAAATCCCAATATTTACTTTTTTTCTTTACAATGAACCCTACACATGCTGCCAAAATACATAACAATAAAACCTGAGAGCACCCTGTAGAAAACAGCATCATAGAGACAGTATTTTCACAGGAAAGTAAATTACTTGGATTACCTGTTGGATGATACAGTCTGACATTAGCAGAAGAAAGAAATTAGAAAATTTGGAGATGCTCTAAAGACCCAGGCTTAAAAGAAAAATTTTCCCCAGGAGAGTAAGAGAGCCCTTCTCCCTTAGTTAAGAGATTTTGATCACACTCCTCATTAACAGATTCTGGGTAACACTGAGGTATTTGCCCTATTTTCACCTTCTCTACTCATAGGACAAGATAAGCACCCTCGTATGTTATTTCATGTATAATTATAACAAGGATTTGGAACATTTTTCCTAATACAAAATGAGAATGCACTCTTCCTTTCAATTGTAATATTTTGTTTTCCAATCTTATAATACTAACATAAGAAAAAATTATACCTAATTCATAACAGCAAATGGCTCAGAGGAACTTTGCATTTCTGACCATGAGTTCCAGCAACATAAAACTGGAATTAATGTAGTGAAAAGCAACATGTCAAAGTGCAGCTCTTGTTCCAACCACATACTTGATTCAGTAAATTAAATTATGCGTCTGAACCTGCAGAGGAACTTGTTAAATTTTGCAGTAATCTTTAGATGGAAAATTTTAAAAAGCAAAACAAATGAAACTGAAGAAAGAAATCTCTAGGTCCAGACCTGAATTAACTTTCAAGGATTCAGCAAAAGTTTTGGATACCATTACAACCCTTTAACTGATGTAAATTCAGCCCTTGCTCATCTGATAGCAAATAGTTCCTGTCATAAGAGAAAACTGTAACACCTGAGAGATTCAGCAGCCTTTGCATAGCGAGAATTCAACAAATTTTCCAAAAAGCTTGAAGAAGTTCATATCTATGGCATGTTACAAGGAACATGATCAACATAATAAACAATCACATTTACTCTTCCAGCTGTGAGGAGCAACAGTTTGCTAATTTGCATCTAACTTTTAACAGCACAGCAAAGCAGGCCCCATCCTTCATCTCAGTGCTATGTTTAGCAAACTTTTGAATTGCTTTGTCACTCTTTTTCTTGGTTTTCTGCCCATCTACAAAGGTACACATCTGTACTCATCAACACCTAAATTGCATTTCAGAGTTTCTGAAGAGGAAAGAATGTCATGACAACAAGAGACTATTTTGAAAGCAAGCCAGTTTTTCAGTAAATTATAAGCTTTATTACAATAAAACTCTAACAAATTGGACCCACATCTCACTAAATGAAAGCACAATGACTACAGCAATATTCCTCCCCTGGAGGAATGATTGTCTATAGGGGGGACAAGAGATAGAACTTTTTCTGAGATGTGCCACTAATGATAACATTACCTTCACATATTAAAGAATGTCTGAACATTTCTGAAAATACTCATTTCCACCTTCATCTATGCTCTTCTGGTTAAGTTACTGTACTAATGAATTCTATGAATTTTAACTTTTCTCCATCACAGAACTGCACTTTATTTTAAAGACAGAAAAATGTTTTATCTTGGATTTATTTTCATTGGCTTGCAACTTTCCATTTCATCCAGTAGAATAATCTGTAAATTGAACTTGCTCTTGACCTGCTCTACACTTTGAGAAAATTTAGAAGGAATATTAAAAACTACTCTGCTGTTACTGAGCTTGCCAGGCTTAGCTGTTATTTCTAAAGAAATTTATTGTGTTTCTATAGACTGTTGGAAACTTAATTGCAGAAAGCACAGAGGACAGTCTGCTCTGCAATTCATGACATAAAACATTGTAGTGATAGCATTAATTAATGAAGGCAAATATCACATTAGGGTTTCCAATCACTTCACATTTCTTACAGAAGCAATCATTTGGTGCTCTCAGCCAACGTCCCAAACTCACCCTGCTATAAAGGAAGTTCCTGTAGCTGTGCAATAAAAGTGCTCTGCCCAGTGTTAAAGGACACAGCCACAGCCCCACCAGAGCCTGAAACCAGGGTCCTGCCCCAGCACATCTGTACACATGTGCTGCTGTGAGACAGCGTGGCAGGTGTGAGCTCAGCTCTCTGCCAGCCTTTCTGCTGGTGCTTTTCATCTCGTGAGGGGTTTAGGGAATGTCTATTGCCAAAAGTCCGGGTGATCTGGGTATCACTCTCGGACTCTCCAAATTTGGTACATATGAAACTCTCAAAAGAAACTGTCAGTCCTGAACCATCAATAAATTCAAATAAGCCATGCAAACATGTGTCCCTGGGAAAAAAAAAAAATTCCCCTTTTCCTAGCTGAAATGCATCTTTTTTTGTACAGAAACTTCATGCATGGGAATGACAGTCAACACAAATAGGTCGAAGGTGTAATTCTAAGGTGATAGTAGGATATAATTTCTTTTTGAAAGCATGCCTATCATAGAAAAATTTACAGACAAAATGATATTATGAATATAACTTGAAAAGAAATTACTAGTTGTGAAAGTCATGTAGCTCTTCTTCCTTTATTCAGTTCAGCCTGCTTGATTTTCTCCTGTGATGGTAATATATGCTTTTAAACAAAATTAAACAACCCCAAAACAATTTTTAAAGCCTCTTTAAATATCATATAATACAGCAAAATATTATTTTAATATTCTTTAGTTTCCAAAAGTATTTTAGACCTTGATTTTTGATTCTAACTTACAGAAAAAATCACAAAAGACAATTCTCAAGCTCAGATATCAAAGTAAATATATAATAATTATTTATTTTGAAGGGAAAACATCAGATTCATGTAGTGATATCACAGTGATATCAAATGTGGCTTCTTTCTAAACAATATAGGACAGTTTAAATTGGCAAATATATACATTCCATTAAATTTAAGACCTTTGAAATTATTCAATGTTAGATGTTGTTAACTAATGTATGAGACTAGGGAGACAGCAAAAATATTTTATGAGATGATGGCCAAAGAGGGTAATAAGAAATACAACTAAAGCAAAATATTCTGTCTGCAACAGGTTAATGGACCCTTGACCAATGTAAATCAGAGTAAAATGAAATCCCTACACTAAGAGATCCTTTCCTTTCTGGTGGTTCTCTTCACACCCCTGGAGCTGACTGTACACCTGATACTGTGGCTCTTTTTCCTGCCAAGTCACACTGTGCCATGCAGCTGTTTGCCAAATCAGTTTGGTTTGATAAACAAGAGCCCACTTACTGAGAAAAGTCTCCCTGAAAATGTAAAACAAAGAGAAAAATAGTCTTAATTCCTAGGAAATTTTAAGCCTTGTGAAAACTGTGGATTCTGCTAGGACTAATGCATTTAGCCTCTTGTGAACCTTTCAGCAAATCAGGTCATCCTGCATATGCTTCACTTCCTACAGTTTATCTCTTGCATTTATTACCCTGCATGTAGTCCTGCAGAGAGACCAGCCCTTGCTTCTGCTATTGTTGTTACCTGCAGATGCAGAAGTGGAGAAGGTAGAAAGATTATTTTCAAATTTATTTCTTGATCTAAATTTTACTGAACTCTAACCCCAAGATTCCAGAAGACTCTATATCCTAGCAATATCTAGAAGTTCAACTTTTCTCTTCCTTTTTTTTTTTTAGTCGGAACTCAGAGTTCACCTTGCCTCTAAATATTTTTAGGAGGCTTATACTAATTGTAACACATGGTAAATACAGTTCACAGTTTCTCCAATACAATAGTAATAGAAGGAAAAATTGTTAGTGATGAAATTCAAAGAGTTATTGGATTTTTTCTACTAGGTATTTAAAACTGCAGCTATTAAAGATATTCTTTTGATAGAACATTTTCCTTTTCTCTGTTTTCAAATTTTCTAAATATTTGGACAGTGAACTGGGAATTGCCAAGAGGCAGAAAATGACGGAATCAGCTTCATGAAGCACAACCAAACTTAGGTCAATTTTGTAGCTCTTGTTGCACAGATGCATCCATCCCGAGGAAGGACAGAAGCCACAACTGAGGCTGTGAGTTTGGCTCCCACAGTGGGTGGACTGGGGTCAGCACATACACTCAAACAAAATCTCCCCCAGACCAGTACTTTACCACAATCAACACAAAATTAGTTTGAACTCACATTACTGCAAGGGCAAAGCATTACCTATGACATCTCTGCCTTATCAAAATTATAATGATCAGACAGAACTGACAAGGAAAGGGATTCCGATTTTTTGGAGGATCTGATTCTTCAATACTGCAAATAACATGCTCAGTAAGAAAGACTCGAGCTGGAAGGTGAGCTGAGGCAAATACATTTAAAAGCTTATTAAAAATAAAAGCTTATTAAATATTAAGGTCATTCCACAGCATTTATGTTTACTAAATATCCATTCAAATAACTTTTCTACTCTTGTTTCTGCAGATGTGTTTACACCATTATTGCTACAATTTAAACTGATTTTTCTGTTGGATCAGTGGCAAAGTTTCAGCTTGACAACCTACCTTCTTTTCTACCTTTTCACAACACCCCCCACAACTTGTCCTTTTAGATAAGGACATTAAAAGTAAGAAACAGGCAGCAAACTGCTCCTGATCTTGTTCAAGGCACTCTCCTGGCAAAAATGCTATGTGTATGGCCCAGATATCCACAAACAGAAAGACTGGCCAAACAGGATCCTGCTCCATTTGGTTTTTCATTCTGGTCTCTCTCTGCCCCTGAGATATTATCCCAAATACGTATCTTAAATGACTTGTTGATTTGTGGTGGCACAGAAAGTGTGGGCTGGCTGGGTTATGCTGGCATGTGGGAAAGCAAGAAGCAGTTTGAGATAACCTTGAGTAGGAATTTTGAGCAAAGGAGCCAATCCTATGTAGACTACTTGTTCAAACTGGTCACAGAACCTGATTCAGAAGTCTGAACTACTCCGTGGTTTTTGCCCAAGTTTTCCTGCCTCAATTTCTTTGGAAGGCTGAAAAAAATTCCATGCTTGGAGTACAAAGTTAAAAGACAAAGAGACCAGAATGAATAATGAATGTGTTCAGTGGGGTTACAGAACTAAACCAGGCCACTCTTCAAGAGATTCATCAAAGACTTCGGACTATTTCTGGGAAGACTGATACAAGCACTGGCTTTTTCTGTGTGATCTGAAATCATAGCCTGGCATACAAAGTCTAAATATTAATAGAATTTACACTTCATTAAATTACTTATTAAAATTTTAGAACCCCCTCCTAAAATAACTGAGTCCTTATTTTAGCAGAAAAGCTACCACAATTTTAATACTTCATCATCTGTGTTACATGGGTAATTGCTCTCAGGATGGCATGTCATATGTAGATTCCATTACATTATTGTATTAAATCTGAACAATATTTATAAACAGCCCTTAGTGGGTTTATACTCAAAAGGGATTAGTTTGTACCAAAAATTTTCCACAAGCATTCCAGAATATTTTTTTCTTGTCTTCAGAAGACTTTATAAGTTAAAATCTAGACCACAGCCCAGACAAGCTGTGTATTACAATGAATAATAAATACATCACATTGGCACTTCTAAAGTTTCCTGTAAATGAGCTAAAACACATATCTGCATTTTAGCTAGGCTAAACAAATATAATTAGTTTTTGCTGCATAAAGTTACTGTTTGTTTAAATGTCATAAGCTTTATACTAAATATAAGACTGTAGTTAATTTGATGGCACAAGTAAATATTTCAAAGGAGTTTCATCCAAGCTACCTAATATAGCTTTTCTTTTTCTTTCCTCATGAAATTTGCATTTACATAATTAGAATGCTTTACAATTTCTCCTGGTGTTTCCTACAGATTGGTTAATAGATCTTTCATGAAGAAAAAAGACAAGAAAGAGAAAAAAGAGAGCAGGACTTCTGTTAATTTATGAAAGCTATGCCGATTTCTTGGTGTGTATACATTAGATTTATATGCAGATGCGATACAGTGAAGAGAAAAAGCAAATCATACACCTGAGATTTTTGGCATTCAATTAAATTGTTTCCAAACACCCATGTCATCCCTGGGAGATGGTTTAACCACAGTATCTGATTCAGGTCTAGTCCACTGTTAAATCCTTGGCATTTTTAAGTCCCCCCAGTCTGTTAAAGTAAAGCTTTAGTGCTTGACTGATTCAGAAACAGGGTTTGGCGCAGCACATTCACGGGAAAACCCTCAGACTCGAGTGTGACTTTCCAGCTGTCGTGCCACCTAACATCAGGCACCCTCACCCTCTCAGAGTGGCTGAATCCGTCTGTTCTATGAAGCGAGGCAAAACAACACTGTAACCCCATATTTCAGAGCTGCAGTGCCTCCACTACAGGCAAATCACACCATCGGACAGGAGAGAGAACGGAAAGGAAAAACGCGTCTGAAAGGTCAAAAGCAATTCACTTTCACAACTTCTGAGCACTTGTGACATGTTACACAGAGATTCCAGCCATGAATCATGAGCAGTCCACTTCCAGCAGCAGGAAAACGAAATTTGAGCCATGCTGAATCTTCTGCTACTTATTAACATGTGGGGCTTTTTGACAGCCCATTCCTTTAGCATTTACTAACTGCGCAGGGGAAAAGAAATCCTTAACTGGGGATAGTAAACATTCATGTATCATTACTAAGGATGTGAGAACCACCTGATTTAAATGCCAGTTAACATGTACCCTGGCTAGATAATCAGACTAGCACATGAATGAAAAGCAGAATGTAAAAATTCTGTTAGGTTCTTTCTAAACATCCAGTTCTAGGTTTGCTTATATTCAGATCTCATCAGCTGAAGGGATGTCTCGCTGCTGAGCCCTAACAATGCAAACTTTGTCCCAAACACTTGGAAAGGAAATAAAAATGAAATGGAAAAGCTAAGACAAATAAAAAGCAATTCACTTTCATCAGTGCTTCTTCTGGGACATACTGTTTTTTTCACCATTTCTGAGATATTCCACTGGACAATAGGCGGATTTTGAATAAGCACTTCAGAGGTTTTCTCTTCCTCAGAGCACTTCCAAGGGATGAAGACTGTCATATTCAAGCCTTCTCCTGACAATTTTGCTCCTATTTTTAGTGGAACAGCACTCCTATCTCCAGAGTCCAGGAAGCAGACCTCTTTGCTGATCCCATCATTAAGGTATGGTTTTCTGCCCATTGGAATCCATCTTACGCTTCATTTATTTGCTTTAATTGGTTTCAGTATTAAGGGCAAGTTCATATTTATGTTTCTATTACACTGTAATTTATTTATTAACGATGAATTATGTACCAAAGTGCAGAACACTGACTAGGAAGAGGCATTTATAAACTGCACAGGGAAATTATTGTTTGTTCAGAAGACCACAGTGTCCTTATTCAAAGGCCTTGAAGTCAGAGTCTGAGCACTAATTTCTTTGAATAAGACCTGGTGAATCTCAATCCCTCCAAATTAGAAAACACTTAGAAACTGGGCTGAAGCTGACTGTAGCAAGGTGAAAAACAATTAAATCTGTCACTACATTATTAACTCATTAATATGAATTTGCACAGTGCAGCTAATACAGGAAGGCAATGGTTTCACTATTTCAAACAGACCTGTTCCAGATACACACAGAAGAAGCACTGCAGTTAAAGAGGGTTCTCATGCTTTTCAGCTGGCAGTCTGGCATGTAATTAATCAATTTCTAAATGCTGATGCAAATGCTGGGCTTTGCATATGCATATTTACCATCTTCAAACACTATTTCAAAATTTGGACCACTCAAGTAAATCATCTATAAAATGCTTCTTGTCCTTTGCTTTATGTCTCTTTCACAGCAGTTTAAATTTTACATGCTGGTTTGTACTGAATGCTTTGTTTCTTTGCATAAATAAATAAAATGCACAGAAATAACAACAATCTATTTCCATACAATAGTAAACAATTTCAAGGCAAAACAGCTGCCTTCAACTGACATTGGACCTACAATGGCACTTCTGAACTGAGGAAAAATTTCTTTGTTGTGTAGCTAAAAGCACATCTAAGAAATGCAATTTTTTCCAAAATGATATAAATAAAACAATTTGATATCAAACGACAAATTAAATACACACAGAGGCAGCAAGACATGTCCTATAGTCCTTCACAAATAGTCGTTTTACTAGTAATGATTAAAAGGCATTTTTACTAAACACAGGTGATAGCAACTGTAATTTAACAAAGAATTGGGACTGCTTCTTCTGAGTGGACTTCTGTCATCATTTTAATCTTGGGCCTCATCAGCATATTTTCTTGCAACTTGAATTACAGGCAGTATATTATGTTTCATCTTGCAAGTTGTTTATTTGACCATGTAAGAAAAAAAAAAAAAAACCCTGAAATTTTTGAATGTATTAAAATCACTTTGTAGATCAGATAAACATTCTCTAAGGGAAGAGGAAACAGCCATCCTGGTTCCTGCCTCATTTAACTAATCATCTGAACACTTTCAGTTGTTTTTTTCTGTTAAATTCTAAATCTAAGTCATTTCTTGAAAGTTGAAATGCTGATTACAATTGGCAGTCACAAAAAGGGGAGTGCCGTGTTACAAAAAAGAAAGACATGGATCCTTCCAGGCTCCTGGAGGATTCCACACATGCTGCTGTGTATTGCAGTCACTAAACGGAAGGAAATGAAACAGTTCCCATGTCTGGATGAGATCTTTTACTATTTTCTTGAGCGCTCTGACCAGAAAAACAACAGCGGCCAGTTACACAGGACTTGAGACTTAAAAAGAAAATGCTATTTAATTGCTGAGGTTTCAGAGTATTCAGCACCAGAAACATTGTCACAACTCATTAGAAGTTAAAATACGCCTTGGCAAGACTCCTTTATACTTAATGAAGTGAACAGTGAACAGCAGAACCTCAGACGACATTTCTTCTCTAACTAATTTTAATTTTAATAAAGCTCTCTTCATGTTTTTTTGGAACTAGAAGCCTGTCCAGGGATTTTATGCTAGTCAGACTAGAAATATAATATTCTGCAGCATGATAGATACTCATTTAAGGTACTAGAAAAAGTCCTGTATACTTCAATGGTTGAAAAACAAATCCTTTATTCTGTAGGCCTCAGCATACCTAAGACGTGGCAGGAAATCACTCCAATCCTGTCACTTGGGTGTTCTTCTCTAGACCACTTCCTTATCTCTTCCTTTCCAAAGTTCCTCCCTCTAAGTGGCAGCAATACTAACACTCCTCTGTGATCTTTTACTTCTGCCTTGCACAACAGATACACCAAAGACAGTTCATTATGTATAAAATCCTCACCCTAAATCTTTACCTCTCACCAGCCTGCTTCCCTCTGGTTCCAAACAAGGCATACAGATCCCAGTAAGAGCAAGAGAAAAGCAGCTAACAAAATTATCAGTTTAAAGGGATGCCTGGAGCTATTTGGCTGCTGAAGTAGCTGCTATTGATTTAACTAGAAACTTCTTAGCCTTGACTCAGTCAGCCCAGTATAACAGAGTTCAGTCTTTCTCTTCTTTGACCTTCTTGGCCTAATTACAGGAGAGGTCCATGGGAACACAGGATATCTGCTGACTGACAGCTGACTTCCATCCAATCACAATTCCAAAGCAATGCTAACATGGACAGTTTAACTTTTCTTAAGTATTTATTATTTACTAATTAGAAGATGCCAATCACATAGAACCACACTCTTTCCATTCTCACTGTTCCCTAGCAACACAGAAATTGAAGCATGTGCACTGTCTCAAAGCAGCACCCTTACAGCAGAGCCACATCTGTTAGCAGACCTCTAATTTTTCAGACTTCCTCTTACAGCAAGAGAAATTATGTTAGAGTTTGGGGTTTTTTAAAGCATTTTGAGACCTACATTATATACAAAATAATACAGAAAGAAATTAATTGGCCCCCTCCCTATAAAGCTCATTGCAAGAAAAATACATTATGACAATAATGGAAATTTTAACTGCTTCACTATTATTAAGAAGGAGTAAATATGCACATGTAAGGTTCTACACAAACCTCAAAATAGTTCAGCAACCCAGAATGATCTTTGAAGGTCATTTCAGTTGAGAGGCCATGGATAATCACTATAGGCCAAATCCTTAGATGCTTTGCAGGAAAGTTCTCAGTCCAGCACTCCCGAAGTCAGATATTTCATTTTCTAACTGTCTGTATTTCTTCACATTCATGACCGTTTAGAAATTATGTGACACCAAAGTGACCAAAGTCCCAGACCAGCCACATGGCTGGATTCAGGGTGCTTGAGGACTGAGATGGAGAACTGGCTCCAGCTTCCTGCCAGGCTTCTCACAAGAGGTAGTTATAGATGGCATCAGAGTACCTAGCATGAGGGAGCCAATAATAGGAGCAGTGAAAACCTGAAATAATTAAGAATTATTTCAAAGCTCCAGGATGACAACACCAAGCGACCTCAGAAGTCCTTTCTAATGCCAAATAGAGGCTGCAGGAGGAATCTGATCTACAAAACCAATCTGCAAGAGCACCAGCAGTGTAGAGAGAATAGATTTAGATTAGTATAGTTTTGTTTATTCAATTATGTGACAAGTCTGTGAGAAACATGAGTTATAATCCTGTTACAGAAAGGTAATCATCTTGGACATGCCTAAAATTCAACTGGAGATGTGAAGAAAATACTGGTGGTATAAAGCTGATTTGCAGGTCTCAATCCTCTACCTGTAGATTGCTCAGAATTTTACAAGAAAAGAAGCTTCTGATTTTTATAAGCTGTGGTAGTACTACCAAGATTCTACCAGTGAGACAGTATTTAAGTGTGGAAAGTTATTTTCTATCTCGTTGATGGTTATCAAAGGAAAGGTGTTTTGCCAGTGCCTCCTGTATTCCACCTGAAGGAATTATTTTTCATCTAACATCATTGGATCTAACAATTTTTAATCTAACATCATGTTTTGGATTCATGTATATAATTCACTAAAATATCACAAATTCAACATTTTATATCAACACTAAAACCTAAATGTTAATCTCAGATAGTCTTGGTAACAGCTTGATGAAAACAAGCTGACTTTTGTGGGCGCACTCTAAGAGAAATCAGCAGTTAGAGGATGGTGAGCTGAAGTTTTGACAATTTATCTTGATTTCCTTACAATTTTCAGTAACTCAGTCACAGGATTCCTTAAGATGAATAAATTTTTCTTTAATAGGCTACTCCTATATAGTTATACCAATCTTAAAAATAGCAGAAAGAGATTTTGAAAGGGCGTCTGGATATGGCAGATGAACTTCCTGTCGTACTGTGTACATTGTGAAGCTGGAAGTTATTCCAAAAAACAGCAGTGCCTTAAACGGAGACATTTAGCAAATCAGGTCACAACTTCTCCTTGTAGGGGGACTTAGCCACAGTATGAGAAACCCTTCCTGTATTTTCAGAGCAAAGGAGTTGGGAATCCTTATGAACATCAAAAATAATGTCTGCACTACCTGCAGTTGTAAAACCTAAGCCAGATACAGACAATGTGGCAATAGCATCTAATTATCTGGGTCTGTGGACAGTTTTGTAGTGGGGTGGTAATGACTTTATTTCAGGTCTACAAAACTTCTTGCAATCTCATTTTTATTCATGTTATTGAAAGTATCCACATTTATGCACAAAAGCCTTTCATGCAAAAATGTTACCTTTTAGAAGAGAGTGTCCATGGAAGATAGCACGTTTGAATCTCCATCTTCCGTGCTGGGTCCAATTATAATTTAAAATCCCTTTTTTCATTCTTACAATTACAGATGTTTAGAACATACATCCATGGAAAGATCTTAGAACAGTGAGAATGAGTTGAGGATTTTCTCCCTCTTATGCTTGTTATAATCATTATCACGAAAAGAGATTCATGTTGTGCTGTTTATTATTTATAGTTCTCATTATATTCTTTGTCACAAGACCACAGAATCAGAATTTTAATGCCTCATATATTCTGTGGAAGATAATAGTAAAGTGTACTGCTCTGACCTTTTCAGTGTCCCACAGTTTGATTCATTAGCCATTCCTATTCTCTCCTATTAACAGCATCAGTAACCTGGGAAGAGGTAGCTCAGGCAACCAACCAAAAAGCAGAATATTGAAAAGGTTAAAATCTAGATTTATAAATCTATTCAAAGTTTACAATCCTTTCCAAACTATGCTTGGTATAAAAATTATATCTCAGTCTTCTGGCAAAGATTGTCACTGCAATACAAGTAGTGTAAATAAACTACTTACAGTCACTTTTGAGACTGAAAGCCTTTGCTTCCTAAAAAGAGTCAAAGGTGAATGAGCTCGATATATATTCTATTTGTCACATATCATGTCTATCAATTTATACCCAGGTTATAGGTGCAGTTTGAGGAAATACTGTAACCATTGCATTGTCATGCAGTAATGATATTATAAATGCCAGAGAGAAGTGCTGCTTGCAAGACATTGTAAGGAAAATATATTGAATAACATACTTCTATTTCATTTCACAATAAAAAGAATTTCAAGTAGGAAAGCTGAAGCAGCTTATATACAATTATTTCATGATCAGCAGGAATTCTCAAATGATTTCTCAGGCAGTGTTTACTGTGCAATACAACTAGACTCTTGAGTACAATATAAATGCATTCCTATTATAACAAATATAATGCTGCTAATAGCAAACAAAAACAATATCAGGGTATAGAGGAGATGTAAGAAATGCATTGTATCACCATTCCATTTTACTACTGCATGGTCACAATTTAAAAGCAGAATTAGTTCAAAAGTGGTTAAAAGTTAAACAAATGATAAAATGGCAGTAAAACCATATCCTTTATGTGCCTTTGCTTAGCTTAAAATAAAACACATTATATGCTGTTGTGCATATAGAAGATCCTACAGCTCAACAATTCCCTAAACTAATCAGGATTTTATAAAAATTTGGTTATGCTAAATCTCCCAGAACCGATATATTTCTCAGCACAATATAGCATTCTGAATGGAAACTATAAATAAACCAATGAAGTAAACAAATTCTGTAAACTCAGAATTTCTCTACCTGACTCCTATGAAAATCTGGTTTTACTGTGTATCCACAGATAAATTAAAAGAAACATGGGAAATTATCATTAACAAATTAGCTTTGTTAGAGCAATAGGCCCTTGGAGGCTTTACTTGCTGCTTCAAACATTTGCCATAACAGACACTGGTGACTTCAGAAAAGAAGAACTATGCACTTTTTCCTTTTTGGTTATCTGAGAGCTCACTGTTTCCCTTTTTCACATCCTCAGCAATTGTGTAGTTAACAATTTGCAGAGGTGAAGCTAGGAGGGATATACATGTTTTTATTCAATGCAGTCTTCATCAAGCAGGCAATAAATGTGTTTTATTGCTCTTCCCATAGTAGGCATTATTGCCTCCTCCATGTAAAAATGGCCATATATTTTGACTCCTTATAGTCACTCAATAGCTAATCAGGAACTGATACCATTATAAATGTGTTAAAGACAATGCATAATGTCACAGCCTGAGTGTTGATTATTCCTTAAAAAAGAAACTTCTACCAGTAATTAGTCACTTGTGCAGTATCATGGCTAACTCTAGGCATAAATTATTTTTTAAAGCCAAATACATTTGTATAATAGGAATTCTTTAAAATCAACAATAGAACATAGTATATTTACACAAATCACAGGATAAAAATGTTTTCAAGGTACTAATTTAGTTCCTTGATTTTTCTTGGACCAGTGCATAGACTGTATAATGCTGCCTCTACGCTCAGCACAAGCTCTTTTTGTGTTTGCAGAGGTTTCTGTACTAAATTTGTTTTCTTTGTTAATCAGTGATAACATTTCCACCCAATGCATGAAACACCTTATTCTTATGCAGAGTATTGTGAACCTTCTAGTAGTTTCCTATTGGCACAAGCCTTTTATTTCATGTGAGCTGCCTGCACTATGCTTGCACTGCATTTGGCTTTGCCAGATGCAGGAGAATTTGCCATTTATCCCAAGGCACTGGAGCCCTTTCTTGTTTGTCCCTGCACACCTGGCACTGTCCTCCCACAGCTGGTGGCCCTTGGAGAGCCCTCAGTGAGTACTGCCCCAAGAAGCTGTGCAGCATTTTCCACACTCCGAGCCAGCTCGCTGCAATCGTTCCTGAAGAGCTCAGTAACAAGGTAGAAATGAAACCATCTAAATAACAACCCTACCTGACAAACTAACTTAAAAACATATAGGCTCAAAATTATTTAGACTCAAAACAACAAACTGTAACAATACCACGTCTGCTGAGATACTACACTCCTCCTGCCCACCCATAGGGTTTGAATTACAGGAGGTTACGAGAACCATTACTCTTCAGTTCCATGATAGCCAGGCTCCACAGAGATGTTTCCACTCTCCAAAAGGCAACCCACTCTTCAAAGAGATGTGGGCGAGATGTGTGATGAAGTTTTCCTGGAGCTTCTTTAAAGTCGGGATCCAGACTGATGCATGTGTCCAGACTCTCACATAATTATGAACTCTCTTGTATTTTCTATTACTTTCCCTCCTCAGTATTGTAGAGCTCTTTCTCCTATGTTTAGTCAAGAGGTTACATTAAAACAAAATCACATAGAAGATGAACCATTGGGATCTCTCCAGTTGTAAATGTTATTCAGATTTCCTTCTCACCACAACAATCATTTAAGTGGAATAGGAAAACCTCTGCAGATTATAACATGCAGCTTATGTTGTAGCTTTGAGAAAAGATAACATTAGCTTGCTTTTGAATTATTACAGATGAAAGGTTTAACTATTAACTCAACTGCTCTACATTCAGTATATATATGTTCCGAATAAGGATCAAGTGCAATAGCATTTTAAAATTTCATATTTTATCCTAAAAAGGAAAGGTAGATTTATAATACAAAAACAGCAAAAGGTGAACTAATTTTTCCCTCCAAGGCTTCAATTGTCATCATGATATTTCTGCAGACTCTTTCATATTGTGCCTGTCTCTAACACAGAAGAAACAGATGTCAGTAGAGATGCAAAGTAAAACATTTCAGAAATATTCACACCCAGTGTGACATAGAGGGGTATATTTCAAGTATACTTTCTGGAGGAAAAAGAATGCCATCATTATGGTCCTGAAAAATTAAAGCCCGAATAAAACAATTAACATGTAATTGCAGGATCATAGGATGCTACATACTGAATTTGCAGGCAAAGGGCAATTAAGAAGGAAGCCCTTTCCTCTTCAGTGAGGTAGTGGGAATCACAACTACGAAAATAATAAACTCTATGAACTAAACAAGTTTCTTGGCAGTCCTCCTTCATTTGCCACACTTTGAAAGACCTTATGTGGCACACAACTCCGTAAATGTAAATCCATCAAGCACTGCAGCTCTAGTCCCATTTCAAGTGAGGCAACTTATTTAACAATTTCTCAGGCAATGTCTCTTGGGTTTAGCTTAGGCAGGAAATGAAGCATAATTAGCACTTTTATGTGGCATTAACAAACAATCTTGTTACTTCATTACTTTTTAATATTTGCACCAGTCTTCTGAAAGCAGATTAAGACCAACTGCAATTTCCATATGTGAGACTCCGTGACTGCAAAGCTCAAAGAGTGTTCACTTTAATCAAAACACTATGATGTCTTCAACTAATTTTTTCCCCAAAAATCTTTTTGAAAACTTAGCTTTATATCAGTGAAGCGCTAATCTGAAATGTTTATTCACTAGAGAATGATTTTTTTACTGACAGACATGGCCAGGGTCATAAGGAAAGGGTGTGTATAAAAACACAGAGCTGAATCCATTTCTTTAATGGAAAAAAAACCCCAAAATATTAACTAAATGGCTGAAATGGGAAAAACAAACACACAAACCCGCAAACTAACACAGATATTCTGATTTAAAGATACATCTGACCAGGGAAGTTAAATAACTAATTGGGGCTTCTCAGCCCTCTACCTATAGGAATACTTCAATCTTTGAGTTTTATTTATTTTTACAGTAATTGATGCTGTTGGACAGTTTAGATCCTGGCACGTGGCAGTTTATATCTTACTGTGTGGATTTTGAAGAACACTTTCCCAAAGCACTTTGCATATGAGCCCTTGGGGTGCTAAGTAAAAGCCAGGGCTAGTAAGGTTTACTACACATGCTGTAAATGAAAGCATAGTGAATCAAGTGATCTAACACTCTGCTGCATCATTCCTTAAAACATGAAAAAGAGAAGGAATTTCAAAAAGTTCTTCAAAAGTTTAGCTCCACACTGGTGTTAAATAAATGCTTTCCTTTTTAATAGCTTATGCTGCAAAACAAGCTCAGAACTTGCATTTAAATTGAAAGTGGCAAAAGGGTATTGAGTTCTTTGCAATGCATGTTTTCCTTAGACTGGACATTACGAAGCATTTCTTTGGCAAGAGACTGGTCAAACACTGCAACAGGATTGCTTGAGAGGCAGTCAATGCCCCAAGCCTCTCAGACTTTAAGAGGCATTTGGATCAGGACTTTCTGTCAGTCCTGAATTGGTTAGGCAGGTGGAGTCAGCAGTCACTGTAGTCCCTTCAGTGAAACAGCCTGTTCTACTGTCTTCATTTGCTTTGATCATAAATTCAAATTACACAAGGTATTCTTTTAGAACATATTGTATTATCACTGTAGTCACAAAAAAAAAACAAGTCCACTTTTTTTGTTTTCAAGACTGCCCTTTAGGCTCAGGTTTTACACTGAATCAAGGATTTTATATGCATAACATTTTATTTATTAAGGTTTATATGTCATTATAGGGAACTTACTTTTTCTGGTCAAAATCTACATCTTCGATTAGTTCCCTTTTCTTTTGAGTCACTTTGCCCCCTGCTGTACAGAGAGTTAAATACGACAACAGGCAGACAGCCGTGCCAGGCAGATGTTAGAACAACCACCTCCGCATTCCATGGAAAGCACCTCTTTTCAGAAGCTGCCTGTTCTGGATTCATGATCAGGAGGATCAATGCCGTCACTGGGCACTCCAGACCCAGTCGCAGCCGAGGACTGCTCTGTGCTACCTGCTGCTGAGGTAAACACAAACACAGGCCAGCAGAAGAGGGGCAGGAAACAGCAGGTCACAGCACCTTTGTCATCAGTGAATAGGGAAATTAGCCAGTAACGTTTGTTTATAAGTCTCCAGGCAAAAATGGTGAGGAAGAAAGTGAAGATGCATAAATAATTATCTTAACTGATAGTGGATTTTTTTAAGATGTGAGCAGCACAGGGGGAGAAAAGTATTTATTTTTTATGTTTAGCAGGTGAAAAAAGCAGCCTAAACCGTATCTAATCATAGCTAAAAAACAACTTGCCATTTCTGAGTGAGAACCTTTAGGTAGAGTCTGGTAAAATGTGGAGATATTTATGCTTTGTCATATGAGCTAGAACCCAATTCCAATGATACCAATGTGTGGAATGGCCTGTTCATAAGAAAAATTTTAATAAGAGTTGGGTTGTTTTTATTTGAACAGTGTACTTCTGTTGATCCAGATATTTCTTTGTCCAGAGAAAACTGGGTTCAGTTTACTTTCATCTTGTCCAAAGCTGGACTGTTTAAATCCTTTCATACATTCTTAGCAAGTTTTGCTGGTGACCAGAGGCAAATTTTATCACTTTATCACTGAGGTTTGTCCCTGAAAACTACTTGGGAAAAACATAGTATCTGAAAAACCAAAAGAGCAGCATCGTTCAGAAATATATACACACATGCACACACTTATACAGTTACACACTTTACTTTAAGAAGAAAGAAAACCATAACAAAATAAAAATGATAGAATTAATAGAAACTTAGATGCTTCTAATCTTAGGTAAAACAGTGAACAAGAAAAACCTGAGACATCACTCTGAACAGATAGGAATAGGGAAGAATTGTGTTTATCAACCAGACAAAACAAAGACAATAATCAAGATGTGATGCCAAAGGCCTATATGACAGATTTAGATGTTAAATAATTCAGATATTAAATAGTTCAATCACAATTCAATAGATTTGCTGTTAGACATCCAGAGCTGTATCTCAGCAATCACAGCTGCATGCAAAATAGAGTTGCTGCACCATAAGGAGTACCCACCACATTCTACTTAGAGTGGGTTCCTTGAGAAGGGTGGCACAACACAAAAATAAATTGTAGTGAGTTACATTTACAATATCGGCTTGAAACAGTTAACACTGGTCAACCTAGCTCAAAAGTTCCTTGTACAAAGGATTTTAGCTGGATTCTTAATGGCATTTGAACTTTTTACTGTGATAGCATTAGGCACTAGCATATTAAACATTTACTGCAGGCATTTTCTGGATGTGAGGTGAAATACTTCTCAGCATCTCTGAAATACTATAAAAATAAATATATAGAGATGCCATATATCATAAGATTTCTAAATCCAGCCTACATGACAAATGAATGTAAGCTGTATTACAAAAATATTTTCATTTCTTACTTTCCTCTAAAACACACCACCTCCTTTGAATATCACTTTACATTCAAAATTTACATATCAAAGCTGGCAAAAGGAAACCATTGCTTTCACAATGTCTGTAATCAATACGAGTGACAAATTAATTGATTACTTAGGCTATGGTCTCCAGATTTTCAAAATATTTTGGGCAGCATACATTGAACTCCTGAAAATTGGCAACTGGTATCAAAATAGGAGGCACTGGCTGCTATTCCAGTGCCAGCTCGTGGTTAAGTTCCTACTCAGCAAAGCTGCACTTGAAAGTAAAGCTGAGCTCTCAGTCATAACTGTAGATGGGGAACTTTTGAAAATGTGGCATTGCATTAACTTTTAAAGCAGTGGCTTGGCTTCAGTGCCCACTATACATTATAAGAACAAAGAGTAATATAGCACAGTCTCCAAGCCAAATGAATACACAAAATAATCTAAAGCCACATACTGTCTACCCCTTCTTCTTAAAGTAGTTGAAATGTGCATATTTTTGAGCATGGCATGAGCTATTTGAAACCTATTTCATACATCATCTTGCTCTTTCCTCATATCAGCAGATGAGCTGATTTTATAATCAGAGGCACTGTCAGCGTGTCACATTCTGCAGTTCAAAATGTCAGATGCACTGTAAACAGGCTCAGAGTAAGCCAGGCACTTTAGAACAGAGGGACTGCATGCTGAGTTCGGATGTAGAGAATAGATGAACCCTCTTTATATTACACAGAATAATACATGAGCCAATACTTGTTACAAGGGCAAGTTTCCTTTGAGGGATTATGATGAACAGGATAACTGTGGGCAAAGAAGTACCCATCAATAGAGCCCTAGCAGCCTCATTTCTTTCCTCTCTCAACTATCCTTTTAGAAATGTGTGTGCTGTATCAGGGTAAACATGCTAAAAGCTGCTCAATTCATTTTCTATCAGTTTTGGGGGTGTTCTTCCTTTCTCTCTTTTAACTTCCTAAAGAGTTTGACACATGAATGGTAGAGATGGCTGTGAGTAAATATTTGAAG
This sequence comes from Platysteira castanea, assembly GCA_013397175.1. Lineage (NCBI taxonomy): Eukaryota > Metazoa > Chordata > Aves > Passeriformes > Platysteira > Platysteira castanea. The sequence continues at coordinate 168,483 of VYXC01010084.1, forward strand.
GAGATTAACATCTATACAACTCTGTGTGAAAAACAACTATGAGGGTTTGTATGGTTTTAGAGGAATCAGGAAAAAGATAAGACCACACAGTACGTCATTTGTTGAAACATAGTCATTTCCATTTTCTTTAGTTTCTATTCAGTTGAAAAGGTTAGCTTACCCTTCCTATTATATATCTACCTAAGAGCTACCTGATATGTGGAGATAGTATAAAAACCAGCATTCCATTGACAGGTCCATGTGAATAGAATCATAGATGTTGTAGTACCCCAGCTTGGGAGCAAGCTGGGGGAATGGCTGAATGAAGGCTCTCCTGTCCTAATTTAAGCTGTACCTTTAATTCTGCTTGAGCCTACTTTAGAGTTATAAGTTGTTACTTTGTACCTCTGTTACTATGGTTACCCCTTCCCTTGAATTCTGTTCCTTCCCCTAAGTTTGCCAAGCCCTTTCCCCTGCCTCCCAGGCGGAGACTGCTTGCCCCTCTCCTCCCTCTTCTCCGCCCCTTGGGTGGAGAAGCCCCTGTCAATCCCTCTAAGGCACGCCTTTCTCTCTGGAAAGTTCTCCTTTCCCTGGTGTGCCATTGGATCCTGTCCCTTAACCCCTCCTTTGTGTTCACCCAACTGGTTACTGCATTGTCAATCCTCCTCGAATCCGCCCCTTTGCTTTATTCCCACTGGTTTCTGTGTTATCCCTGCCCCTGTATAAGAGCCCCTGCGAGTAGTTGGGACCTCGTCTTTGTCCCTAAGCCCTTGGAGGTAGTAAGGCTCCTGGAACTCAGACAAGGACCCCTCTCTCAGTTCTTTGCCCCTGGGTGACGCACTGCACCATCAGGTAGCAGCTTGCCACTTCAGAGGGCACTGCGAGGTCCGTATGCTGTGACAGGCGGCCGGGGTGCCTGCAGTCGGACACGATGGGCCTCGGGCAGCCCATACCACAGTGTCACATAGGCTTGAAAAGATCTCTGAGATCATCTGAGTCCAGCCATTAACATAACACTGCCATATCCACCACTAAAGCACGTCCTTAAGCGTCACATCTACATGTCCTTTAAATCCCTCCAGGGATGGTGACTCAGCAAAGAAAAATCTTTTTCTAAAGCAAATAAGATTAAATTAACCAAAGCCTGTTAGAATGAGGATAGTTTTTTTTTAAGAAAATGACTACATTATGATCATAACTGTACTAAGTCCAAAACATTTTGGTCATATTTCCTCTGGGACCAAACAGTGAAATAATAAAAGCCCTACAACTTTGCTTTAAGTAACAGAGAACGCATCTAAATTAATCCTTGAGTCTTTTTACTGATGCATTGATGATTATGTCCTAGAGAGTAAAAGCAGGATTCCCAAAGATTGGAAAGCAGAGAATCTGAACAACGGCTCCTCAAAGGTGCTTGAGCACCTTTTAATCTACAACAGCAACTCTAAAGAAAGTAGGATGGAGTCTATGAAGGACTTGGGATACCAAAGTGGCTCCCTCTAAAGTGTATCATTTACCAGCTGAAATGGTGGGAAGGCTACAAAGACACACAGACATGCATAAGTAGATCAGAAAGACACTTCTCATCTGTGTCACAGAAAGGCAAAGCGATACTTCATGCTTAGACAATATTCTTTAAGGCATACAATGCTCAAGTCTGCTCAAAAAACTGGTCGTGAGCAATCTCAGCCATCAATCTGTACTGAGACTGTTTTTCACAGGGTAAAGTAAATTTTAAGAAGCAGAATGTTACTTATCCCACCTCTGGCAATGTGGGGTTTTTTGCTGTGTCTTTCTCAATCCCTGTAACCTTGCTTTAAAAGTCTTACCAGTAATACCTAACATTTTTTTTCTAATGGTCAAAATCCATTTCTGCTGATACCAGCAAGTGCTGCCGACCAAGGCCAAGTTAACTGAGTGATGCTCCTCACTCTTGGCTAAGCCCTGAAGTATTGTAATCAAATGTTTTCTCCTCATAAAGAATTCACAAAAAAGATAATTGTCACTGTTTTTTTCAGTTCTTGATTTAAAAGCAAAGACTTGTCAAGGTTCTGGTCAGTAAGTCAAGGGAAAGTGGGGAGAAGAAGGACTGCTCAGAGTGACATAATCTGATTAGATATTTCTGTTCATTCCACATATATATTATTATTACTTGTAGTACTCCTCTATCCATTGGTACTTTTGCCAATTTTTAAAAGGACTTTTATTCATTTAACTTGCATTTTGGGTCCTTTTTGTCAATTGGTGTCATTGTGATACCTTGTTAATTTCCGTTCTGAAAAGACTAAGCTGCAACTCATCATGATTTCTTAAAGGCAGTTTATTTAAAGGTGCTTCCAAAAGTATGATCTCAAATCAATAGAAACATTTTTTTGATCAACCTAAGCTTCCTAGGTGTCAACCCCTAAATTAATCTCTAAATGCCTGTTATCTACAAATGTCTCTCAATTTACTACACATTTACGATATAGCTACAAATATAGTAATATTTAACTCTGTGAAAAAGATGAAACAAGAGTATAGAAAGAAAGATCTTTAAGTATAATGGCCAGATTTCACGCATCCAAGGTACTTGATAACTCTCAGTAAGTGCAGTAACATCTACAGCTGAGAAAAGTAGTTGTAAAGGGTTGAACCTATGTGATTGACAGATTTCTGAGCAATGGCTTTTGTGGTTTTGCATATAAAAAACCCAGGCAGGACAGGAGTTTCCTCTTTGCCTTTGGGCCCAAGGGCTGAGGGGTGGTCGAGGTTGGGGGGCCCTGAGGCCCAGGCCCGGGTCAGGCCCTTCTCCTCGACCCCTCAGAGCAGCGGCAGCGCGGGGCCGGCCCTCCCCTCTCCTCCCCTCCCAGGGCGAGCTGTCCCTGCCCCACAGGCAGCCTGGGGCTGGGGCCACGGGGCCAAAATGGGGCCTGGGACCGCCGGGGCCGGCGAGACACCTTTGCATCCAGCACAGCCCTCGCCAAGGCCGAAGAAAACACTAACACACTGCAGCCAACAAAAACACCTTTTCTTTCAGGTCAGCGAGGAAAGAGGAGAAGAGTGAAGTCACATGGGATGAAGCTGAGCATGGCGATTCCAAGGTCAGAGACAGAGGGGAAGGGGCAAGACCATGTGAGAAGGCAGCTGTAGCAACGGGAAAGGAGGGCTGCTGCGCTTTTTGGCGCAAAGCTTAAAAGATGCTTCTTGCAAAGCCATAGAAAGGGCTTTAATCCATTTGGAAAAACCTGGGGGGGATGAGAAATTCCTGTGCAGCCTGTGACTTTAAAGAAAGGCCCACACCAGGCCATATAGAAGTTATGAGAAGTTGTTAGAGACTTGAAGTAAACAGTTTGTGCTTTCAGACTGAGATAACTCATCCTTAAAAAATTAAAACCCCATTTTCTCCTATGGCCCGTGATTTTTTGCAGTATGGGAAAACTGCAAAAAATTCATGGAAAAAATACCTTTCTTCACTTCAACAGATTTTTCTCTGGGTGGGACTGTTGGTTTGTGAAAACTCTATGGCACAATAGAAGAAATCTCTTTTCCTAAAGCATAAACAGACTCTTAAAAAAAGCACAACTCTGCTAAAATACCATGTTTTTGTTTTGTTTTCACTTGTGAAAGGTTTATGGTAAAGAAAAAAAGCATTGGGTGTAAAAGGTGTTTTAAAGGTTTGCTTCAATTTCTTATCAGTCCTTTTTTCCCATTGTGTTAATAATAAACTTTCTGTTATATTACAGCTGTTTAAGTGTGAACCTTGTTTTGCCCAGAAATTTCTGTACATTTTCCTCAATAAATCCATATTCCACTTATACACGTAATTAGATTTTGTGTGTTTGGCATTTAAACCAGCATCAAACCACGACAGTAGATGCCCTTAAATCACTATTTCTGCACAGGTGCAAATCTGGTAAAAGTGGGATAACAATGAAACTTCTGATAATTGTTACCTAAAAACAAAACTACTCTCCTTTAGTGGCAATACTCAAAATTTTACTGATACTACCACTGGATTTTTTTCTTCTGTATGAAAATGTTGCAATATCCAGTTGGGTTGCCATGATTAATTAATCTGTCACCTAGTTAATGAGGAATGGTAGCTGTATGTCACAGAATTTCAAGGATAACTTCAACTTCTCAAGGATCGCAAGCTGAAATTTTTCTGCTGACAAGTGGTTTAATTGAATTTTAATGAGCTGAAAATCGAGTCTTTTTAGACTTCTTAATTTTTATAAGTAGCTCTCTTTGTGACAATCCTATTATAATTACATATAGTTCAAATGGTTCTGCATCACATGTGCCCCCCAAAACAAGTAGTCTTTCTAAATCTTTCACCTTACCTTTGAAAACACTTTATCTCTATTGGCCTCTTAATGCTTTCTTGTTATTTTGGGTTTGTTTTTCTTTTAAGTGGATCTACAGTGGGAAATTTGGAAGAATTTCCGAGCATCTATGGCTCTGCTTCTGAGCCAATTTTAATTCCACGTGGAGTGAATATTAAGGTCTGCCTTGTAAATCCTTCTTCTCTTCCCAGCCAGTGCCCAGAAAAAAGACACCTGAGTGCCTGGGAGTTGCAGCACAATCCCCAGCTGGACTAAACAAATGACAAGATTCCTCTGTGCCCTATGAGCTGGGTCATCTGCTCGTGTCAGGTGAAGCCTCTGCCTACTGCAGTATTTCATGATAGGTAGTTACACCAGTACATCCCAAACTAAACTCAGCTACCTGACTTGATTCTTTCCATGATGGCACTGGCAATACCTGTAGCTAATAGCAGTTGTTAACACTCCTGTTTATTCTTCAGAATAGAGACTTTTCTTTTCTTGCATGTCCTCAGTAATAGCAAGGCTTGTTCTCCCAGACATCCTCTCTGAAGTACGTTGCAGTGTATTTGGCACTCAGGCACAGGCTGCACTCCAGTCAAACACAAGCTGTGGTGCTGCATCACATCAAATACTCCCCAGGGCTACAAGCTGTACAGGAAGACAAGAAAAAGTGTTTCTCCTACATTTCTGTGTTCATTGGACATGTCTGCAATTGTAGCTAATACAGTATTGCCACTCAGTATGAACTGAGTAGGAGCAACTTTCTTGATGGAATAATGCATTATTCACGAGGAGAGAAACAGTGAGCTGGCTCTGTGCTGCTGAGTTCGTTTGTTCCCTTTCCAAGAACAGTCCTTCAGTTTAACATCTCCTTTACTTCAAGTTTTATCATCTGAGCCTTCTAACTGGCCCTTTCCAGTCTCTTAAAAAGAAAACCAAACCAAAACAAAAACCAAACCCCCCACAATCACAGAGAGCAAGCTAAAAGAGGCGGTGTGTGGCAAGAAGAGCCTCGGGCAAGTACGTCCTTCTTGGGACAGGCAGCATCAGTTGTAGAGGAGCAGTGGTCCCTGCTGAGAGTGGATCTGAGTCAGTATCAGTTCAAACTGATGAGAGCTGGGTAAGCACCTGCTTTCAAAAATGCCAAAAACTATCTGATTGCATGTGCAAACAGCACCGAAAATGCTGTTCTTGGGATGAAGGAGAAGACCGAGTTCAAAGCAAAGCTGTTAATTAGCTGTGAGATACCAAAAGGCTGAGTCAGCACTAACTCAGAGTAGCATCTCACTGATTTGGGGAATATTCAGAGCTCCTAATTTTAGAAACATGCAGACACTGAGAAACATTTTACTCTTCTTAATGTTTGAACTTCAAATTCTCTAAGATCTGGCTTCTTAATTAGCTAAACAAGGACAGTCATTTTACTAGCACTGACAGATCAAGCAGTGTCAAAGTAGTTCTTTCAGTTAAATGCACATCACTCCCCCCGAAGTCAACTGAAACTACTTTTTCATAACCTCATGTTTAACTCTTGAGAGTGTCTTAGAAACCTTTTCTGGATAATTTCTTGAGTTTTTCAACCACTTCAAAGTTGTCTTTATATTGGCAGCTAAACAAACACAAAGATATTCAGAGCTGAGAGAGACACAGATTCTGCTCATGCACAGAAGACACAGGATATCCAGTGCAGATGCCTCCTTTTCATTCTCATCAATTATGAACAGGTTTAAAACTTTAGCTAAGTTTTATTCATCTACATCGTCCTCTGGTGATACCACATTTCTTTGTTTTTAAGCTCAGTCCCTCAGATGTTTTTCTGGAGTACAGACAGGTTTGGCTGGTTGGTTTGGTGATGCTCTCACACTTGTAATCATTGCAAAGCAGAAGGAAATAATTCTTTTACTAAAAGATCATGCAACTTTAAAGAGAAACTTAACCCCATAAGTAATTTTTAAAGAGTAACAGCAGATTGTGACAAGACCACAGATGACAAAAAGTGTCTCTCAGGTTATATATAACCTGATTAAATAAGAACTGTTTGTCTTTACCCACTCCCCAAAGCCCTTTAGGAGCTATGACAACAGATGTTTGTCACTACAGCCAGTCACATGCTGCAATTTCACTCTGGTGAACATATTTTGGAAACAAGCTAATGAGGTGATCTGCAAGAAATATGTTTGGCCCCTTTGGCTAATACTTCATTACTTATGTCATTTACCCTCTATCATTAGGCAGAAACAACCTGTAATTACTTTATCCTCTAGAAAGAAATAAAAAAAAAACATATGAAGAATAATCTCTGCAAATGTCTAAAAAATCAGATTTGCACAAGTATCTCTAGTTCTTCATAGCAACGAAATTGAGAAATCACATATTCAAAAATTCAGTGTTCCCATAAAAATTTGAATTACTTTTCTTTGTATATTTTGCTACATTGTAATGTGATTTCTTCCCAACTTGGTTCTCTCCTCTGCACTATGCTCTCTGGAGCACCCCTTTTAACAAGTTTACCTACCAATCTCTGTAAAAGTTACACTGATATTTCCAAGTTTTTTGCCAGAAGTGTTTGTGACAGTTTTAGACTGTTCATTGGAAATTGGAAATTTTCCAAGGATAGAGACTCCTTTTTCAATTATTTCTAGTCATTACAGGAAAAAAAAAAGGTAAATTCTTTTATTGCATTGGTTACTGTCGTCAGGATTCAAAATAAATTTTAATTACACCATTGAAGACATCTGCAATTTTGCATTTACTGGCCCAAACTAGACCTTTTCTCCTCTCCATAAGCCACAAGATTGAAAAATTACCTGAAATTTCTAAGCACTTTTGTCAAAGTGGAGCCCCTAAAGCTTTAGGAAGCATTAGAGACAATATTTAACACCTATTAGTCATGGTGAGAGCCTGTTAAAAAATAAAACCAGTATAACCTTTTTCTAAGATAATTGTTATTAAATTAGCTAACAGAATTCTAACAACATTACAGACTGTATGGAAAGACATTTCTAAAAACTTCACACAATTTCAGCTTCAGTTAGGCTGTTCATTTCTTTTCTCATCCTGGCAAAAAAGACAAAGAAAAACAAGAACTTAAGGAAGAGTAAGCAAATCTGTATTCTGGTGGCTTTTTTTTTTTTTTTTTTTTTTTTTTTTTTAAATTTTNTTTCTTTAATGGGATATTTTCACATTTACATCTAGTCAGTTAAAAAGAGAATTAAAAGTGGCATCAAACACTACATCCGCCCCTGGCTCATTCTGCCATATCTTGTGATTTCACAAACACATTTTTTTCCAAACGTTTCTCCCTTCTTTGCTGCTATGTGAAATAATCAGGCATAAAACAGATGAACTGAAAATAGTCTTTCATTTATGATCTAGCTGTCATTTGTAACAATGGTAGGGTAAAGACTTACTGGAAGGAAGTTTAATGTTTATGTAAAAACATTAAGTTGGATAACAAATCATTTTCCATTTATCTGCAGTGGGGTTAGAGAACACTCTTGAAAACAGAATAAAAATTAATCTTACTGGGACAGTGACTGTGACACTACTGAGTGTGATGAACTGAGCTGCAGTTTTCACAGAGTCACAGAATATTCTGAGTTGGAAGGGTCCCACAAGGATCAATGATTCCAGCTCTTAAGCAAGTAGCCCGTACTGACATGGAACATTTTTCTTGAATGAGATTAAGCAAAAACAGATTAGCATGCTGTTAGCTTCACATACATGCTGTAAAATTTATGTCTAGTGAGGTCAGACATAATGGATTTGCAAAGTCCAGGGGTCAAGGTGAGAGACAGGTGATGGCAACACACCACACCCAGAGACTGTGAGTTACATGGTAAATCAAACCCTGGGGAGCACCAGCCTTTAGGAGAGCACAGAATGGATGAACCAACAGGAAAACAACAAAATCACCACTGGAAAGTTTAGATCCTATCAGCATTTCCCCTTACTCATGTTTTTCATCAAGACTTTTATTTTTTTACTGGGGTTTTTGGTATAATGTCATATAAAAGTAATACTTCTAAAAATGGTAGAATAACACAGCCTAAATATTCCTCTGTTTGGAACATCTGTTCTACTGAAGGTGCACAAAACATCCCAGAATCACTTTGTGTGCCTAGAAACAAAATTCCTAAAAATCACTCTCAGTCACTCTCACATGACAACAGCTAAAGATGTGGCTCAGAAAGATGACAGTCATGTGTCTTGGGGTGCCTTTATGATGTTGTATCCCACATCACCGCTCTATGCCCAGAGATGGTTCCTGAGTTTTTTCTGTGCCTTTAAACCAAGTGAGCTACTCAGAAAATTCCAGTTTGTGACACAGCAATTTGGGACCGTCACAGCTCTGGAAATAACATTTCAAGTTATACTCAGATCATTAAGATCTGTGCTGGACTAAGTAGTCATGAAAGGAAATAAATGGTCACTAATGATCAGTTGCTATTGCAGAGATACTACAGACCTCTAAAATACTTAGATTCTCCCTTACTTTCTCTACACTGCACAGCTCGGTGAGTTGGTCATTGTGTGCTATGCAGCAGTAGGGAACATGTACAAATGGCTTCCACCTAATGAAATCAGTTGTTTAAACTAAAGCAAATGACTATGTTATATGAAATAAATGGGATAGATTGTTTGATTGATTTACTGAGGAAACGATGAGATATTAACTGTTTATAGTATAAAGACATTTTAACAGAGTTGATAAGATTGCCAATTAAAAATACATTTGCAAAGAAAAAGAACAGAGTACCTCCTGAAAAATGAAATTTATCAAGCAAAACTGAAATCGATTAACAATTAGTAATACTCTAAGACTTAATAAACTTGTGCTTAGGATGATGGAAATAGTCAACACAGTTTACATGAATTTAAATTCCAGCCTTGGCAGACACCCTAAAGTGAATAAGGTTTCACAAGTCACCGAATCTTATCATATCTAAAACTACATCTGTACCCTTCCATCAAATACTCAATAGGCTGCATAACATGTGAGAAAGTAACGTGAGAATTTATAATAAACAGATCAAGCCAGGTTAGATTTAAATACTTCTAACATGCAAGAATGAAAATAATCTCAATTTAACGTCAGTATTTTATGAAGTCCTAAAGTATATCTTCAGAGCCTTCTAAGCTATCAATTTTTAAACATAAATAAAAGAGCTAGAGTTTTTTTTAATCATAAAGTTCTAGTTCATCTTCTGTCATTATTTACAAGTGTCTATTTTAAAATGTTTCAAGTTTAACAAAGTCATCCATTTTGATATCAAATGAAACAAGGCTTTTAGATTTATTAATATCAGTAATAGTTGCAAAATTACTTTTCAGCGTGTTTTTCTCGTTTTCCTAGTTCATTCCAAACCTTTTCACATAATAATATTTCTGCACCTCATCTTTATTCCCTTCTACATGCATATGAAAGTCATATCTTTGATAATTCATTTCCTTTGAATGCTACTGTCATTAAATGAATAATAAAGTCAATAATAAACAAACTCTTAAATGCAGGCACTTTGCATCTTTGCAGTTTTTCTAACACAGCAAGGATTCCAGTAAATATTTCTTTTATGTTTTTCTCATTTTTGGATGAAGTCTAAAGGGAACTCAGTCTTGGTGACACAACTGAGGAAATACAACCATAGTAAAGATTTATGTTGTCATATAAAATTGCCTTCTTGATTTACAGAACATCACTGTATCCTCTCCACAGCAGCTTAAGGACTTTACTCTTCTCTTACAGTCAAAGAGTGGATTGAGTAGGGTGAAACAACAAAACAGAAATTTATGCTTTAAGTACTTCATCGTATGAGTTTTTGCAAAACAAGGGACAGAGTAGGCAGATGTGGAAAGAGCACAATAAGTTGTTACTGAATCAAAGGATCATTTAGGTTGGAAAAACCTCTAAGATCATCAAGTCCAACTGTTAAGCTGGCACTGCCATGTTCACCAACTAACCTTGTTCCCAAGTGCCACTTCTACACTTCGTTTGAACACTTACAAGAATGGCCATGACACCATTTCTCTGGGCAGCTGTTTCAACACCTGACAACCTTTTCAGTGAGGAAATTTTTTCTTATATCCAACCTAAAATTATGCAGCTATTTATATTCAAAATTATGGGAATTGAACATCCATTCTTAAAATTTTGGCTAATGTCAGATGCCTGACAAATCTCTCACCAAGGTTATAGTCAGCGTTGTTATCTGTAGTGAGTGACATAAGTTTACCTGAAATAAAATAACACTGTTATTAACCAGGTCTACTAATATTTACTAACCTGTCGCTTTCAGTTTGCAGTTGAGGAAGTAAATAGGAAAGAGGGATGTCTCAGGTCTAGAGAGCTGGGAATCAAGGTACACAAGTCTATTTTCAATTGGTTCCAAAGTTTTTAATAACATCTTCCTAGAGGAAACATCTTTTTTACAGCCCAGGTCTAATACTGTCACCGATGGGCACAGCCTCTGCTCAGCTCCAGTCCCAGCACAGCTCTGGGCTGATCAATGTGCTGTGTGTCCTTCTGGTGTCTGGCTGCCATGGGATTAAAGCACTACTCCTACTATAGAAAGATGTTGACACCCTCTGGCAGCTTCCCTTTTAGTTGCTGAATTTTCAGAATAATTGCACATATAAACCAAGCGCTTTGCTTATTTATATGCTCATATTTAATGACATAGTCTTGCAGTAACTTCTGAAATTATGATGAATGATGTTTTAAATTATTCTTCTTGCCTATTTTCATTCTATATGTACTTGATATAATCACACAAAGTAATATTATTTCATATATATTCAGAAATAATGTTTCTTCAAAAAATGCAAGCTGAAGAAAATACTCATATATAAACTATTCCAAAAGTCTTCTTAATTAAAATTTTAACTGCAAATGATATAATACTCAAGCTATCAGAAGAAGGTAAATTATATTTATTTCGTCCTATGTCAAAATGTTTGGGATTGCAACTGGAGTATTTGAAAGAGTTTAAAAATTTTATGTGGAGTTCTGAGCATTTTCAGTTCCTCTGTAGGGCTTAGGATTTTGTTTTTCTCTACTACCCTTTCTAGCTCCCAATAATTCAGCTTTGATGCAGACCAACCAACCTGAGCTGGAAGAGTCAGTCCCCTGCATGAGCCGCCCAAATCCACGACTGCTTTGCTTAGGCAACCAGCTTGGGTGCCATAAGGGCTGCCCATAACATTTTGATGCAAAGACCATAAAAAAATGCATTGATCAGCTACTAATTAATATTTTCACTTACTACATAACTGTCTGAAACAAGTTTAAGATATATTGAGGCAAGTATCACTTTATTCTTTTTTAAATATTCATTTTTGGGGTTTAGTGAAGGTTACAGGAAAAATTTTAATAACAGGAAAAAGTATGTCTTAATTATTGATATAAACTGACATAAACTAAATGCCAAATAATCCATAAATGCTAATATAAACCTACTTTCACTTCTATGCAGAATGCTGCACAATGAATAAGTAACAGACTATCCCCCACAGAGCAATATACTCTATCACAAATCTTGAGCTGTATTTCCTCCCTTATTTTTTGTCCAAAATATGATTCCAAAAAGATATTGTTAAGTTATAACACCTTAGTCTTTTTCAAGCTCCAGGCACTTAATATGCTGAATTTTAGATTGCTTTTTTTATATTCTGCCTGTTCCTGCCTTCCTTACTGTATGTTAAGGTATTAAACCTGTCTGCTCCAATTTCCCCTCTGCTTAGGAAGATATGACAGAGAGATGAAAAAGACTACCTTTCGTCTTGAAAAGCTAAACATGCCATAAAAAAAGAAACAGTGGAAACTACTAGTGCCTTACCAAGGCAGTTTACATCATGCCACCACTGAAAATAGACTAAAATAAAAGTGTGAGACATAGCACAAGTCCCGTCAGGTTTCTTCTAGAAAAACTACAACTGCTATTCCTCATATTTTGATCTTCTATTAGAATGCCCTAGTATAAAAGAAATTCCATTAAATTAGCCTCATTATTACAATTTAAAAAAACCAAACAAACAACTGAAAGTTATTCAGTACAGTGAGAGCACCAATTTTTAAACTTCATTTACTTAAATAAAAGTGGTTAATCTTGGGGGAGTGGGAGAGGGAAATGGTTTCAAAATGCCTATTAATGACTAAAATTTAGACCAAGTCAATCTCCATTCTCATAGATTTCGATGTTTAAAATTGAATCCTGGCAATACTTTTATGTGCAACTCTTGTTGTCTTGGCAAAATAAGGAAGAATCATGGAAGGATCTCTATGACTGAAGTACTAGAGGGTATATCACTATTTGTAGGTGGAATTTGAGGTTGCAGTATGTAATCGTAGAGACTGTCACACCATAGATAACAGAATTTGGGGGGGAAAAAAAAAGAAAACCATTCTTGCATAGATTTTTTAGGGGTTGGACGAGACCTTGAAGATCAATACACACACACACACACACACACACAAAGGAGACTACTTTCCAGGCAGTTTGGGACAAATGACATTTCCCACCACAGACCAGGAGTAGCACTACTGCATGACTTCATGCCTTCTTCATAACCAGAAATTGCTAATAGGAAGCCATGAAAGCCAACCTCCGAGCTATCAGTTTGTACATAGCCAAAAGGCTGGTTTTGTTCACTCTCATACAACTTCAGAAGAAATATTGAGCCATTAGTAACACCAAAGGTAAATGAAATTATTTCAGATCAGAAAAGGCTCACCACACTAAATGAATTGGCATACCAGCCTGTATCACCTGGAACAGGTTCCACAGGGAAACAGACCAAAGCCCAGATAACAGAGGGCTGCTCTGTTGCCCTGGGTTTTGCTAAAGCCTTCTGTTTTAACCTTGGAGTCGGAATTCTTTCTCACACAGTTTCATGTAAATAATAGCCAATGTTTACTTAACGGTATTTTCTGTTTTTCATTCCTTTTGTAATAAGAGAACTTTGATGAGCATCTTTTTTCTCCAGTGGGATTGAGAAAGAAGTGACATGTTCTCCAATCCCTTGTGGAGTTGAAAATTCTATAAGATGTGACATATGTAAATAAAGTTGCTCTTTTCCCTCCTTTCTGCTGAACCTAGCAGGTGTGAGAGCGTCGTTATTGTGTTTTCCCAGACACACTGCTCTGTCTGATTGGCATCACGGAGCCACACCTCGTGTCAGTAAATGCAGCCTTAGTCCAGCCACATGCACTGGGATATACTGAGCTGCATTACCAAACCACTGCACCACAGAGAAGGGACACACTGAGTTCCACTTCAAGCTTAAAAAGCATTTTTTTATAGGTTTTCCTCAGCGCTTTTGCCATTAATGGTGAACTGAGCCTATTCCCCCTCGATTTCTCAGCAAATCCTTGGCAACGTTCACTGGCAGTGGGTGCCTTGAGGCTGAGATAATCTCCCACCATTTCTGGAGAGCTGGTGACAGCAGCACAGCTGATTTTATGTCAGATATTTGCATTCCTTTTATGCTAACAGCTTACTTTTAATGTTATGGAAATCAAACATTGCAAGGCAGAATAATCAAGCCACATCTTCCTAAGTAAGACACTCAGTTAATTACCCTTTTCCCCAGAGGTGAAAACAGTGGTGTCTCAGATGCCTCTGTTAAGCAAGAGAACATAAGCAATCATTTCAAACAAGTGACTATTTCAAATATACTTATTTTAGATATCAACTGATGGAAAATTTACTATATAATTGGTGGGGTGTCTTTTTGCAGACTGAGATTACTTAGTGAAACAGTTACTATTACTTAGTGAAACAGTTCTCCATATTGATAACAAGGGGGGGAAAATTTCACTTAGAAAACTTGGAACATTTTCCTACAGGCTCATTTTGACCCCATGTCAGTGGTGATGGCAACATGTTCCAGAATTTTCTCTCACATAACGTGGAACAATCAAGATAAGTTATTTTTCTGCACTGAAAAAGCAAAATAGAAGTAAGCTCCTGGTTTGCATTCCACAAGCTTCTTATCTGGAAGACCTGATAGGGGGAATTTCCTTTTAATTAGCAAGTGAGAAATGCTAATATGAATATACTGACATAGGATAAAAATCTACCCGTCCCATGCTGTACAATGATATATGTATATGTGTATATATATATATATATGCAGTCTACTCTGAGAGTCAGCTTAAAAGGCAAGTGACTCTAATAAAGACTAATATGGTCTCCATGTCATATAAAGGACAATATGTAACAGAAGGAGGAGCAAAATTGAGTACAGCAATCAAAGTGATTACATATACAACTGGTTTGCATTCAATCTTTTTTCCCTGCCTTATAATGCACTTACCCATGTTGTCTTCCTGTACTACACCCCACTTCAGGAGAAAATTACAAAAACAGTAAGAAGAACAATCAAGGAATTTAACTGGCAGACGTGGTACAAACTCTTGCCATGCAGAGAGAGAAACTGATTAAATCCATATACTGATAAAATAGAACTTTGTTCATTGTTCAGGTAGTGAGTTTTTGAAGCAGCAGAGAAATCAGATCTCAGTATATTTCACTAATTATGGTACTGTAAAAAAACCAGAGTTCATACCACTGGACATCCAGTTGATGCTTTGTTGCATGTTACTTGTGATGACTTGAAGGAGTTATTCTGGATGGAAAACTTCATATATAGGCTATGTAAAATGTTCTCCATCAATAAACCCAACATGTCTGCTTACAATCCTTCCAACTTCTGCATGGAGACAGAGTACTGTGTTGTGACTACTCTTGCAAAAAAGTGTAATAACAGATCTCCCCAACTATTTGGATCAATACCACAAACCTTGGTCTGAATTTCCGGTGGGAACACACCTACCTCTCCAGATATGTAGTGAATTAAATGCCCCATGAAATAAGACCCAAGTCATAGCCAAATATCAACAGAAGTCAAACAAATTTAGCTGTGTCTTGGTCACTGGATTCTATTAAAACAGCCCAAATCAAGGCGGCTACAATAAGCAGAACTGCATTATTTTGTTATTTTAGTAGTTTGAAAATGTAATAGAGTGATAGGATTTGAATACAACCTCTGCTTTCATAGTGTTCTTCCAAGTCCACTTACTAAAGAGTAAATTTTCACATAGCAAAATCCACCAAATAGATTGTGTAAACATCAGCAATTCATTACCTCCTATATCCTGCTCTTGTAAGGTTTTACGTTCATATTCTGCTGAGCACTCAACAGACATAACAGAATATACATAGTAAAACACGTATACTGTGAAAGGGAAAAATTCAAATATCTTAGTGTTTGGTAAAAGAAATTTGATGAAATCTGCAAGGAATGGCATATGGAAACAACTGAACTGTCATGATCATGACCATATGTTAAAAATGTACAACACGTGGAGAGATGAAAAGAGAAAATAAAAACAAATGCTGAACTTATCTCTCCTGATTCTGAGGAGTGACACATTATCACTGGCAAAGTAGTCACGGATTTACAACAGCAAACAAAAAAACGCTCTGCTATCAATGAGAAAATAATGGACCAAAGACAAACTGAATTATTATTCCTGTTTTTGTATAGTTTGACTATTACTTTTTAATATCACCTGATGACTTTCTGATGTCTAGGACATGCCATTCCATATTTTGTAGTGAATGCCTGAATTTAGGTGAGCATGTTATGCATAAAATGTTCTAAGACAACTATGGAAACACATTAGCTTTACCTTAATTTCTTTTGGAAGTAAAAGCTCTCCACAGTGTTCTCTGCTAGAGAAACTCCAATGGAAGAGTTTCAGAAAACCTTAAGAAATGTCCATTCTTAAACACATTTTGAAAGATCCCAACTGATGGTTGTAGGAACTTTCTTGGCAATGGGTCTAATTATAGAGAGCTTATTACTAGGAAAAGCAGATACAGAAAAGATGGCCAATAGTGATTTCATGAACATGTCTTGAAAGGCGTTTTCACCTTACAGTAGTAGACAGCAACTACTACGCAGAAATAAAGGCAAGAATCTAACTCATACAAGCAACAGAATTTCCGTGTGAATCATAAAGTTTGAAATGTGTGAAGTGATTAAAAAAATTGTTTGCTACGTGGCAGCGGTGTGTGTGTCACATGAGCACTGGATCAAGTATGCAGAGGAAGGAACAGTAGCACTGGAAAGGGGGAGAATATGATGCCAAGAATACAACTGCTATTTTTGCAGTGTATTTTCACTGTCTGTCTCAACTAGTCTTTTGTCATCCCGCGAAGCAGACGCGGTCTCCAGATGGATCATGCAGCTGTGCATATTTGGCTCAAAGGTGTGTCAGCTCCTATTTGTTCACAAGTCAGCCAGCAGGCTCTTGTCACAGGAGCAGGGGAAGGATCAATACAGACAGATGCTAAAAAGAGCAAGTCAGTCTGGGTGGGCTGTGGTGCCCATGCACAGCCCTGTGGGGCTACGGGAGCTACGGTCTGGGCACCGCCTTTTCTCAGGTTCACCCTCTTACCTGGGGTGCTACAAGGGCAGAATAATAACCAAAAACAGTATACAAGAATAACCCAAAAGGAGACTTTACTGTTTCAGGATGTGGGAAATGGTATTTGATCATTTCTATGGCACCAAATACCAGTAAATTAATATATTTGCATTTCTCTAGATATTTTCATTTCATATTTCAGCTCCAAATAGTTTAAAACTGTGCTGATTTTACTTTATCAATTCTTTCCTTCTCTGATATTTCAAAATTACACAAGATTTCAATGCAAATTTTTTGTATAATGGAGCACTTTACTTCTTTCAGTACATACCATAGTCAATACAAATTTTTTTTGTGTGACCTTACAGAGGCAGCAGGCAGTGATTCTCAGTCCCATCAGCCCATTCCAGTAGCTCACTCACACTGCAGTGCTCCAAAACTACAAAATTTAAGATAGTCTCAGGGTTACCTTTCAGTATCTATGGTGGCTACTAACATTCTTTTGAAATTGTCTGCTCCTCAGAGTTTCTTGTCCTCACATACATAAAGATGATAGTTCTTATCTCTCTTTCAATTCACGTTTATTATAAATCTCAGTCCTGGGGTGACCAACTGAAAACCATATTTGATGGTGATTTCATGACTGCAAGATTTTGGGGAAAATTTGAAAATGAAAACCTGCATTTATCCAAAATACAAATGTATATTCAAGTATTCAGAATATTTTTTAATAACAGTTCTGATTCAAAGGCCATCTCATAGATTTTAAGACTAAATTCACTATTTTTGAATTCTTACAGCACAAAATTTTTTATCTACATATAAATAAATATGAAACCCATGTCAGAAAAATATGGTCTGGATGTAGTTGCTTAGCCTAGGATTACTTCAGTAGTGAAAATTATAAAGCAATATTTATTTTACAAAAGGGATGTATAGATATCAGAGCCCACACTTTACTAGACATACCTATGATAACCTGATAGGGAATATTGCTCGTGTGCCACATCTCCCACACCCATTCACTTCTCATCTACTCTTCCTCAGTATATTTGTTGATATACATGTTGCATCTAGACTTCTCATTTATTCTTCAAAACATAACTGCAAAGCTGAGGAAAAGAAATAAAAAATAATAGCAAAGCTCTAAATGCAGCAATTCAATGCCTAGCAACCTGTGAGACTGAAAGAGAAAAATCACAAATTATCTGCAAGAGGCAGTTGGAACAAGGGCTTGGGGTAAACAGACACACAAACAACATGTCAGCCATGATAAAGAGTGTAAATTTGAACAGATGTCACTTCCAGAGCAGCAGCAGGCAGATTAAACTGAATTGGCTTTGGATGAAATCCAAGGAATAGCGAGAAAATATGACGCTTTCGCCCTGAGCACTTACAGAAATCTAGTCTCCAGAACCTCTTTTCTTTAGTAATCATAATTGAATGGGGCTAAAAATAGGAAGAGTCTTCAAGAAAGGCAGTTTAAAATAAACTCATTCATTGCACATATATATTGTTCTGCAAATGTTTGATTCTCAGGTAAAAAGAACAAAAATCCCTGTCTGCTATGAAAGAAAGTGATAAATGAGGAAACTTCAAGTTATGATAGTTTACAGTAGCAGAATTTCACCAACATGCTACTTGTGCTTAATGAATCTAGGCCAATACTGTGAAACAAAACATAATGTTGCAATCTTCAAGTTAAATCATAGTCATTATAAATTTTTGCTGTATTCATTGTTTCTTGAACAATTGTGGTTACCAGTGCTTTGTGCATGTATGTTTTAAATCATTGCTCATTCTTACTTGAATAAGTTTATCATATATGTCATATATATATATCTCATATATATCAGTTTATCATATGTGACATACCATATGCCAGCAGAAACAAAGAGAATACAGAGCTCTGAATACCTGAATCAAGGAATAACGGAAATATCTATTTGAATTTCCCCTAAAAACATTCGAAGCAAACTTCATTCTCTAATTCTGGTCATTTACATCATTAGTACACTTTCCAAAGCTCTAAAGATGGACCAGTTACATCTGTCTGTAGCGCATAAGTTTGTCTGTTGGGTTTTGTTTTGCTTTTGATCCTTTTTTTCCCAGGACAGCAATGTCTTGACTTTGAATGCTAAACAATGGAAAAAAAAACTTTATTCCAGTGCCCACAATTTTAATAGGGACATCCCCAGAAGAGTTCTCACTTATTCCATTTATAAGTGTACAATTATTCTATGAATTTTAAATCATAATACTAGTAGAAATAAAAGCCAATAAATGTCACTTCTCCGTGTTTCCACACCCTAGAATTGAGAAAATTAAATCTATCTGCATAAGTAATTAATTCATCATAATCAACAGCATTATTATCTTTCACTGTTAGACACAAAAAAGGAAAACAACATTTTGAGAGGTGGCAAAATAAAAGAAATACATTGCAGAGGTAGATTATCAAACCACCTGAATTTTCAGTTACTTTTACTGAAATAGACCCCACCATATGACCTTTAGATCCTTGAAAAGACCTGCTTTCAGTATGGCCCACAGAACAGCACAATTATTTTCATGAAGGCAAAATGAATGACAAGTCATTACTTCTCAAATTAATTAATATCAGCTCTCCTAGTTAATACTAAGTTCCACGTGGAAGAGATAAAAATGACACACTTTGTTTAATATGCACAACAGATGCCATCCCCTCACATTTGAATAGAGTTTTCATATTTGTCAGTATTTCAAACTGAAACACTGCAGGTTTTTTACGTCAATAATACAAGCCTACAAAATTAAAATGCACTTCTTGTGTGAAACACAACAAAATCATTGTTTGTTTATCTTTAAGGTGATAATAAAAAAGATTAATGATACTGCTGTATAATGAAACAATCTGCCACAAGGCAAGTTGCAGAATATAGAGTGAAGCTCTAGCAAAAATACTAAGGAAAGCTTCAGTTTTCTCCCAAACACATTAAGAAGCCTCTTTTATTACCAGGTGACATTTTTACATTTAAAAGAGAGTTGATTTTCATGTGGTTCTTAAAGGTCAAACAGTTAATCTACCTCTGTAAGGAGAGCGTATTCCTCTGAAGAGATTTCTGGAGGACATCAAATCAATAAGAGTCATCAGTCTCAAAAAGAATAAAACCTTTCCCTGTTCTCAAGGCAAAAGCCTATACCAATCCTAAAGAAATTGGATCCAGCTCATGAAAAAAATCAGTCTTCATGCAGCAATAAAAAGTAGCAACCTTTAGAGTAAAACAGAGATGTAAAAGATTTTTGTATCAATAATTCTGAAGGGAAAAAAACCTATTCAGAATGGAATCTGGAAAAGTATTGGTTTCATCATATGTGTTCCTTTGTTTTTGCATTTGTAAGTGGTAAAAACAATAAGAGAGTGAAAAGTTGAACCTGCCACAGTCTGATATTCTGGGATGTTCAGCAGTGTGCTCTTCAGCTCTCTCTGACACAAACACCCTGTTTCTGCTGGGGGCAAGAGAGACAAAAAAGGGAACCCCAGTGAGAAAAGGACAGATCAAGGTGTGCACTCCAGCTTTGCCCAGTTTACTCAGCATAATAAGCCCATTTTTTATCTTCCCAAGGGAACTCCCAGTTGCCTGCATACAGTAGCTTGAGAAGTTCATTGGAGATGCCTCAAATGAAAGTGAAATACTGAATTCTGGAAATTGTCATTTCAAAAAGCTTGTTGGGTTTGAAAGTCAGGAGGGCTACTTGTGAACATGCTATTTTAGAATGAGATTCAGAAGAATTGGTGTTCTATTCCTGGCTCGGTACAACCCTGTACAAGACTTTTTGGAGTCAGTTTCCCATTTAGAACATGATAAGAATAATAATACCCTTTTTTAGTCTTTTCCAGAGCCCAGGAACTCTTCAAGACAGTGGCAGTGTCCAGATGGGAATTGGGTATATAAATATATACTAACCTGTATAGAAGAAAACTCATCTTAATATCCTAATCTCACTTAAAGCTGCCAGGTAACTTTACAGCACAAATGGAAGACTGCAGAAAATAAACTCAGTTTTTGACCTTCAGTATATGTGCAAAACACTTCAGTGCTTGAAAGGAAAGGAGGGTTGAGAATTACATAGGAATATTGAACCTTCCATGAAGACTGCTCTTTAGTATCTTTCTTAGGTACGGAACAGCACTGGTTATGATGGCTTTGCTTCTGAAGGAAATTAAAACAAAAAATACAAGGAAAACCGACTGAAAAAAAATTTAAAAGTCAGCGAGAGGAAAAGAGAGGAAGTGAGAATAAAAATCCAGTGAAGCCCATAACTACAAGACTGCACTATACAGACAGTACTAAAGTATAATTATTTAATTTGTTGGTAAGTAATTATTCAAGTGATAGCAAAACAAAACAGCTGCTTGGTCTGTTTCATGTCTTGAGGAATTCACCTTGACACTGACATTGCGATTTCTGAGTTTTATATTAAAGCTATGGTACATACATTTTTAATTTTCATTCCCACTTCAGCTAATCTAGGATAAATCTCAATCATTACTTTGCCTAGCTTGCTTTCAAATCCAGGAATAAAAAATCCATAGCATATAGGCTTTGATGCTTTTTGTTTATATGATAAGTGCTTTTAATTACCATTTTGTTTGCCAAGTCTCTTCAATGAAATTTAAAATGCAATTTTTTTCCACTCAAACAAACAATAATTTGAATGAATTATTTTTGATGTAATTAAGGTAAAACTAATCATTATATAAAAAACATTTTATAACATTTGCTGACAATATATTATTATTATTATTATTTATTTTTGAATTCTCATTTCATTCATCATTCATTTTGAAACTGTTTACAAGGTGAACACAGATTGGAAGAAAATTGTGTTTTCCTCTTATGCCCTCCACATATATACCATTCCATTAATAACTACACCACACTTCAATCCTGCTGCATACTCAGTCCCAAGGCAGTTACCAAGTTTGTAGATGTCTGAAACCTGAGCTAACAAAAGAATGTGAAAAAGGTGTCAGAGAAAGATACCCCAAATTCCAGAGGTTTGGAGAGGTGGAAGTTTTGGATACGATCTTGTCCACAATGGAAAAGTGAACACATGGTTTCTAATAGCATTCAGCACAGTAAAACAAGCACATCTTGTAAGCAATATAGTCCTTTAGTTCTAAAATCTTCCAGGAAATTGTTTTTCTCTATTATCAACTTAGGTGCATTATAATGTGGCTTCCTGAAAACTGCATCCTGCACTGCAAAGAACTAAAATTTCATACCACCCAACATGTTTTCTTCTCCTATGCTGAAGTGAAGAGAGGCATTTCAGCCCTGTTCTTCGATAATTTTAAGACCTGCCTTTTACAAAACTTACAGAGCTAAAAATTGTGCCTGAAAACATCCAGGGACTTAGAATAAATCAAGCTGACACAACTTTTTCCCTTTTTTCATCTTTTAAGCAGTCCAATCCCAGGGTGCGACTAAGGGTGCAGTTCCACAAGGATATGAATAAATCTAAATTTTGGGCTCTCTCAATCCTCCTGTGCTCTCCACTCCTCATCCTCCCTCACTTACGCGTTTCTTGCTCAGTAACTTCCTGAGCTGGCTCACCACTGGATTGCTAAGGTGAGTTGAAGCTGTTCTTCCCTCCTGCCTACCTACACTGCAGTTCCTTCTCCCTCCCAGGACACCTTCCCATCACTGACAATCATGAGATCAGCAGATGAGCCAGCCAGAGGAACAGATTCAGCTGAAATTACCATTAAAAACACTCCAGACTCAAGATCAGTTTTCAGCCCATCCATCTTGCATGGAATTGTGTGTGGATAATGAAACCAGATCATTAAAAGCATAACACTTAAACAGAAAAAATCCCATCTCTTTTAAACAACAAAAATGACAAAATAATTAATTGTAACAGCATCCTCATTATATAAATGTATCTCTTTGCAGGCTCACAAAGAATGTCAAAACAAATTTCTCTGTTAATGGACCCTTTAGTGAATATCCAGAATATTATGCTTTATGAGAAATGCAATATAGCCAATATCAAGTCATTCTTTCTTCTGAGGAAGTTAATACATAGTGATAATCCACTGTTCAGTGAAATTTTACTGATGGAAAATAGACAGCACAAGGGCTAATATGACTCTGATTACAGTATTTTTCCTGATGAAAGCAGTAGAGAAACTCCATGACATAGAAGTCTATATCCTCTGTAAGAGGAACCTGGGGTAGAATAATACAGGCATAATGATGACATTTCCTTTGGAATGCACAATGAACAGGGACAGAGATTATTGGATGACAGGACACAGAAGCAGAATGAGTTATACCATTCTTCTGTGGTGGATAAAAAAAGGTACATTAGCTACATCACATGATATGGAAACTGTTGAACAAATCATAGAATAGTAGAATTGGAAGGGTCCTCTGGAGATCACCCAGTCCAACCCCCCTGCCAGGGCAGGGTCACCTGGGGCAGGCAACACAGGAACACATCCAGGTGGGTTTGGAGTGTCTGTGGGGAAGGAGACACCACGACCTCTCTGGGCAGCTCCAGTTCTCTGCCACCCTCAGTGTAAAGAAGCTCTTCCTCATATTGAGGCAAAGATTCTTGCATTTTAGGCAAAGATCCATGCAGCCCGTAAAGCAGAAGCACGTTGGTAGCACTTTCCTGGTGACACCAGCTGGCAGAGGACACCAGCTGGCAAGAACAGTCCCTGCAAGAGCTGCCTCTCTTCTGACCTGCACAAAGCCACAGGAGCAGCTGTAAGGCCTACAGGGTTACTCTCCTAAGGCCGTCTGGCTGCTGTGGGCACAGCAGAGCACATCCTGGCTTACATCCACCTGTCCCCAGTTTCGTCAGGTCATGAACAGTGTCGGACCATTCTGAGTGTAACGAAATAGAGAACAAGCAGGATAACAGTGATGCTAAGCAGGTAAGCAATCTGGAGCAAGTGCCTCTCCATTCTTCTTTTGGATGTGATATTTGGGGCTCAAATATTGTCTGTCATTTTATATTTACATAGGCCTTACACCATAAAAGGAAAGAAGAAACAACAAAAATTTGAGAATTTTAATACTAGCAATAATTTATAAAATTGTTATTGATGAGACATGACATGAGTTGTGCACCACAAAGGAGAGAGGAGCTCTCAGCTAACAAAGCCTGAACATCAGAAAGAATTTTAAGTTATGCCTATTTCAGAAGAGAGAGGATCAATTCATTAGGGGAATTCCATATCCCCCCTTGGTTTAAAAAGTCTGTATAAATTAGTGCAGAGTATAGATCTTTTTGTAGTTGCTAAGAAGAGTAAATGTGCCTTGGTAAGAGAAAAAGGGAAGTAGATCAATCATGCACATTTTTATGGTGCAAATTTAACAATTATTTGAATCTCTTGACTGAGCAAACACTGAAGTGGATATAGCAGGTGTTCACTGAGACTTGCTGACTTGTTGGCCAGTGGACAACTGAAAACAAGTTTTAAAAGATTGTAGTCTCAAAGATAATCTACCAGAGAACAAAGTTTCCCAGATCCAAAAAGCAATGAGCATGACATGCTCATGCATGCTGCCTAAATCTGTCCATACTCTAATTTCAAGAGGAAATTAAGGAAACCTTGTTCCTGGCACAGAAAAATCATACAAATCCTTATAGTGGATGAAGAAGAGCCAATACAGATATACAATCACATTTGGAACAGTAAATTATAACAGGAAAATTAGGCTTTAGAAATTAAGATACCCACATGGCATCAGTGGAATTGCCCAAAAGATTCCAGTCTGAATATTTGCCATTTTCACAGTTTAAAATAACTTGTGCCATGCCCTGCATTCAGCTTTGAAGACAACTTCATCAAGGAGACAGAAATCTGTCATTTTATTGGAGGAGATAAGGGACATCTCAAACAACAAATCTTGCTGTGACAGCCCAAAAGTCTCTTCTGGTTGTTGTCCAGAGCGATAATTGTTGTAATTTTTATACAAAAAGCAGGATATAGTTGAAAGTATGTCTTTGCAACACAAAGAGGACACGGAATGAAAATTCTGTTCCTATGCCCCAAAAGAAATCCTGCAGGAGATGAGATTCAGTCATTTACTGAGTAATCCATTATACCTAAAAACACAGAGAAATCTTAAAGGTTTCATACATAGAACTTTAAAAACCTTTTGACAATGTTATTTTTTTTTCCAAATGTGCATATGCATTAAATACGTTCCAGCTTTCACTCCTTCCAACACTTCGCAACAATATTTTTAGTGTGCTCACTTAAGATGTTTCTTCAAGTTTTCAAGGTCATCAGAGTTCAAGAAGTATGTTCTACACTTGAAAAGCCACCAGAGTTTTAGAGTTATTAATAGATCTCATTATATTTTTCATATATGAGTATATCTCTTAAAGTTTTTGTTCAATTTTAAATAACTAGAATTTTGAAAGGTCAAATAAATAATGAGGTGTCTCATTGCAATAGGAAATATATTCACTATTTTGCCACAAGGTTTTTCTAATTCAGTTACTTTTGGAAGAAAATACTTTGCTCCATTGCCTTACTACATTACATTCTCATCATCCTTATCATTACAGAATATAAAGTATAAACTCATGTTATACAGAAGCATAATAAAATTTGTAGTGATGCTTATTCATGACAACCTCTTCTCAGAAATTAAAATTTGTTTCAATATTTATGATTAGTACTTCATCACCACCTACAGCATCATATAGTTTCTTCATTGTTGTTGGTGACAACAGTAGAGACTGCAGTCTTAAGTTCCAAGCCTAAGATTCTAGAGGATAATGAACCTTTCTCTGTGTGAGTGCATTGCTCAGAAATTGATACTCTCCTCATTTAAAAGGCACTGGTCTCTTCCCAGCATCCTCCTCTTCCCCAGCCATTACTGACACACACCTGGAGCTCCACTCCAGTGGTGACAGGGAGAAAACCAACTGAATTAAACAAGCTACTTAAATTTCTGATCCAGACAAGTAGCACAGCATTGTGGTATCCCACATCCATTGAGTCTTTCTTCACTATATTATACACTCTCCTGTCAGCTAACAGCTTTCTTATATTTATTATACACTTCGTAATTGGCTAGTAACTTTACTGACTGGGAAAAAACACCTGTGAGGAATTTATTGTCAGTAGTATCTCTAGTTTTTCACGTTAAGCCACACAACCTAGAAGCTACCTGAGCTACTTCTAGGAGCAGAATGCCATCATTGGAGAAAGCCTTTTCGTACCTGGTATCTGTCAGAGCACAAACACATAGTGAGGTCTAGACATTTGTCAGTCTTTGTTCACTGGCCTCTCTTGGGGAAATCAACCTTTCACAGCTACAGCTGCACTTGTCTTGTACAAGGAAAGATTTGAGTCTCCCCTCTCACATGCTTGTGTAGTGTACTCTAAGGCTCAGAGCCTTACCCCAAGCTGAATCCCTAAGTACCCCAAAATTAGGATTTTACAAGTAGGTGAAGGAACACTTTGACACCAAGGTCTAATAATTTAAATGAAGCTTGGAGAAGGCCAGGTCCAAAAGGATTTATGTAAGTACAAATGAATGTCTGACTCTCCATAGTAGGGACTTGAAACTTCGCTCTCTCTCCCCAGGGTTAGAATCAGCAGGTTGGATACTCTGGGAGATTGTTCCTTGGACTGCCCGTGAGCTGCTCTATTGTATTGGAGAAGTAATCTAAACTCAATTTTCAGTGATTTTAGATTACAGACTTCATTATTTGTGTTCACTGGAAGTTTCAGTTGAAAAAAAATTCTCACCAGTCCCATCTAAATACTCTTACCACTGGGCTAATTAAATATTCTGAGGATCTCTCTTTTTTCTTATATAAAAACCAGGCAAGAAAGTACAAAGATTCTTGGGTTAGTCACATGTTCAACAAATAGTTTCACAACATAGGGAGCTCAAAACCTGTTTCACCACACTGGTGCAACTCATCCTTTCTCTTTTCTTTTTTTTTCCAGGAGCAACTTCCTGCAGAATTATATCTGCACCTCTTAGTAAATGATCAGTAAGAGACTGAGGATTGCATTCGATTGCATGATATAATTCAGTAATTCAATAAAGTGCGGCTTTGGATATTTTAATATGTATATTCATCTACACTTACACAAACATATATACAGATATACACATATGTATCTACATATCTCTTTCCAGGAAAAAAATGCCTTGTGAGTTTGTTAAAATCTCCATCAGATAACTATTTTTATTTATGAAGCATCATAACCAAAAATATTAGGGTGGTTCTTAACTGAACATTCAGAGACTTGAGCAGTAGAAACTGGAGTCAAATCCAAACCTAAACCTTTTCCAAATTTGTGTAGTTTTGGAATGAAAGGCAAAGCCCTTCAGTTAGAATTTTCAAATCTAACTTTTAAGTGTGTTTAGATACCCTGAACTTGGAAATAAGTTCCAAGTTCTGTAAGCCAAATATACATTAGCTTTTAGTACCTATTACTTTCAGTGCAGTTTTGCATTCTAGTGCTTTCTGTGTAGCTGTCTAAACAGTTTTACTGTCATGTAGCTTTCTACTCGCTAAAGCTCCGTGTTAGGTTTAAAGCTGGAAAGCACAAATTTCACTCATCTTTGTGTTCTTCTTTCTTTAATAATTCTATTCATGAACAATCTTTTGTATTTTGTTTCTTTCCCATAATTGAGTAGAAGAGCCTTGAGGCGAATGAGAATGTAAAATCAATAACAGAGTTTTATTAAGAGATTGAATGATTGAATTTAGATAGACATGCAAACAACATTAATGTACTGATTTATTCTGATACACAATTTCAACATAGGATTTATTCAGAAATATGCTGAGTGAGACAAAAACATTTGTATTGGTGAACAACAGTTTTTCTACTTTGAAACTGTTTTCATTTTTTTGACTCAGCTACACTATTCCACAGGTTTCACTTTCAAGCAATTCAATATGATTTTCTATGCTCACAAGATTGGCTATCCACAAGTCTTGTCACTTAGCAACTTCTGTGAAGCAACAACACTTATGTGAATGACCCATATGCTGCCACTTACTAAATTATTTAGGAGATAATGTAGAAGGATGAGAACAAGAGAGATGTGGTAAAAAACCCACAAACCCTCCATTTTTCTCCATTGCTTACTCTAGTGAATTAGGAAACAGAAAAACATAATCTAGTTATTTAAATGCCTGCACAGAAATAAGAAAAAATAAAGTTAACATTCCTTTGTTGTAATTACAAGAAATGTCAGTATATTTTAATATTTTGGTCTAATTAGCTTGAGAAAGAACACCATAACTGAAGGCTCAGTCTCTGCTCTTGTGAAGTTACCACAGTCGAGTCCAGAAGCATGAGAAGGGCCTCAAGGTTATAACAGAGTAAAACCCCCATACTTGTAGCAGAGCATGTCAGCCTGCATTGTGAGGGACGGGATAAGTCTCGGCTTAAACCAGCACCATATTTTGTCTCCAACATAGCATGAAGAGACCCCAAAAAAGGTACCAGAACACTGCTGAGATCAGATTAGCTGGACTGATGTGAAGACATTTGAGAGCAGAACAGACTCAAAGACTCTTTCAGCCAGGGGACCATAGCCATGCCCCTCCTGGCTTCCAGAAACCTCTTTGATTCTTTTTCATTCCTTCAGCCTCTCCAGACTCTGCTATGGTAAAACTTTGCCTGTGAATCATTCTGCTTTGTTGAGGCCAGCTTCCTACCTCTAGACAGTACTATAATAATTTCACAACAGCAAAGAGCTGAGCCTTCAATCAGGCTATCACTCACTGACATAACACATTTAATCACAGAAAAGTTAAAAGAAAATATGCAAAGAGGTTTCGCCTTTCCTCCACTTTCAAGTCTCAAAAAAAGATGAACGAACTGTCTCATACTATGCCAGACCTGTCTAACTAGATCAGTATCTCTGGGCGAAAAAGTCTGATGCAAAATAGGAAAGACATATATTGAAACAGATAAATAATGCCCCAGAGAATGTTGATTTTATTCTACAACACATTGATCAAATATTTCCAAGAAATTCAATAAAAAGAAATGTGTGGTTTGAGTTAACATTCCTTTGACCTTTAAGAGTCTGTGATTAATAAATATGTCATTAAAAAGTAGAACAAATACCTGAATGCTTATGAGTTTCTAGGCAATCGTATTTTAAACTAATGTAACACAAACCAATGGTGAATGTATTTTCTCAAAAACACTCAAACCACACTCTCTAGGTCAATCTCTTCATACCATCCCTATATCAGATAAGATGGTAGCCACAAAAATAACAGATCATACTATATAGACAGTGGTGAAATAGGAATCGTTCAAAAAATTGGACAAAACAAATCAAAAATAATTTTCGCAGTTAGATCTCAGTGACATCTTTTTCTGCTGTTGTTCCAAATGAGTTGTGTTACCTTCTTGACATCATTATATCAAGAAAATAGATTGGGTATTAGGAAAAATTTCTTCACTGAAGGGGTTGTCAAGCATTGGTACAGGCTGGCCAGGGCAGTGGTGAAGTCACCATCCCTGGAGGGATTTAAAAGATGTTTAGATGTGGCAGCTGGGGACATGGTTCAGTGGTGGGCTTAGAAGTACTGGATTAGCTGTTGAGCTTGAAGATCTTAGATGTCTTTTCCAACCAAAATGATACTATGACTCTAAATGAATCCATTTAAGTGCAGTCACTGTCAGTATTCCAAATCCTTTGCTTCAACAGGGGAAAACCATTACACTCAATGTTAGCATACCTCGTAGGTCATTGGATTGTGGGGTAGAGCTATCTGAAAATATCTTGTTTGATATATACTAAACTTAACAGTTCAACTGAATTTTCATAACAAATTCTATGATATACAAAATAGTTCCATTAGGCAGCCGTAAGGAAATCCTAATTTTTGTGAGTTCTTCACTGTATTAATTGAATAAAAGAATTATCTGTTGCTTTACTCTATTTGCTTTCCAAGTTGTTAATAAATAATGTCTTAGTTCTTCAGTGTTCCATCTTTAAGGTGCTGTTATGATCTACAATGTGCTGTATTCAATTCACTTTGTCCAGATTTTTACTTCCAGCCTAGAAAATTCAGAGCCAGAGCTCTGACACATCAGTCACACAATCAGCTAAATTAGGCTACTCCAGTTGGTTTAACTGGCAACTTTCAAGCATGCAAAACAAAGCAGCAAGGTTTTAATGGTTTAAAGCCTCCAAAGTGGATCATAATACACAATGTATTGCTCATCGGCTGGCAGAGAAGGCAAGGAATGCCATATGCTTTCAGTTTCATTTGTGTTGTTTATCTTTAATACTAAACCCTAATGCAATACACTTTCTATTACTCTGCCATGTCAATCTTTTTTATGTGCAAGGGGATCAGGAAAACAAGACAATATTGGTTTCAAGAGTCACAAGCCAATACAGACTCCACTAATTCAAGAGTAGCTCAGAGCTATGGAGTAGTAAATTACTGCTCCATGGATGAATTAGAAAATACAGTTAACAATACAGTCAAAATACTTGTTTTGATGGCTAGCTGATGGCTTGGAGTTAATGCTTAGACAAACCTGAAAATAAAACAGCAATAAGTCAAAAATATGGGTGAGCATCTCAGGTTTTAAAGCATTGGTGCTATAGTTAAGTCCTACACATTTTACAGGTTAACGTATGTGAGCAAGGGAGTTTCCCGCAAGACAGCACTGCATTCATAGATTTTGGAGACCACTTTTCCCACTTACAGTGAGGGACAAATGACAATGTCTTGAAGACAGTGACTCACCACATTGCAAGGCAAGAAGTCAGTATTTATGAAAAACCAGATTCCACATGATCCAAGTCCAAGCTCCCATATCCCTACGAGGTTGCTGGTGCTTTCTTTTATCATGCTCAACACACACATAGACAAACATCCAGGTAGAGAAAGGCAGCAATGAGCACCTCTGAGAGCAAATTTTAAAAGGCAAAATATTTCATTCCAAGCACATTACGGATTCTTAACCCTACTCATCTTTGTAATCAACAGAGATGAAGACACAAACACAGAGGCAACTTTCTGACCTCTTTGCCCCTATATAATCCTTCCAGTTTCCAATTTTTCGTCTCTGTGAGATGGTGGAACTTACTTCTTGACAAAATGTTTCCATGAGTATGTACACTACAGTCACCTTACAGAAGGTATTACTTTGCTGCTTTGCTCCCCTTACCCTTGGTACAGAATTTGAAGTACCAGTCTTGATTCCATTGCAATCTCTTTTAGTCCTCTGTCCTTCTCTGGACCTGAACTGCCCATTGTGAACAAGAAAGATGCTGCAATATGACATGATAAGAGCTCAGAGAAGGCAGATTGCCAGCTGGCCCATGTCCTGAAAACTCTCCAGGAGAACAACAGAAGGCAGCAAGCGGAATTGCTAAAAACAATCGTGGGGGGAAGACAGAAAATGCAGCTTAATAGAGATGCTGTAGAAACCAAAGCAGGAAACAATATGAATTAGATAAATTTGATGATCCTTGGGAAAATGGTCACTTAAAACTGCACTCAAACTCCAGAGCTAAGATATTCATCTTGAATCAGGAAAACAGTAATTGGTTCAACTGGAAACTTTGGTTTAGCTGGTAAGGAAATGGGAGGAAACTGTGGACCAGATCAAGTTCTGTGTGTTTGGATGATGGAAAACTGGCAGATATGCAGCTAAACTGGGGGAAAAAATAGAAAAAGTAAAGCAGATTTTGCTGAAGAGGAGCACATTAATTATCTTCTAGAGAGAATTAAGTCCCTGAAGTCTTGAAACGCTTTGAACACAGTTTCACTGGGATAAGGTCAGAAAAGCAACTGCTTTGTTCTCAGTTAAAACATACAATAAAAGAACACAAACAAACCAAAACCCTCAGAAAACAAGCAAACAAACAAAGAAAATGAACCAAAAAGCCCCTGGAAGCCATGTATTTTCTAAACTGTCTGTTCTATTTTAGAAGAAAATAATTAGAAATAAAAACCCTTCTTCATGTATTGATCAATTCAACGATTGTATTTGTCCAGTACTCCTTAATAGTTTCTAAATAAAACAACTATCATAATCTAAATTTTCTTCTTGGTTAGGAGACACATCTGCAAAGATGACTTTCAAGGCATTTGCTGGAGATGTCCCAGAGAGTTAAGGTTTCCTAGTAAAGAGTCTTTGGTTTGATGATTTTAAATAAGACTTTGGTCTGGTCTTACTCTCGGAGCTCATGACACAGCAATTTCTGCAGGTTTTACAATCTTCTCTTAGCTTTAAGACCATTACCTAAGAAAGATTTCACTACATATAAATGTGCTAAGACACAGATTAAAGTTTAATTAACTAGATTCATGTTTTTAAGTGACATCCTTGCAGGGGCAGCTTATATAATTATTTATAGAATTTTAAAATTAAATTTCAAATACTACATCAGGAATATCATTCTTTCTAAAAAGTTATTTTACTCTTAATCTTAAGGTGACATTTTCCAATCCTACCCAGCTGATAAGCCTTGAAAGATTCTGACTTGCATTAAAAATTATCATTAAAAATTATCTATATTTGAATTAACTTCACTTTTTTGTG
The DNA here is from genome assembly GCA_013397175.1 of Platysteira castanea. Classification (NCBI taxonomy): domain Eukaryota; kingdom Metazoa; phylum Chordata; class Aves; order Passeriformes; genus Platysteira; species Platysteira castanea. Next base: position 200,776 of record VYXC01010084.1, read on the forward strand.
AAAACATTTGACTCTCGGTGTAAAAGCTTTGCAGCTGTAGAATTTATCAAGATCCTTGGCAAATACTTAAAAATTAATTGCCTTCACTTAAAAATGTACTTATGGTCTGAATTTATATAAGTTCAACTTCTGCCCAAACAGTCATAGCACAGAAGAGCTGAGGTCTGCAGGGACCTCTGGAGATCCCTGAAAGCAGGTCACCCAGGACTGTATCCCATCAGGTTTTGAATATTGCAAAGGATAGTGATTCAACAACCTTTCTTGGCAATTTTTTCAGTGTCCAACACCCATCACAGAAAAATTTAAAAAAGTTGTTGTTTTCCTTTGTTTAAATGAATTTCCCATATTTCAATTTGGGGCAGTTGACTCTTGTCCTGTCACTGATCACCACTGTGAACATCCTGTCTCCACAGGTTACTATCTCCCATTAGGAATGTCAACTCATTGATAAGATCCCCCTGTGTCCTTTCTACTTCAGGTAAACCAATTCCAGCTCTCAGCCTCTTCTAGTATGTCCTCCACTCCCTTAGTCATCTTTCCTGGCCTTTTGCTGAACCTGTCCATGTCTCTGTTGAACAAGGAAGCCCACAACTGGACACAGTGTCCCAGTTTTAGTCTCACCAGTGTATTCACATAGTACATATATAGGTATTTATAAAGCAGAACAAGCTGCAGACTGATTTATCCAGGGTATTCATAGAGGTTCACCCTAAGCTCTCTTCTGCATTTATCTAACACAGTTACAAAAGAGCTTTTTTCTCTACTCTCTCAACTGCTCAGCTGAGCTAAAAAATATTTTTGTCTGTAGCTTTTAGATGGTGCATTTAGATCTCCATTCTTTCTCTAAGACCCCTCTTTTTGTATCTTGGAGGGATGAATTTCTCTTATGCATGAATTCTGCTTTGCTCACTTCAAGAGCTGTATTCTCTGACATGAGATTTTTAGCCCTGGATAGGCACAGATGTTGTCTCTACTGTTCTGGCAAAAAACACAAGCACTAACAGGTGTTCCATTTGTTTGGCCTTTAAAACAAGAGCCAAAAGGGATCAGCATCTCTAGGATTTTAAAATTCCCAAATCTTCTAGCTCTTTGGTAATCTGCAGCTCTAGTATGCCCAGAGTCTCAACCCTGCCACTGTTCTGAAAAAGAAAAGGAGCTGGATAAAAAACCTCACGTGCTTCCAAAGCCAGTCTGTGCTTTGCACACCTATCCCCATCACTTCAGGAGCCGTCTGTTCTCCAGTCTGCTCCCTGCTTTTTGCTGCCATGGACCTGCCAGAGCAGCCACGACCCAACTCCATCCTGAATATGGGGGGCTTGTACTTAGTGCTCATATCTCTGCAACCAATTACCACCTCCCCTGAACTCTGCTGGCACTTTGAAATGCAGCAAGTTTCCAGGATTTGCAGTTTCAGAACTCCCTTCTCCAGGGAAGTGAAAGAAAAGAACCTGACTTTAAAGTTCTGTAACTCAAGTTTTGGTTGTATACTGCCATGCATCTCTGTGTACTGACCTAGATATCACTGTGAGCAAATTCTCTACAGGAAGCTAAAGCCAGCTTGGGAATTTTCTTTATGTTATCAAAGTACTAGAAGCAAAGGTAAAATTATATCTGCTTATTCACTGGTGCAGTTTGCAATTTTCACAAACCCACAGAAGGTGGTGGAGATTACTGTTACTCTCATGAAAGTCTATTATTAATGCTAGTTTTTATTTTTCTGATTTACAGAATGCAGAATTATGTGCACACAAATTAAATGTCAGAGTAAATCCTACCTAGTATTGCCATAATTTTGGAATAATTTCTCAGGTTAGTTTAGACTGTCCCAACCATCATTATTCTTGGCTATGTTCAGATACAGAATGAATACAGATAACTCTTAGAAAGTTTAGCATTATTTTTTCCTCAGAAGAACCCTGTTTTTGTTGGGTTTTGGTTTGTTTGGTTAGTTCGGTTTTTAACTCATTAGTTTCCTAGGATTCTATTTCTTATTAATCCAGTGGTTTTAAACATGAAATGACTATTTTAGGAAAAACATTTTGTCATCTTTCAAAGGAAGATCTATGAAGGCAGAGAGAAAACACTTTATTAACTAAGAGCTGCAATTTTTTTCTTTGCTTATGCAACTTAATTTCTTCTTTCCTAAAAGCTATGGCATCCATGGAACAAAAAACCTGAATCTTTCATAATAAATGAATATAAATATATTAAATCCTTTAATAAAATATTTATTTTTCAATCTCAGTGGAATTGGGAGTTTCTAGCATCCCTTGATGCTTCTGACAGTGACTAGTTCATTTCCAGTAGGATCTCTGGGCATTTTGCATGCCAGACACCAAGAGAAGGTCCTCTGACTGTTCGTACTTTTGTCCACGTTAGAGCTCATTAACCAGACAAATGCATCTCCTCAAGTTTGAAGCCTAGAAAATGGAGCCCTGAGCTCTCAGAGCAGCCCTAGATCGTGTGCTTTATCACTGCAGCTCTCAGCACCAGCTAATGATATGCTGAAGAGCACTGAGAGGATTTCTCTTCCCATTCAAGTCAGTAAGTACCCACATTGAGCAATTTTCTGAGGGCAGAAACTGAAACTCTTTACCAGGCTTTGCAATTTACAGATTCTGAAACTTGGATTTCAGCTGTTGTTTTGTGGTGTTGCCACCTCCCGTCCCTCTCTGTCTTTTCAGAGACTTCAATTTGCTTTACTAGGAGAAAAAACTTGTATTGAACAGAAAAAAAAAATATCACTACACCGCCATATAAATATATGATGAGCCTGCATCTTGTGTGCTGCATGCAGCTCTGGTCCCCCCAGCTCAGCAAAATTATAAATAAGAGGGGAAAAAAATAGTAAATAATTCTGATGAATGATGCAGAACTGTTTCCCAACAAGAAGCCAATCAAAGAGACTGGAATTCCTCAGCTTAGACCGCAGATGCACAAATGTACCTGCTGTATTTACACTCACAGTACCATATTCCCTTTCTAAACCAGGTCGTATAGCATAGCACAGTTAATGTGTTAGAAAATTTTACCTTAGAAATTCTACAAGATGTTTCTTTGGGGAACTTGAGTGCCACAGAAAGTTCTGGAAACATTTCTAATTAAAAGTAAAACCTTGATGCTTAGTATTTTAAATTCTGACAGTAATAAAAATGTACCATTTAATGAACACTTAGTCACATAAACTTTTAGTTCATCATAGAATCAATTAATTTAATTTAATTTCAGATTACTACAGGTTGTATAAAATATCTTTGTTTTCTAACATTTTTCTATTCTCATCAGTTCATCTTTCCAATGACGTCACTCAGGATTTCTAGGTAAAAGTCTTAAATTAAGAAAATCAACCTTTCTACCGTTTTAGTATACCAAAGAATGTTATAGTGAGAGCTAAGAACTCACTGAATATTAATGAAAATTTTAATAATCTACTGTGTTATCTTTTAACAAGAAAAAAAAATTACATTTGGATGAATAAAATCCTTAGATTGTTTTATTTTACATTTCTGTGAATGTGAATATTAACTTTCTCACAAAGTAGTTCTGAAAATTAAAAGGTATTTACTGAGAAGCAACTGAGTAGCCTGGAGGTCAAAAACATAGAATGAATTAGAAAGAGTAGTATGAGAACAGATCTAGTTTAAAAGATCTATCATCACTTCTTGTTTTTTCCCAAGCTTATTAGAAAAAATCCAGCAAATCACAGATGTCTGAAATAATTTTAATGGACATTGACTAAGTTTAATAGAAATTGCTTTAATTGCTTTGAGATAGGGCTAAGTTATAACATTACTTGTGTCCCTATTTGGGGGGAATAAAGTAGCTTCACAGAATAACTAAGTAAAACTATCTAAAATCATCATTACTATTTTCAGAAGGAAGGGATTGGATTTGGAGCCCAAATGCATTGAAATCAGTGCAGAAAGCTGGCCATTTACTAAATACTGTATTACCAGCTTACAAATACATCTGCTGTCTCAGATAGAGCAGGTGGTAATAAACAAACCCATCTGCCATCATACACCGCAGGTAAAATTCACTTACTTTTCAGTCTGGGAATTATTACAGTCAATATTTTCAAAGACCCTTTTTCCCCATTTAACAAAATGTTTAATTTATGAAATGCAACCTTTCATGAGGCCAAAAGAGACCTCAAGTGGACAAAAAGGCTCTTTGAGGCTGGAAGATGCTGAGTGGACCCCACAAACCACCCACCCCCAGCCCTTCCAGTGGCCCAGCGAAGCAGAGTTGGGACCTGCCAGGAGCAGCCTGGTGCCAGCTCCATTTCATTCTTGAAGTGTCACAGACACCTGTCATAAGATGAAACCTTGCAGAATTATGACTTGTAATGTCAAATGTCATTAGACATTTTGTCTAATTTTTCAAACAAATGTACAGATTCCTTTTTCCTGACTCAGTCCTTTTGAGCTATGCAGTGTCCAAAGACTCTCTCCAGCAAGCTGCTAATGTTGTATGGAATTAAAAATTCCTATTCAGTGCATAGAGACACTATTTTGTGCATTCACTATGGCAATATTTGTTCTAAGATTAGTTTTCATACTACATAAGTCCTTCACAGAATTATCATAAAACATAGTTGGAAAATGCATGCAACTACTTCAGAAGAATTCCTGATGTTCAGAATGCCTGATAGCTATGTAACTTTACATGAAAGCTTTACAAATAGAAGTATTTAATTTAACCTTATTAAACATTTTCCAACATCCAACTAACTTTTTCTTCATTCATCTCACAAGTGATTTTTCCCTTGAAATCTGATTCTGGACACTAAACAATTTTAAATATGGAGCTGACTTGTGCAGAATTCCGTATTCTCCTGTTTCTTTGATCATCTATTAGATTCAAGCTTTCTACCCAATCCTTCAGACATGACTGAGAATGTCCAACATGAATATTAAAGAAACTGCAAGATCTGACTGCAGTAGCTCAAGAAAGACTGTTACTCTAGGTTATTATAAAGGAACTCTGCCCAGCACAAGACATCAATCTTCACTTATACAAAAGAACAGACCAACATATTAATGGTCACACCTAGACACCAACCTTTGAAAAATTGCTAGTTTGAAAATTCAGTCTACTAAGTTATTTATCCTGTCCCCTAATTTAAGAAAATATCATAATTCATTTCTAGGCAAAGTTGGCCTTTTCCAAAATATTTTATGGTACTAGCAAATAGTTATTAAGATTAGAATTCTATGGTCTTGCTTGTCTTTATTATTATGCCATGTCCTTTTTTTGTCATTTGCAAGCCAGAACTCAGGAGCTGGTGCTTTCCAAGCGATATTTGGATGGTCTGTCATGTCTCATCCAAACCACAACTCCCAGTCCCTGGCACTGGTGGAATTTCTGTGCAGCTAGCACATTTGCATCTTCCCACAACCCTCTATCAGATATTCTTTTTTCATATTATGCTCTCCCACCACCTCTCCATGGCCCTGGTACTTTACTGTCAAAAGGATTTTTCAAATTTTCTTCCTTACCAACAGTCCGTACCTAAAAATCATACTTCTAGAGATCTAGAGAACCACTGTCACCTTTAACTCTTCCAACCTAGGTATCACCTATATAAATTCTGTTTAATTTAAGTGTTCTGTTTATATAACTATTCTGTTTAAATTCCTCCTGGTAATTCTGGGAGAATTATTTTAGTTGTTTAAACTCAATAAGACGCTGACTCTTAGACAGTCCTAATCAAGATCTTCCCATTGTTTTAGCATCTGTTTATTCTCAGCTGCTATTTTTTCCTAATTTCCTCTTCAATGATTCTTTGTACAATATCTGTCTCTTCCGTGAAATCCAACTCACCAAAGCAGCCTACTGAAAGTACAGATTTTAACCAAAGAAACACAACATAAAAATGTAAAAAACTTTCTGCATGATCCATGGGGTTTTAGGGACACTTCCACTTCGTTGCAATTTGGTTGATACTCAAAGCGAGCTGAATGAATCTCTAAATACATGAGGACAAGAAAATAATGCAAACAGAATGTAAGGAGTTATTACTGCATTCTCAAAAACTAATAGCATTCATCAGGTTCATTTCAGCCCTCTGGAGAAGCACTGGTATGGATAGTAGATAAAAATGAAGCTGATAAAGGAAATGAATAAAGTCTTTTGGAAACAGGGACAGTCTTTCAGGGCTCTGCATTTTGAACACAGGTAGATGAAAATGACATGCCTGACCTTAAGTGTTAACACTTTGCTTTATAGATTGAGTTATTTGTGTTAGAGTTGTCAATCAAATCAGGCATGAATATATTTCAGCAGCTGTGAAATTTGATTAAAACTTATTGCAGTCTTTCTTTCTCCTAAAGTCTGAATACATTTAGATGGCCTAATAACTGTGAAATTTTGATTTTGCTTCTTAATTGTTCATTATTTTTCCTGTTAGGGAAAATATTCTTGCTTTGCTTTTAGCTGAAGAGCAGTTAAAATCAGTCCTTTCATATTAACACTTCCACACCTTGAGGCAATACTTAAGGTGCCTTTTACAGCAAAAATCCTGACTGCACACACTGCTAAACTTTGTGCTTAATACTAAAAAAATTAAAATATTAAAATCTTTGCATTTTAAGAAACTAATTACAGGAAACTAATGCTTTTGAAATTTAGAAGTCCAATTCTGCTTAACTGGACTTCTTTCTCAAACGGCTTAAAAACCTGGAATGTCTGGGGAAAATGGGAGACAGATGAAAGCATTTGGTAGACGTTTATCATTCTTATGGACAAAATAGTTCAGTCTATCAGGACAGTAACTCATTATTACTTTTATATTGAAAATTATGCACTGCTATGAAAATACTGAGCAACTTCTCTTTAAATATTAGGTAAATTGACTAAATATCAGACAGGTGTGAGTTTTATCCATTTCTCACAGCTTAGAAAAATAACGTTATCACTGAGATAATTCTCTCTCTTTGCAGCAACAAGAAAGCTGTAGGACTTTCAGTCCTGATTTTTAGCGCCCCTCCAATCTCTAAAAGGAACAGTTTCAAAGGTGCAAATAGCAGTGAAGGTGTTTTATGATGAACTTCATTTTATGATTCTGATCTCAGATAGGTAGGTCTGTCTAATTGTGCCCATATTTATGATGGAGTATTTTTATAATTAAATGACATCAATTGCACTCATCTGCAGCTCCAAACTAGGAAGACTGGGTTCAAAATTCTTTTCTTACTTATATCTCTTTAAAGTAATTTCAATAACTGAAATATTCTTTTTATCATAGCCTTCAGGGTGTAAAGAGAAAAGATATCTAATCATTCTTCATAGGTGATTTTTAATAGCAGCATGTAATTATTTTAGCACATTTATAGAGAGAAATGTTACAGTTTACTAAAAGAAATACAATACATGGTGTGTATAGTAGATGGTGTGCATGCATCACCTCCACATATATAACCAAATTAATTTGAAGCTGCGTGGGCAGCTTTCTCTTCCTCCTGTAGCCAGCAGCTTGAATTAAACAAAATTGTTGAAATAATGATTTTAATTCCAGTATTCTCACCTAAGTTAGTGATAATTTGATGCTTTTTATCAGTACAACATGCAGTCTCCCTCTCGTTTTACAGATAAATTTTGTGTCTGCAATACTTTACCATTTTGTAGAAGGTAGAGTAATTGTAAAGTAATCTTTCTGTCTTTATCATTTTTAAGATGGCAGAGAATTTTTAGAAATATTATGCATAATGTTATGAAACCTCCAAGAACTAGTGCTGAAGATAAACTTTCCTTCCCAGGAAGCAATCTTCTCTGTGCTTATAAAGAGGGGAAATGTTCCCAGAACTCCATTTGAAAGTTAATTGTATCCTTTCTTCTGTCCTTTCAGAAGACAACAAGTGTTTTTAAGAACAGTCAGGTGTTTGGCAAATATTGTAATACAAAGAGCAGACTTAGACTTATCCAATTTTATCACTGATAATTCCCCCTGTAGGGGGATTTCTGCTTAAACACGGTTACAAATAGTTCTGACCTCTGATTTCAACGTGTTGTGTCTCACTGGATATGATGGGTTGCACTGTTTTTCCTTCATGGTTATTTGGAGACCTGTTTCTCCTATACAAGATCTTGTTTGCAATTGCTCAGAGCAGCATCAAATCTCAATAATGAAGACCAGTTCTTTCCAGGGACCAGGATACTTTTGAAGATCTTTGGACAACAAGGCTTAAACAGTGGGGAAGCCTACAAAATTGTCACGATTCCCACTGACATGATATATGCAGTCACTCTGAAGCCTGATCTGGCAAAACCAAAAACAATCAAAAAAACCCAACCAAACAAACAAAAAAACCCCCAACCAAACAAACCCAACCAAACAAAAGTCAAACCAACCAAACAAAAACAAACAAAAAAACCCAAAACCCAAACCAAAACAACAACAAAAAAACCAAACAAGCAAACAAAAAACCAACAAAAAAATCCCCCAAACCCCAAAAAGGCCAACCACCAAAAAACCAAACCAAACCAAACCAAAAAACTCAAAAGAAACAAAACTCCACCTTTACAAGTTTTAAAGTTGGGGATTTATGCACTATTAAAGTTAGACCCACAGGCAGTTTCAAGGCCTTAGTGAGGGAAATAACAAGCATTCCCAACAATGAACAGTCAAAAGGGAGAGCTTTAAGAGGCTCAGTGTTCATACACACTCCTGTGGTATTTGTTAGCCATGGATAGGTGGGGTTCTCCAAGCATTCACTATGTTCATGCTCCAAGTTATTTTTATAAAGCAAAGTCAGACATGCCTTATATGAATACAGCATTGTTACAGGGATAGAAACACCAAATATTAGTACCACTTTTAATAGAAATATCACCCAGTCAAAAATTTATAAGAATAATGGCTAAACTATTATAAAGATCATAAGTATCTTGTTAATTTGGCAACTGACAGGGCATTTTAATGCATTCCATGCATTCTCCCTTCCTTTTAAGTGTTTGTTGAAGGCACATCATAGATTCTACTACTAAAAACTGTATTTTTTATTTCCCTTAGATTACCAGAGGCTGAATAACTGTATAAAACGTGTTAATATTTCTATCCATTAGTCATGACTTGATAGAGGAGGATGAATATGTTTTCCTACTTAAAATAGAAAGATGGCCAAGATTGTCAGCAGGAATTTGATTGGTTTGCAAAAGACACTTGCCCAATTTGTATTTTTATGAGACACATTGTCACAGTTCTGTGATCTTAAAGACAGATGCCCCATTGGAGTACACAGGCAAAGAAAATGTAAATATAAACATACAATCGATGCAGAGAGATTCACATTCTTCAAAGAGCACAATCTAGAAAGATCTGAATGCTCTTCTCCAAAGTGTAGTAACAGTGTCACTGCTGAGTATTACCAGAGAGATTTCTCATGGCAGTTTTAGATTGTCTGACATCCTGAAATATTCCTTTTTTTACTCTTTGAGCTGAAGCAACGTAAGCCTTTCTTATTCTGGATGTGATAAAAGGTACACAGAAGTTATTTTGGATGAGGAAATCTTTGTTCCAAAGGTTGGGAAACAAAATCAAACTGCAATGAAGTACACTGTTTCACATAGCCACTCATTTATTGCAGCACCCACTCTGACAGCCATAATAATAACTCAAACAAGGCTTGTTATGGACAAACCTCCACTCTTCCCTGTAGCCTCTACAGAACCTGATCAAGTCAAGGCTGTGCTGACTTATACATCAGAAAATCTACTTCTGACTGATTCATTCTGGTTAAGCACAGGGACAAATGCAGAGGGCACGTGTGGTGGTGGGAAGTTACACACCAGCAAATGCACTGTCAGGTATCAGGCAGTGTGTGCTAGCACAGTTTGTGTGCCAAGGTGCTGGAAGAATGTGCTTTATCTGGAATAGAAATATACAATATTAATGTATATTTTAAGTCCTTTTTCTTCTTAAACCAGCATGCCTTGGCATATAAACATCAGTCCAGGCTTCTCATATTTCTGTTAACTCAGAAGTGATCTGTACAAATCAATAATTCTGGCATAAGCAAGTGAGAAAAAGGCTGAACAAATCTAAGCTTGTCTGACGGAAAGTGCTGAAGGAAAAGTGCAAGTTATAAACAATTTCTCTTGATTTGCCTTTGAAACCTATATTTAGTATGATGAACTGTATCAGGGCAGAAAAGGTTCTTAAAACATGGTGGTACTAAATAATCAATATGAAAAATAAACACCAAGAAATTTCTTTGCATAGCTCAGTGAAACTTCTAACCAACTAGTTGGACTGTACATGCTTGAAGCCAATTTACATGTATTTCCAATTCAAAGAAACTTTTGGAAAATACACCAGAAACACAATTAAAATACAGTAGAGATACACAGGAACAAAATAAGTAAATCACAATTAATTACCTTCTTACTACTGGAATGCATATCAATATCTAGAAACAATTGCTCTAGTTTAATTACTAATAGTTTAAGTTCTATGAATCTTCAATACTATGCTCACAACAAACTCTTCTGATATTTTACAGCAATAAAACCTAGCTATTTTAAACAATTTTGGGGAAGCTTCAAACTACTCATTACTAGAACCATTGTTCTAGGTTTGGGCTGATTCTTGGATGAATGAAGATGAAGGTTGGTGGAATGCTTATCATGGCTCATAAAAAAAGAATTGCTCTATTCATTTCTCTTAGCTGTACGTAGAAGTGGAATCATTTCATTATGTGAGGTGTGTTTACCCCACACAGCAACACAAGAGATTCTGATCTGTTGTAACGTGAAACAGACCAGCTGTGGTCACTGCTCTGCTACCGTGGTTCTAAATTGGACATTACTCTGTATAGGTGTTGCTCATTTATAAAACTACCACTAACAGTCAGACAATACAAGGATAGTCCAGAATTTCTATTGTGGAGGATAATGAGCTTAGAAGGAGCATTGCTACCCATTTAGGCACCCAGAAGCAGATGGAACTGTCTTGCCATCTCATGAGATATTAGAATATTGACACCCAAAATCATGTTAATAACATCTGTTAACCTAGTTACAAAGAATGTGCATCTTTAATAAATTAATTTCTAAATCAAATAGCTTCCAGCACATCTCATGACTGTTGATTTGAAAAGCTGACAACTCAGTTTTTTCAACCAAAACGACAAACAACAAAGCACCTTCTCACCCGTCAGAGATTTAAAAGTCTTAATAGATCAAACATCTACCATTTTGATAGGATACAGGTCTTCCAACTCATACATACATGACACCAAATATAATGTCATCTACAAGAATTTTCTTAAAACTAATATTCAGACTTAAAGGTATTTGGACCCAGTTTGACTTTTCTTACTAATTTCTCTATTTTCTTTGTGAAACTGGCTCTCAGCTGAGTTTAGCAGTTGTTACTAATGATGCACATGTGTGTGAGAAGATAAATGGGCATGGTTAATTATGCAGTATCTGGTGAGATTAATGTTGTATCTGTATTATCCACATGTATCATTGAGAAAGACAGTTTTATACACGAGACCAGGCAATTGATTAAGATGAATCATCAGATCACTGAAGCTCATTTTACCAGTCATTACAAAGGGCTTCGTCTGGCAATTTGAGCAATTTGGGTTAACATGAGCCTCTTTCCTCAAGCTGTTTTGAGGGGGTAATTCAAGAGCAAAAAGGCTCAATCTTTACTGTCAGATAGATGATGTTAGAGGGGGAAATTATCATTATAAACTATCTCCAATGTACAGGTTATCTTTCGTTTTACAACATTTCTTTTTGGGGTGAAGCAATTAAATGTCTCCACACTAGAGCAGGTAAGGCTATCACCTCGTGGCTAAATACAGTCTTACAGTTAAATTAATCTAGGTATAAAGAAGATTCATCAATATCATGAAAAAGACCTGGCAAACTTGCACTATTAAATTTACTACACCAGAGCTATTGCAGTGACTTTTGTTCTAAATGAATGATTTGGTCTCCAACACTTTCAATAAGCCTTGAAATTCTCTCCTCCTAAAACAAAGACTCAAAGGCATGCAGTGGTATTCACACTGGAAGCTACAAGTACAGGACAGGTGAAATTTTGCCATTGCTCTAATAGTTCTGTGTTGCTGGCTGTTCAGTGTTGATCCCTATGTTTGCCAACAGTGATGAAGAAACAGGCATTTTTAATTTATTTTTAAGCAGACCATTACAAATTGACAGTAACAGTCACATCTGATGTATTTGTAAAAATGGACCCAATTGGGTCCTGCACATCTGCCACAAATGTAGCAGGCAAACTTAATGGTATCTTTATTGCCCACAAGACAAAATGTTTGAATTAGGTTTTTATTTCTAGATTGAAATTAATCTGCACTCACTGGAGATTGAGCTTGCATTAAGAAAAAGATTGAAGAAGTCTGTCTTGCATCTGGAATGGAAGCTTTGTAATGACACTCAACTCTTGTGGGAATTTTTCCCACAATCTAGCACTATTCCCTGAAAGCTCTGTTTGCTGAATAAAAGGGTTTAACTCTTTCTGGAGAACATTCCATGTGTTTCTTCCTAGAAATCACTATTGCCTAAGTGCTATTGGAGTATTGAATGCCTAAAATGAGCCTGGAAATTTTAACTTGGTTATGTATCATGGGCACAGCAAGAATTCAGCAGAGAGAAGGATGTTAAGGGACCTGCTGACGTATTGCCTGACCTAGATAAAATGGTGACATTCTAAATGTCTGTAACAGGTTTCTATTTGAAGGACCTTTACAAAATTAAGGGGATGGAAAAAAAGAGCCAATATATTAAAAATAAAGCTGCATTAAAAACTTTTTTTTGGAAGTGTTAATGCTTTTCATGTAGCAAGTTGTGTGACATATTATAAAATCTTATGGTTTTTACAATATTCCCTAAAGAGCAATATAAGCAGATGGATATTTTAGTGGCAATCTCTTCTATGTGCATTTCCAGTCAAATAAAAAAAATGAAACCTCTCCTGGCCTGTGATGTTGTGGTGATACAAATAACTGAACTGTGCTGTGACATTACCATTTAAGAAAGCTTTCTATGAATTGTACTTTTAAAATGTAGAGGAACAACTCCATCTTCTGCTAAGGGAGATTCCATTCATATTTCATGTAACTAATACATAAGAGAGAATCATTACTTGGAACATTCTCACTGATGCATTTTTTTATAGATTCAAGAGAAAACAAAGAAAAAAAATGTCTGGAGAAAGCACAGTAAAATTCCATTTTTCTGTGAAATATATGGCCAGTGTGGAATTAGACTATGATCAAGTCACGTATCTCTCAAAAACCCTGAAGAGTTTTTCAGCATCTGAAGGTGTTCAGGCCATCACACTGTCAAAGTCCCAACGTTCTGGCTAACTAAACACTCCCAAAAGATGCCAAAACTTCCCCCGGTTCTCTGCTCTGTCCTGATTGCAGTATTCTCTCTGCTGCTTCTCTGTTCCTCCTCAGAAATGGACAGCAAACTAAAATTTCAAACCCCAGGCACCAAGATGCACCGAGCTGCCAATCACTCTTGAGCCAATTCAGCACACACACTTAAGCCTAGCACCAGTATCCTTTATGACCATATTTGCTGTATGACTCAGCAGCATCAGTCAGGTCTCCTGCATGGTGGGGACATTAGTTCACAGTTAGAGATAATCCACTTTGGTAGACAAGCTGTCCTTTTGTCATTTAAAAGTGATAATTAAATGCTGGTTTTGCTTACTGGCCATGCAGGATGCTGTTACTCTTATGACCCTTTGGATACTGAATTTTTAGTGAAGAAAACAGCAAGGCAGCTCTCGGGGCTTCACACAGCACGAACTAAGAGGGTTGTGGTTTGGTTTTGCTGCTCCAACTGGCTTCTTTTTATCTTAGCTTCTACAATCAGATTTGGGGGTTATTTTGCCATCATCTCACAAAGGTGTTATAAGGTTTAATAAAATAGAAATTGTAAAATGAAAAATTGTTAAATAGAAATTGTTAAATGAAAAACACTGCAAACCATAAACACCACAAAAGCTGAGTATTAGCAGCTGATTCTCCCATCCTTAGCAGTAACTATGTTGAAGAAAGACCAGCAGTACTCCTGATATTGCAACACTCCTGTCTTGCCGGAAGGATCATACTTTCTCTGCCAGTTTAGCATTTCATGGAGATTTTGAATTCCTCTTTCTTTTCCTGTACAATACCACATTAATAATACTCTAAAATACTAACAGAGGTAAGCATGTCAAAAAGTCTTGCACTGGCTTATAGTCATCTGCTCTGAGCTAACATGACTCAGAATTATATAAATCTAGTGACTGTGGAGAGATAGACAGATAGCCCTCTACGCCTGCACTGGGAAAACCAAAACAAAGCAATATTACTGACATTAATGAGATCAGAAGCAAATTCATCTGATTTGAACATTTGAAGACCAGACTTGTGACAGCTCATAGAAACCAATGGTTTCCTTTCATTTCTCTTTGATATCTCCTATTGAATTACATAATTTCCTGTGTTGTTTCATGTTTCAAGGAATAATGATCACCCAGACTGATAATGTTTCCTTGCCCCTGCAGAGGGGACATAAGATTTACACATCCTATAAGGGGAGGCATCAGAACATTGAAATGCTTTTTAAATTACATTCTTTACTTTTCTGTAAATATATTTCTTTGACTGTGTCTATCCTACAGCATAAAGTACATTTACAGAATCCGAAGTGGCATACACTAGGATGTTTTTTAACAGGAAAATAAAGGATAAGAGCAGAGCAGTACTTCTTAAGTATTTTGAACTTTCAAACATCACCAAAGATGGAAACATTTTTTTTCCATTCATTTTTCAAAGTATCAGACTGTGCTTTTATTTTCTCCTGTATGGCTGATAAAATGCTAAGTGCTGCACCTCATATATCTCCCTGCATATAGTTACACAACAGCTGTCAAAGGCTCTGTGCATCTCTGAAAAGGTGATGAAGTTCCACTTTTCGAAATGACCATTTGTTGTAAAAGATACTTCAACATTTTCTCTTTTCCTCTGTGAAAGACATTGTTGAGGCACCAGCTATAAATAGACTTTGCTTTGTACACTAGGTGCTTTTCTCTCATCCTTTCTTCCTCCCTCTGACTCTGCCCACTGAATAAGCACTTTGCTAAAGCAATTCAGAAGCACAGTGAAATCAAACATTCTCCTGCCTCTCTATTTCTGTTTAAAATAATGAGGGTCAGTTGCAATTTTTAAATGTTTCCATCTATTGTGGTAATTCAGCAATCTTTTTTCAAATAGCTTCCTGTGTGACAGCTGATTGTTTTGATTTTGGAGGTTTCAAGAGTGAGTTTGAGAATTAGGATTGCTTAATGATAGTTTTATTCCCCTAAAAGTTAATGCTAAAATTACAGTTTATTTAAAAAAACCCCAAAATATTAGGCATCGTGGTAGTGACAAATATCACCCAAATAGGCCAGGCCCTGTTTGAACACTTTTTCAGTCCAATAAAAAGACTCATAATCTCCTGAGATCCCATTTTACTTTAGTGGTTTTTTCCTTCCTTCACAAAAAGAAAAAAATAAAATCATAATTCAGCAGACAAGATAGTGTCAAAACACGGAGAAAAGAGGTATGCCATGTCAAAACAGTGCAGGTAAACAAAAGGTAAAGTCTTCCACTCACCCTGAAAACAGCAGAAATCAAACTCAGTCAGACATTGCTGCTGCTACAGGAACCTTCCCGCAAAGAGGATTGAAGACTGCAAATCACCACTCACACACAGTTATGTCCTCTGAAATTTTAAAAGCTTAAGCTAAATATTGAAAGAACATCAGTTTAGAATATTCATGGGTCTGATAATGATATTTAAAGAGCTTCCCTCGTAGCAAGACATAAAAGCACATGATAGCTCCTGATACATTGCTGGCTGTAAAACAACTTTCATTACAATCCTTAGTACGTTTCCCACATAATGTGACTTGGAAAACTGATGGGCAACCTTACTCGAGTACACATCTACATCATTGAATATTTAAGGTTAAAAACTAGGAGAAGCAAGTCTTAGGTAGCAAAACTCATATAACATTAAACACTGTTAGACAAGACATTTTTCCTAGTTCTGCTGTTATAGATATTAAATGTGTGCCACTACATCCTGAAGACATGAGTTTAAAATCAGAGTAAACATTCCCCCTTCACCCCATTCATCTGTCTCTTATGACCACTCAGTCTGAAAATGCTACATTCTGGTATATTATCTGAGGAACAAAAATAGTTTATCTGGGCTTACTGCTTTTATTCAACACCCAGAACAATCTATGTCTATTCCTTTAAGCTCCTTTGGATGTGAAAAAATATGGTTACATAAATCTTTGTAATCCTGAGAGGAGGATAGCATATAAAGAGTTTACTGGCATTAGGATTAAGTCTAGTGTATTACAGTGCAATCTTTAATCTCCTAAAATCTACCTCACCATTCCAAGCTGTTTTGTGCAAGAAGATGAAGCTTCAGAAATAGGACACAGCTGGCAAGAGTGATAGACAGAAACACAGAAAAGGGTAGGGAAGGGAAGGGAAGGGAAGGGAAGGGAAGGGAAGGGAAGGGAAGGGAAGGGAAGGGAAGGGAAGGGAAGGGAAGGGAAGGGAAGGGAAGGGAAGGGAAGGGAAGGGAAGGGAAGGGAAGGGAAGGGAAGGGAAGGGAAGGGAAGGGAAGGGAAGGGAAGGGAAGGGAAGGGAAGGGAAGGGAAGGGAAGGGAAGGGAAGGGAAGGGAAGGGAAGGGAAGGGAAGGGAAGGGAAGGGAAGGGCAAAAAGAAGCAATTAGTGAAACTGCTAATGGGCTGATTTAACACAGTGACATGCACATTATTTTTATTAATTTAGAAATGACAAAAGTTGGATGAAGTTCTTGTAAAACAAATTAGGTGGAAAAAAGTCATCAAAGTTTGAAAACAGGGAATATTCAAATGTGGACCAAAACCCATCTAAAACCACTGTACAAGATACTAAAGTCTTGTTTTGTTCTGATTCCTTAATCCAGACAAATATAACAAATGTTTCTTTGGTTAAAAAAAAAAGGATACAAGGGCGTGCTGAAATGAACTTTTTACTCTCTTTTGATAAAACTGTATGGAATGAAAACACTGCTGAAGCCATGTATTACTCCAGAGAAAAATGTAGGGAAAAGTTATTATTAGGCATATTTCTAAAGAACGCTACCATTTTCTTTGGACTCGTGATTTCCCATTCAAAGTTTCCTGCTGAGGTACCTATGCCTCTGCTGAGTTTAAAGGTTCAAAAGGCCAAAAGCAGTGAAGCTCAGAAAAAAATACACAGGCCTGATTGGATGAGATACTGGAGCACCGATCCCCAGCTCTGCAGCCTCACCTGAGGGATTTCACTGCATAACTCTCAGTTTCCTTTGGCTCTGGTAAATTCAGGAAAGTATATATACTTACAACAAAGTGTAAACATTTGCTTAAGGGCTATTGTGACCAATCGTAGTTAAATATGTGATTAAATGATAACTAAATTAGGCCTTAGATAGTAAATACAGATTACATGCTCGTGCTGCATTTGGAAAAGACAAGTTTCCTTGCTCCTCCTCTGTGGCCGCTGTCCCAAGGCACAGGAGCATCACACAATGAAACAAAAAACACTGAAGCAAATTCTTCCACTTCTGTTCTGAAGTGATACTTAAATTTTGAACCTGAAACCACTGTTTTGAAAAGTGACAAGTGTCAGTGCAACAAATCATTGCACACCAGCACAAACCTCTGTATCTACCTGGGACACTGCCATCACAGTCTATTTGTTTCTTCTTTTTTCTCTCCCCCCCACCTTTTGTTTTAAATGGACATGCCCACTTTTCTGTCTCTCAAATTGTTCCACCTTGTCTAAGCTTTAAATATACTAAAGCTATGGCTAAAGATGAGCCATAATGCACAAAAATATGTTTATCTGATAAAGTTATGCAAATAATTCTGCATATAACTGATATTTATCAGCATTTCAACCATGAGGTAAGTTAAGTTTTATGTATTTCCAGCACCGAAGAGAAATATGAGCAGGAAGTAATCATGGTACTGCAGAATCTAGAAGATAGTACAATAATAGCATTTCTTTCTTGTATTTCCAAAGTACCACACAATCATGAACAAATTAATCTAAGGTGTACACTGAATTTTACTGATAAGGACATTAAAAGCCTTTAGGAAATGTTTCATTGAAATAACTGCTGCCCATTTATTCCAATAAACTTGTTTTAGTATCCTAGAGATTTAGCAAACACCTAATGAGAAGGAACTCAATATGCCCCAGTGCACGGAATTCTGTATGTGCTGTTCTTGAGTCTCAACTAGCAAGAAAATGCTTTGAAATGACATCTTAGAAGCAAAAGAAGGGCCCATTAACAGAAAGAATCTAACGATACACTGTCCCATGGAGCATGAGCAGAAACCACAGTCTTTAAGGCTGTCTTTTAACTGACAGCACAGTTTTCCATGGGGAAAAAAAAAAAAATCACTTTGTCATTTCAGTAATTCTGAATTTGACTCCCACATCCAAAGGTTTGCCCTTTTTAAAGCAAAAGTACGACTGTCACCCATTGTTCCCCTCCAAACCAGTAACTTAATTGTGATAACTCAGTAAAACCTGGCAATGAATGCACTGTGATGAACTCAAGGGTTTTCTTAGGAAATTATTTTTCAAGGTAAAGCATCACTGCTTTTCTGCTGTCTCCTGATAGAAATCTGAATCCTTTGGGTTCCCCACTGAACACCACTGTCATGAATGAAGTTTTTATTTTGAGTTTGTTCTTCTTGCACACTCATTTTTGACTAAATTGTCTGGCATTTAACCAATTTGTCTCTCTCCCCAGTAAAAGTTATATATAAAGAAAAAAAGTGGGATTCTTCACATACACATCTCAAACCACTTTCTGGGTGTCATTTGCAAACTTCTCAGGGTACACTTGATCCCATCTACCAGTGGGACATTACCATCTACCATTGATCCCATCTACCACTAATGAGGACATTAACCAGTGTCAGGCCCAATACTGGTCCCTGGGGACTTCACTTGTGACAGGTTGCCAGTTTGAGGACCCCCTTCCCCCCAGTTCTGGGTGCCGATTGCCAGCCAGTTCCCCACCCATGGCACACACCATTTGTCCAGACTGTGACACATCAGCTTCTCAGCGAGGACACTGTGGGAAGCTGTTATCAAAAGCCTTGTAAAAATCTAGGCAGATATGTTTCTTGCTCAGCTCACATCAACAAAGGAGGTTACTCAGGCGATCAGCTTGTCAAGCATGATCTGGCCTCAGTGAATCCATTCTGGTTTTCCCAATCATGTGCTTCGTCTGACCTGTGATAGCCTCCAGGGAGATCCGCTCCACAGTCTCCCCAGGGACCGAAGACTGATGGGCCAATAATGTCCTGAGTACTCCTTTAAGACTTTCTTGTAGATGGGTGTGGCAATATTCTTCTTCCATCTTCTGAGACATCCGCTGACCTCCACAACTACTCAGAGATTATGGAGAACGGCCTCCCAGCGATGTCAGCCAATTCCCTAAACTCTCTGGGGTGGATGTGTCAGGGCCCAGCAATTTGCAGGGCTCAAGCTGCTGCAGTAATTCATGTACCAGCTCTTCCTGCACTGACAGCGATGCTCCCTCCTCTTTGTTTTCCTCTACCAGCCAAGGTTAGCTCATAACTTCATTACCATGTTTTAGACTTCTTGCTTACCCAGCTTTGGGGGACACTCAGCTGTAGAGGATCTGGAATATTTTGAGAGGGGAGGAAAAGGAAAGGCAGTTGGCAGAGTAGGAGACTTGAGAATAGGAGACTGAATGACCACTTTTATGGAAGGAAGGTGGAAGGGAGTGTATTATATTCTTAGAGGAAGGTGTCCTGCAGTTGTAAGCTTGAAGCTCTTTCGAGATCCATCTAAGTTTAGCCTACCTGTGCAACATTTTGCTAAATCTCTATCACATTCTCTAAATTACATTTTTGCCAACATCTCTTTAGGAAAACATCTGCACTTTCATATGAAAAAAAAAAAATTGACAATGTATTTTTCCTTTATGTAGAAAACATGCTCAATTTCAATTTAACATCAATTCCTCCTTGAATAAATGTATTTATATATTTAGAAACAATAAGAAGTATGGCAAGAATAGAAACAAAAACTGGAACTGCTTAGACAGTAAGTAAAATAAAAATGATATCTAACAGAACAGCAGAACTTACCAGGCAGGTATGAAGTGGATTCATTCCTCTCAATGGATATTCAAATGTAAGTGTTTGCCTTAGTTCTAAAGAAATGAACCTTTAAGTTACAGTGCCTTGTGTTATGTTGTTTCTATCCTAAATGTTGTCAGAGAAAATATTTGTCATCAACTCAAGCAGAACTCAAATTTCTTGAAAATATTTAGCGTATATGAAATTGACTGATTTCACTAAACAGAGTTTTAAAATCCATGAGTAATTTTATTTTCAACATTTTTATGAAAGGGAGGAAAGGTAAAAAACTCATAATATATATTCACATTCATAAAACACTACACCTCAGGAGAGTTAAAACTGAATAAATTGTGAACAAATGTTGAATTAGGGGGTGGGGTTAAAGCAACTTCACATTAGGGAAATATCCTATGGTGCCTTTCATTATTGATTCTCTGTCAACACCATGTTAGTTCTTTTCTAAATTAGTTCTGTGGCTTGACCTTGAAAAGATTGTGATGCAGAGTCCACAGGTTCATTCTAATTGCTGTTTTTCCTGGTGGACCTAACCATGCCAACCTGTCACTCATCAGGACCATTTGTCTGTGAACAGACTTAATTAAACACCTCAAATCCAATTTCTCTGATCCTTTCCACTATTAAAAACCCCACATGTGCTCCATAAGCTATGAAGAGTTTTCTAAAGGAAAACCTCTAACATCCTCACTGGCATTATCCTCTACTATTGAAGAAAGGCAGAATTCAAAAACCAAGATTATTAATTAGAATGGGAAAATAAAATAGTTCTAGAAACAAAGACTTTGTTAACTCCTAAACATACAGTAGAAGACTAAACAATGATTCAAAGCACCTACACAACTTTTTCCTTTTCTTTTTTTTCCCTGTCTCCATATAAGATGTTCAACATTCTGTACAGGCTTGACTTTTGAATATGACTTTTGATTTCTCTTCCTTCAGGTTTAAACAGGTAACTGCATTACTTTTTGTGAAAGACGTAAGCATTTTCAGCTTCCTTTTTCATGATTTAAATATCCAGCACACCAGTAGAAACAGTGAAAATGAAAATACCTCAAATATAAATCTGCAGTTTCAGTAAAATTATTCACAAAGTGCTTTTGCTTTCTATTCTTAAACTTTCTTGCAATTTTAACTTTTATTAAATTGTTTCCAAATAACATTTAGCCATGTCTCATCTTATGATTGCATTCCAAAGTATTTTACATTTTAAAAAAGAACAAATCTCACAGTTTTATAAAAGATTATTCTTCATTTCATAGATATTCACTGCACCATCAAGTACAGTCTTCAGTGTAGATTGCTGAGAGTTATAATTTATAAGCATCTCTTAATAACTAATTTATGAATAATTAATATTTCTTACATTGGGAAATATCTAGAAAATGCTATTCCTATAAGAGCTCTCATGAAAGAAAAATTAGTGGTTATGGCAAGTTTTCTTGTTGCAAGGTCTTCAATGCCTGGTGAAGTAATTCTCTCTTCTTGCTCTCAGTTCCATATTTTCCAGAATTTTATGGCTGCACAAAGGAGACCCAGTCTCTGCAGCCATGTTTGAGGAGGAGTTCCTACATGACAGACACTTAACTGGCTAAGCAGCGTCTACCACTCCCATCAAGGCTGCAGGAACATGCACTAAACAAATGCTCAGCCCAACCTGTAAATTTGAACTATACTGTGAAAACATGTCTGAATTCACACCATTCCCAAGCACAGAAAATGCTTTTTATTTTATAGCTTTATCAATTTGGAGTTTGAGAATACAAAGTTTATGTCATAAAGACCTTTAAAGAAGGCACTGAGGTTTCAGAATTACTTTGAGCTTCTAAAGCAGTGTTCAAATATTGTCTCAATGGGTTCTGTCATTAGAATTTAGATCCTTCATGCTATAAAAACCTAGAGGCTTATTTTCATGTTTGGTGCAACAAATTATGTGAGCTGCCTTAAAATACGATAGTAATCAATCTAGGAAAGACACACATACCCAAAACAGTGCATGAATCTAATCTGTGTACTGCCAGGCTTGATAATTCTCTTCTGTTGAGTTTGTATCGCCTCCAAGAAATATAAAGTAACATGACAGTGTCAAATAAAGCAAACTAATGTAACATGATTGATCTCTGGTGTCAGGACAGCCAGACTCATCCCTGTGTCATTCCTAGGGCCAGACAAGAGACATTTACTTTAACACTCAATAACATATTGTACCTCTACAGCTGCTATAATATCTGCCTCATCCAAATGCATACATCAGCTTTTTATAATACTGGTAAATCTTCCTGCATATAAAGGTTTTATTAACCCTTCATGTCACTGGGATTGGAAGAAAAAAAATATATTTGTTCTTCTCAGTACAATCTTTTATATGAATGAAAACCACTGCCTGAAATAGGGAGCAGAAGCACCCAAATCAGCCAAGATTCAAAGTACTATTGGTGGAGATGGCTCTGCTGTGCACATGCAATGCAGTTTATCTGATACTGAGAAAGACTGAACGTTCACGTATCAGATATGCTCTCTTGGCAGAGAGACACATCCCTGAATTTCAAGGATAAAAATATCTATGCTGAAAATGTCAGTCCATTCTCTCTTGTGGTGACTATCACTCTTACTATTCATTTCTCCTATTCTTTAAATTCTATTTTACACCACACCAATGGACACGTGAGCAGCATCACTGATATAAATGGAGTTAATCAGTATTCAGCCTGATATGCTTGGCAACAGTACTTTATTTTTCTAACCGTTCTGGTTTATTAGGCTTCCAAGCATCAGTTCTCGTTTGGAGGGAAGTATAATAATGAGAGCAGAATCTTAAAAATTGTATCTGTTTTGCAAGACTCTTACAAACCAGATATGTGCTATAACAATGCATCCATCCTGCATAATAAAAAAAAACCACCCTGAGTCAGAGCACTTGTCCTTGTGGCTGCAGTGCTGTCTCTGACATGTTCAATGGGTGAAGCTGTCACAAGGGCAGCAGAGAAACCTGGCTGCTTTCTGTGGCCCACTCCCCCCGTACTGGCCCAGAATCCACAACCGTAGGACTGGTGTTATTAGTGGGTACAAATTGTCTCAGTGCTTTCAGCACTTTCAGGGATGAAAAATCTCCATTTAATACCAGCCAAAGAGCCAGACACTGCACTGGTCTGTTATTGTACTCATTATAACCCTTGTTCTGCCAGTGTTAGCTGTTCACAGACATTCGGAGACACCCTGCCTTGCACACGGAGGACGCTTCCGCAGCACAGCCCAAACAGTGCTGTTACAACTTGGCTGGGCATGCCCAGGCTGCCAGGAGGATCATTCATGCCAAGGATGGGGGTGATGAGCTGCCTGTGAGCACTGTGACAGAACGGCGTGTGCTGAAACCCAGTGGTGCCTGGCAGAGTGAGTGGCAGCTGGCTTAGGGAGAGACAAACCAAACTCTGCTTTCCAGAGAAGATTTACAAATGTTACAGTTTTTGTTTCACACATTGCTGCTGTCGGTGGTGCTCAGCAATTATCTCCTTTACCTTATAACTCCAAACCTTTTAAGCTCGTCCTGACTCAGAAGATTCATTGCTTCTCTTTCAGACTTAGCATTCATAATGAAAAAAAGCAGTATAATATTCGAACATATCAAAAAGGCAAAGACAGGAGAGAAAAATCAATTTATAGATAAATTAAGATCAATTCAGTAAGTGGGAGGTCTTAACCTTGCCAAACCAATAATAAGTTCCAATTCAAGATCTTTTGTTCTGTAATTGCACTTGGAAACTTTTTCTGATGACTCAAATAGATATAAGCACAACTTAAACACCCTAGTTTATGGTTTTCACAGGAGCACTAAGTCCTAGATTTAAGATCTTTTGTCCCCCAGAATAAGAACAGAGAGGTCAAGTTTTCTAAATTGCTTCTGTTTTTTATGCTACCTCTTGAGAAGAATTAGAGTTGTTTTTTTCTGTAATGCTAAGAATGATTAGAAATAAACTTTGCACATATATTTGTGTATAAAATATTTACTTTCTCTTGAATTTGAATCTGTTTCTTTTATTAATAGTCCATTATGAAAGACACAAATGTAATTGAAGCAGAAATCTCCTTAAAGTACATTATACTTTGTTTACTAAGTTTTTAGGATTCTTTAGATTATGAAAATTTTATGTGGGAAATGAAATAATTTCGTGTAGTGTTTTTGGAAATGAAATAATTTCGTGTAGTGTTTTTAGAAGCACTTTTGTTTCTTTACACAATTTAAAAAAAATTATTTTAGGGTTTACTTTTGCTAAAGTCCTAATGCTTATGATAGAGATTTCTAGATTAGATAATAGCACAGGGTTGTTTTTATTACTCTTCCATTCTCTATAAAAAACACAAGTTATTTTTGAAAGTTGGAGGAACTGTAGGATAAAACTTATCATGATCAGAGCTGAAAAGTGGAATTACATTTGATTCAATAAACCAGTGTTAAAAGAAGGTAGAGTAAATTTCACAGAGGCTCAAAATTTTCCCATTTCAGCAATGATGCTCATCTGTGTTATTGCTTGTTAAAAGAGTTACACAAACACAGCACAGCCAGACCTGCTGTATTTCCTTCTTAGCCTTACCAAATTATCAACACAGATTATTCTCTGTATATATGCAGCATTAGACTGTATTTTTTTCAAAATACCAGGCTTTTGGTCCTTTATCCTTAAAATAAATATTAGAAGAAGGATCTAATATGTGTTAGATGTCTTATCAATAAGTCCCCACAGTTTTCCAAGGCATAATGACTCAAAGTTTCAGAAGATGGGACTTACTCGTGACAGATATTTCAAACACTAGAGAGTGAAGTGCAGCAACTTCTACTGCTTCACAAGTTATCAGAAAATGTAGTGGCAAATTCTGTTGCTCTACAAACTACAGCTTTGTCTTAAGAACACTTTTAAAAGATTGCAGATACCATTTTCTTTGTACATTGAAATGGCAAGTGGTTAAACTGCTATTTATAAAATGTCACACCACTCTTAATCCCCCGATCTTCAAAGTATTAGGATTTGATCTGTACTGCAAATAGTACAGGTCAATTTTTTCTTTGGCATGTGGCTACAAACAGTTGGAGGTTATGTGCCAAGACCCAAAATGTACGTTTTGTTCTGCTTCCAAACAGTGTGAATTGACATCATTTGACTGAATACCAAGGTGATATGATCAGTACTGAAGTGTTACAAGTCAAATGTGGCTGAATTCACAAAACACTCTCATCTACCATTTCTCATTACCCTCAGCAAGTCCTATAAATAGTCTGTTGCTAATAGATGGTCCTAACTGAAATCAAGCACAGGTAGCATGTCTCCTGAATAAAAATAACTTTCTTAAAGAGAACGTAAATAACTTTTTTTTCAAGAGAAACTAAGCAAACTTGCATTTAAATAGGCTGTTGGGTGCCCACTTTATCAATGATCTTACTTCAAAATAGAATCAACATAACTTCTTTTTTTAAAAAAAATGCTCTTACCACACAATCCCCCAGAATCTCCTGAGAAAAATCACTGAAAATAAACTAAATAAACTGAATGAGTACAGGGGAGAGATGGTTAACACAGCCAGCTCTGATTTCCATGAAGATTCAACTAGGTCCAATCACTAAAGGGTCTTAAATTAAGCTGACACAATGTAAGAGGGAAGGTCCTCAAAGGGATAACTAACTAAAGGATCAGAAAGAAAGAACTGCAATAAATAGTCCATTTTCTCAGTGAAGGGAAGGTACAAGTGGAATCCCACAGGGATCTTTGCTAAGGCCTCAGCTGCTCAATACATTCAGGAATGATCAGGAAAAGAGAATGGAAAGGAGATTGAGTTTGCTACTGAAGACAAGTTTTTCAGGGGAAGAAAACCAATAGCGGACGGAAAAAATAAAAAAAAGGTTGCAGAAAGACTCTGTCAAACTGAGTGATTGAGGATAAAATGGCAGATGACATTCAAACCAAACAAATGTAAAGTAATGAACTTGGCAAAACAAACAAACAAACAAAAAACCCAAACAGTTTTCAGTTTATGTAGCCAGGAATTGATTCTGAGACAGCTACTGCCAGAGGCAACAGAGATCTCAGGTTAAAATCATAGTGTTATGAACATATCAGTTCAGTAGCTTCAGAATTATAATCACGGGAAAACCTCAGAAAATGTAATGCTACTGGGTAAAGTGTGCACTGTGTCCACATCGTGATTGTTATGTGGAATGCTGGGCTTTTCATCTGAGAAAAAGCATTTTCGTAGAATTTGAAATAGATCTTGACAAAAATTATGAAAGATAACCAAGTAACTTCCACAGAAAGAAGATATTTACAGACTAGTACTCCCAAACTAGAAAAACATCAAACAAGAGCCAACTAAAAATCATGACAGGCATGAAAAAGGTGAAAGAAAAATCGGTTAGCTGCCTCTTCCATTGCAATAACAAGAAAACCTCAAATACAAATTCACAGGTGGAGGTTCAAATCAAAATCAGGCAGGCATCTCTTCACTTAATGCAAAGATGGACTGTGCAACTCCCTGACATAAGGTATATAATGAATGCTATAAACCGGCATGAATTCACAAACTTTGGAAAATATTAATAAAATAAAAATCTTACAGGCTCTTAAAACCAAAAAGCCTATCCTGGACTCAAGTAGTCCTTTTTCCTCAGAAGCCGTGAAAACATCCATCAGAATTACCACAAAATGTCATCTTCTCATATGCATTCATTGTTACCCAAGTCTGAGCTGGGACACCGAAGCAGACGGGGCCTTATTCACCTGTTGTGAATATTTCTTTGGGCTCCACAGACAGGATGCCTTTAGCCAGAACAATCATGTTCCATAAAGCATTGCAGTGCCAAAATCCCAGGGATAACAATTTCAAAATCCTCTCTCAGCTGGACTAATTCAGAGTGGGCAATGCTAGCCAGGCAGTCTGTCTATCTTCAGTAATTCTCCTTAGCTCTGAGTTTTAAAAGACATTTCTAGAAACAAACTTGTTCATTTTAGAGAACAGATTTCCATTCTGGTGACAAAAAGAATTTCAAATGAGAAGGAAATAATAATATGCATATTAATAATTTCACAGTTATCAGTAGGTTCAAAAGTCCTTTATAAGGGAAAGGAAGATTATTAATCTGTTCTGCAGAGCAGGAATAAATGGCAGAGCAAGCTGTACATAAACCCAGCCCAAAATGCTGGTTCAGTGTTCTGTAAATTGAGCAACGCAGTCTCCTTGGATATACAGGAAAACTTCAGTGAGAGTTAGAACAGAAATTTTGTTCCATACATTATAATAAAAGGTGGTTTTTTCCTCCGTTCAAAATGATTTATGCTCCAGTCTTACAGCTAGCTTGAACTGCAAGAAACATGTCATAAAAGTCTGAAATGTGTTATAAAAAAATACAAGAAAAAATAGGAAAGCTGCATCTCAGTTCACCTATGCTACTAACTATAGTGAATTCAAGAGTTTTTAATAATAATTCCTAGCAAATTTGAAGTTCCTGTTTACAAAAATGCTGTGGGTTTTTTTTTTTTTTTTCTTCATGAACTGTACTCAAAACATTTATCTGTCTTCCAGTTCTAGGAAGAGAAAACAAAGGCTACAGTCCCACAAAATAAAAGTGTGTTTGAGCTACACATTCTGTAAAAGGTTTTTAAAATCCTACCAAATGCATTTTGGTTTTTGGAGTCCTGTTTTGAACTGACCTAGAACTAAAATCTGTAAAACAGTTAACAGAGGGGGTGGGGCTGGGTTGTTGGGGTTTTTGGGCTCTTTTTTTTTGTTTTTTGGGTTTTTTTGGTTTTAATTCAAGACCAAATCACATAATTGCACTTAATGGGTTTAGGTTTGCTCATCCTAATGTTGAGAATTTGATGATCTATCCAACTATATCTTAAACAGGCTGTTCTCTTTACTGAAAAGGGTTATGCTATGATAAACAGAAATGCAGGACAACTTTGGTCATCCATCTGCGTGCTGATCAGCTAAGGCAGCTTCACACATAAGCAACTGTTGGTTGTGAGGATCCAAAAATAATAACTGAAGCTGAACATTTTGAGCAATGGGTGAATGTAACTCAGTAATATTGAGTTATATATTTCTCCTCATCTCCCATTGCATGATTACTAAACTAAAACAATTTTTTAAAAAAAAAATCCACACCCTCTGACAAATTAGCTGTGGCATTTAAATGCTATGGTTTGCTAAAAAGTGCTGATAACATTCTTCAACTTTGGTTTAATGGTATTTTTTTAAAGGGGTCAAAAACATTCAGCCTAGTTCAGAATAGGAAAAAATCTCTCCTCCACAGTCTATGAAATATAATTCTTTCTGTTCATCACATCATTGAACATTTAGATTCTTGATTTTAGGCTCCAGGCAATGGCTATTCAATTGTTTGTAGTAACATTTCTAACTTCCCTCTGCTGATTTTACAACAGCATATTCAATAACTGGTGTACTAAAAGTCCTGAACAAAAACATCACAAATTTGGCATCAAAGTCATGTTAGGGATAACATAAAAGTAATGGAATAAATAATGAGAAATGAGCTGAAATTCAAATATTTATCACCCAAATGCCTCTGGCTACGCAATGCACATCCCAATGCAACAAGCCTGTAGGAACAGTAGGGTAATAGGCAATGAAATTGTAATGTTTAAAGACTGAAATCTTCAAAGCAATAGCAAAAGCAAAAAAATAACTTTGGGAGCTAAACACAAACACCTGAGATGCCAAAATGCTTTCTTAACTTTGTAAGCAGCACAAAGTCCCAGGTAATCCCAACAAGGAGCTCATTACCATGCAGGCTGTGCTTAGATCAGTCAAACCTCCCTAAGCCTTGTTCACTGATCATCTCTGAGCTGTGATGATTCACTTTAAAGATCAAAGTGAGCAGCTGCTTGAAGAAGCTCTAGCTAAGTCCATTACCATTCCTCCTCCTGAGAATGTCTTCCTGTACAAAGCCCAAAATGTGACCAAAACCATCATGCACTCAAAGGATCAACAGGTTAGAAATGTATGGCAGTGATAACTGTTCTGGGGTTACAAATACAGGTAAGGAAGGAAATGGATACTGCTCTCATATCAACTCTTTTAACATTAGATGAGGATTCCACCCAATTTGAAAACAGACGGTTATGTCCGAATTTTGCAGCACAAGAATTTATTGCATTGCTAACAGGAACTTAAATTTTACATTCAAATCCTCATGATAATTGATGCAGGAATGTACTCTACCTTTCTTGTACTGTGTTGCCTTCATTGGCATTAATTTGTGTTTTCCCCTGAAACAAAAAGCTGAGTGCAGGTAGAAGATTAGAGGGAACAGAATTAGCGTTCCTTTAGTGGCATTAACCCTGCCCTCATTTATTTATGGATGAAGCTCTGTGGTTTAACAAACACAGGCACTAGCAGGAAAATGAGTAGATGCACACTCTGATATTTACTGTACAAAATTCAAATTGTGACTGTAGATGTCATAATTAATTTTGCTATGGGTTTTTCTAGAATGCTGATCACTGTTGTATTGAAATTATTCTCCAAAACAAAAATAATTAAATTCCACAATGCTCCTTAAGGACAATTAGGGCTGAAAGTCTCAGTGCAGTGAGTATTATAATATGATACAACCAAAAATGATACATGAAAAAGTTTCTGATTTTTAGGGGGGGCTTTTTACCTCTGGATTCTAGATTGGGGCCAGATAATTATTTTTAAGGAAATGGAAGCTTTAGGTCTACTTTATGATCTTCTGCCTCTTGACTACACAGTTGCTGACAGAAGGATTGGCTTTTTTAAAATCTCCTAGTAAAGTTGGCAATAAAGATTCATTTTGACTGTGAACAATTTTATTTCTCAAAGTAGGGAACATGGCACTTATTCTAAAAGAATATGATATTAATGAGAGTACTTTGACTTAAAAAGCAAAAATCTGTGGGATTTAAATAATGTAGCCAACTGATTTGAGAACATCTGAATTAATACTGGTGATAAATTATTTCACAGTAATATTCACACTTAGCAGGAAATTAAGTTGTCATAATATGATAACATTAAAGAAAGCATATCTCTAATCTATCCCTAAATATGTTGTATGAAATCACTGAAAAGTGATCTCAGGGTGCTATCTGGAATATATTCCACTCTATACATGGAATAAAGTCACATTGCTTATTTAGAACAAGTTACTGACTTCATCAACTTCAATATAAAGTCGTACCTCCCTCAATAAGTGAACACTGAAGGAGTTCTAGAACAGTTGCTCAGTGATAGCATTTTACAGAACACTTAAAGTACAAGAAGAAAATGTGAGCAATATTAGAATATTTTTTACTCAACTTCTGGGAGACATAATTACAAAAAACTGATATGATAATGTCCAGCATTCACAAATTGCCAGGAAAAAAATGCCTGGACTGTGTAAGCCCTAATTTAAATTTGTGTGTCTGTCCTGCGTGCTACCTAATTTAAAAATCTATTCTGTGTATTTGAAATTAATGAACTTGCTCCTTACAAAGTTGTCATTAGATGTATGTATTATATAACTTTTCCTAAAGCATAATTTTGCAAGGAAACAAATGCCATGAAAGGCAAAATTCACAAAGTACTGAAGACAATGATGTGGGAGTTCTTATGCTTTATCATTCAGGTGTTTGGCAAATGGCATTTTCCTCCTGAAGAAAACAGTCAAATTAATGACGATAGAATTTTGGGTTTATGGACTGTTTTTCAGTCCTTGATGTAACAATTTAACATGGTCCTAATCTTTTATTTCTTCCTAATAACTAAAGCACTCACTAAAAATGTGAAAAGGCATGAAGAACTTCTAGCTTAAGCCATCTGTTAGTCAATCAGTTTTGCTTTATTAGGTAAAAAAAATTTATTTGTATCTTATAAACAGCTCTTGAGTGAGCAAAATCATCACTCTGATTACCTTTGACCTTCACTGCTTGAACTTCAGGAAAAATAATCACAATTCAGAGAGTTAATTAAAAATACACAATGCTACAGAAAATTGAATACTGTTTGAAAATAAAGAGAGGACTTTTTATTTGGTAAGTAAAGCTCCAGGTGCAGCTATTTCTTAGAAAAAAAAAAAAAGGAATTTTTTTGAAATATCCCTGCTGTTATAATTACAGTAATTATTATTATTCTTCAATTTCCCGAATTTGCCAGTCTCTTGAATACTGTCGTATAAACCTACTGTTAAAATTGCATCTGTTGATAAACCAGATGTTCCATAGACTGGCCTGAAGTGCAAGGTGTTATTTTGCAAATCTGACAGGTTTTCCCTGATATTAAAATCAGTGTATGTATACACACACATAAAGACATATAGTTTGTGTATGTCCCCCTCGAGACATAACTACTGGGTCTAATTTAGACCCCAAAGCAACACTAAAATGGCTGGTTCTATTTCTTTTAACAGATTTAAAATATATTAGTAGAATTATCTATTTGCCTATTTGGGGAGGCTTCTGATTGTTTTATCATGTTGTTACTTTAGCATTCACTGCTTATAATAAACAGACAGAAGAGCTTCAGCCAAAGGGCTTAGTCAGAATAATATGCAATTCACTGAATAAACCAGAGACAGTGACTGTCCTGGAAATTGATACCTGCACGTTGTGTGCATTCTGTCACAGCGTGGTGTGCTCACAGGACTCCAATGAGGAAGCAAGAACTGAGGGTCAGCTCAGAGCACTGCCACAGTCTGCTCTTTATAGGGAAAAAAGGGTTGAATTATATTCTCTACAGTAAGCACAGCCATGGGTAGGGAAGCATTTTACTCTTCAGACAAATAAGCTGTTCTGGAAAGCCATTTCCCAGTTTATTGTCACAGAGGTCTTCTATTGATCACAGCAGAACAACACTGTGATTGATCCTTCTTGTATTCCACTGTGATAGATCCTTCTGTACTATTTCCAATATGCTCATAAATGAAAAGTCTAGATACCATTTATGAGGAAGATAACAGGACAGCATGCTTGAGCCTAAGTTACAAAATATATGAAATTTTATAAAACAGAGTCCAACTTCTTTATATCTACTAGTTTTACTGCAAAGCAGACTATTTAAATAGCATTGCATATAAAAATATTGCTTGATAAACCTATCAGTATATACACTTCTCTATTGAATCATGCCGATTTTATACATGTTTTCATCCCAGCCTTAGGAGTATAGCAGCTGTCATATTTATCACCCCTGTGTTCAACGCTGCCTTCTGTTATTTCAAGTCTTACATCCTTTTCTATCAGGCTGTGTTCCAGGCCCTATATTTATGCTTGCCCTTGATCTTCACGGTGACAACTGTGAGGCCTTCATTGCTCTTTAGAATTCAGCTTTCCTGTTGACACGTTCTATGCAAACACACAATCTTTTCTCTAAATAAAATCAGTCTTTGCCTGATAGAGCTTAGCACATTAGCATGTAACTCAACAAAAAGTGGACATTTGGCAAGGAAAGGAGAACAGGAAAGGCCACAGTTAAACTGGTGCTTGCCAAGACAACAGAATAGTTTCTACATTGTGTAGTCAGCACCAAAGCAGCTGCTTTAGTCTTTTACACCTTGTGAATTCTATACTGAATTCTCTGAAAATTCTTGGAAACTGATGTACACACACACTTGTCTGCCTTTCTGCTACTGTGAACGTCTTCATTGAGAAAGTCATGAACATCCTGATAGGTCTGCCACGTCATATGCTGCCAGAAGATAGAAAAAAACATCTCCATCAGCAGTGTTAGACCGATGTCTTTCTCAGAACCTTCACTTCTTTTGATACTTTGGGCACCAAGGTTAAGAAAATTAATTTTACATTGAAAAACCATCTTCTTGTTAAGTGAAAAGAAGCAATACAGGAAAAGAATAAAAATTAGCTAATATTTGCCAACATTACTGATTAAGAGGACACAGCAAATTAAGTAGTGATGCAAGGAGCATTATCTAGAATTGGTTCTGAGGCAATGACAATGTATTTTTCTTTCTGTTGCTGATGCCCCACTCGTCAGGTGTGTGCAGTGTGCTCATGCTACCGTCATTAACGCGCACTTGGAACAGGAAAAAGCAACATCTCAATCAAACCATGGGTACAGCATGGCTTTGGTTTCAGCGATAAAGGACAAGGCATCCAGAGATTAATGTAAGTTATGTGAAATTATATATGGCTTCAGACACTACCAATTAGCCAGAGAATGAGACGTCCTTTATTTCTGTCACTCTATTAACCCAAAATCCACCCTTGTAAACACGCTTTAAGCAAAGAGAGTGTAGAAAAAGAAGCTGAAGGAGGGAAAGATGAACTGTGGAGAGAAAACAAATAAAACTGAAGTCAATATGGAGAAGAATTGTCTGCAATTTCACCATAATTTGACTTTTTTTATTGAATGAAGTACTCCCTGTAATTTGAGGTCTGTTATTGCAACCGTATACTCACTCTTGAAGAAGTTACAGAATTGACAGGAATTATGGGCATACTCAATTCTCCCCTGAAGAAAATTCCTGCATTTCTAAAATTAAATCCAGAACCAAACCTGCACTTTTCTGCAGCACTAATTTCATTTCATTATGTCTTCTTTTATTTTGCTATGTCTTTTTTTCCCCAGTAAAATTTTATCTGTTCTAAACCAAAATTAACTAAAACTCAAACACATTTTTTTCCCTACAAACCAGATATGAAAAGGATTGCAAATATTCGTTTTATCCAAGGATAAACTCTTGGAACTGGGAAACAATCTAAAATTTTGTCTGCACCATTAAGTCAATTTACAGAGATTTCCAGCTGCATTCTGCAGCATCAATGACCTTTCCAGGGAAAGTAATGTGTATATTTTCAGTGTATTTATTTTTCTTGTAAAACAGAAACATCAGTCCATTCACCCAGCACAAACTATAGTTCTCATGACAGAGGGCTGTCCCAGTCCAAAATAGATTGCAGAGTTGTACAGACAGAAAGGAGAGAAGAGCATCTAACTTACGGAGAATCCTCTGCCAAGGTGCAATGGGCAGTGCCTCGACATCCGTATGATATTACTAAAATGGCTGGAACAAAGGTCAGCTGTGGAACCTACACTGACTCAAAAACCAATCCTTTTGTGGCACCTTTCCTATTTGGAATTTAGAAAAAACCAAAATAGGTGTACTTTATCAGCAATGAATCTTGAGATTACTTCCAAACACTATAAGCAATGAAATGCTTCTTTGAATGTTCAGCTAAACTCCTGAATCTAATTATCAAATTGTCTTCACACTACTCAGCTTAATTTTTAATTCATTTCTAGCTCAGAAATCAGTTAAGAGGAACCCTACAGCATTGGTAAAAATAAAAAAAAAATAAAAGAAAATAAAAGAAAAAAAAAGAAAGAAAAGTTGGCATGGAAAGTGAATCTTTAGTTAATCATTTTGCTGGTATTATAAATTTGGTTCTGAAAGAAGTCATGCTTTTGGTGTAGAAAACTTACTCGTTGACCTATGAGACCAAACCAGTTTTCTCACAACATATTTTGAGTAGGTAGTCTTTGCTCTCAATGACTTGTATGCATACACATAATCTGCATATTAAATCTTATTCAGAAGTAACTTTAAAAATTTGAGTTCTATACAAACCAGTATACAAGGAAAAAACTATTGATTAAATTCTTAGTTTTAATGATTCACTGTTGTTTTTTGCCTCCATTTTTCCCAGACTTTAATCTAATACCATACCTGAGACCAGGAGATTCATAGTGAATTCTCACTGCAGTTGCGCCTTTTAACTCACCTAATTATTAATTTGAAAGTTCTTCCCTTTGTGAAGACTCAATGAAGCCTCTCTCCGTGTCCTGCAAGCTCAGCTGAAGACTGTGCTGCTAAAGAAGACAACAGATGAAGACAATTTTATTAAAATATGAAAAGTTGGACTTTCAACAGAGCTCCAAAATATAGCAGATGTGTTCAAAGCAGTCATTTTAAAGTAAATGCAAGTCACTATTCTAATACAACAACTTCAACATTAAATAGTACTGCTTAATCAAAGCATTAATGGTATTTGTGACCCTCCAGATTCTGCAGTAGCCTCTACTCCTGGATAGCCCTCCACATTAAAAATACTTGCTTTTACTAACACTGAGATATAGCAAATATTTAGGAATAACAGAGAAACTATGTGTGAAAGCAAGACACACTATGAAGAAAAATTCTATAGCAGAATTATTTTTTTTTAAATAAGAAAATATCAAGAAGAAAAATAATCAGTTCTGTGTTCTACCAAGCTAAACCTACTAGAACTCCATGTGATTTGCACAAGTACAGCTGCAACATCAAAGTCCCCTTCTCTGCTTCATGATAACAAGGACTGCGGCCATTAATTACTAGATTTAAAATTGGGCTTAAGAAACATCAGTTTACATAAATTTTGAAGGTCAAGATATTGTCTGAAAACAGATTCTCTTGAATTAATGTGTTTACACAACACAGATTGACTAGGCTGCAAAATATTGAAAAATGAATAAAGGTAGTTTTTAACACATATTGCTTGTCTGGGAACTGTGAATAAGGCTACTTTGCAATTCTCTTCTACACAGGAAAAAATGAAGCTTTGTTTCCATTTGCACCATTGCATTTTATTTTTTTTATTTTTCATATGCATTAAAATACTCTACTTTTCATGCTGTGAAAAATAAATATATTCAGAACACCTGCAAAACATTGCAAAGAATTATTGTCTTAAAGCTGGCACTGATTTTGAGCAGACAGAACGTTTATTATTTCAACAACAATCATACAAAGGATCAGGGAAAAAAACCAACCAGATAAGCATTCTGAATGCATTACTTTACTTCAGTTTCCCATTTTGGTGAAAAAATAGAATATGGGTTTATCTACACCAGAAAGCATCCATAGTCATAGGCAGGGAAAATGAATTCAATAAACAGAATGTGAGAAGTGTCTATTTTGGTCATCATAACTTAGATGAGCTTATTTGGTAGGCAAAATAAAAGTCAAGGCTTTCACTAAGATGTCAAGTTGTAGCAGTTCTCCTGGTAACAACTAGAAAACATCAGGTATGTGAATTGGCTTTTCCTCACCTTAATTTCAGTCAGTCCCAGAAAGACAAGAGTATTGCTTGCTTGTTTTACCAAGTGATTCCTGTCTTCTTGCTATTGAATAATTAAAAAACTTTATTCACAGAAATATTGTTCGTGTGACTTCTCCTGCATACGCTTTCATAAAGCCACATGAAAAAAGCTACAGATCTCAGATCAAGACTGTTCTCTACTGAGACTGTAGGGCCAACCTTTAGACAGTAGCAGAGATTATTAAAAGAAAATAACCACTGAATGACTCTTGCACCACAGTTGCTTTTAGTGACCTAAACTGACTTCTGTTTGAGTAGTTCTTGTGGTCTTGCTTCCATTACAGGTGCTAAGAGGTCCACAAAATATGGAATTAAAATTGCTTTTGCCTCAGCCAAGGAAATAAATCCCTCAGCATCTCCTCCTACAAAAAGCTAGGACAGAGGTGGCCAAAAATCATAGAATGATTTTGGTCAGAAGAGACTTTTAAAGGTCATTTATTCCAACAACCCTGCCTTGGGCAGGGAGATCTTCAACTAGATCACATTACTCAGGGCCTCATCCAGCCTGGCCTTGAATAGTTTGGGGGTGGGGCATCTACCACGCCTCTGGGCAACGTGTGCCAGGGCCTCACCATCCTCACTGTAAAAAATTTCTTCCTAATATCTAGTCTGAATCTACCCCCTTTTAGTTTAAAATCGTTATCTTGTCCTTGCACAATATGTGTCCTATCTTTATTATAAGCCCTATTTGAATACTGAAAGACCACAACAAAGTTTCCCCAGGGCCTTCTC
Organism: Platysteira castanea; assembly: GCA_013397175.1. Classification (NCBI taxonomy): domain Eukaryota; kingdom Metazoa; phylum Chordata; class Aves; order Passeriformes; genus Platysteira; species Platysteira castanea. The sequence goes on from VYXC01010084.1 coordinate 237,818, forward strand.
TTCTCCAGGCTAAGCAGTCCCAACTCTCTCAGCCTTTCCTCATCAGAGAGGTGCTCCAGCCCTCTGATACTTTTTGTCACCCTTCTCTAGATCTGCACTAACAGGTTCCCATCCTTCCTGAGCTGGGGACCCCGGGCTGGATGCAGCCCTGCAGGTGGGGTCTCAGCAGAGCAGAGGGGCAGAATCCCCTCTCCCCTGTGCTGCCCACAGGGCTCTGATGCAGCCCAGGACACATTTTGCTCTCTGCACCATGAGTGCCTGTGGCCAGTTCATGTCCAGCCTCTCACCCAGCAACACCCCCATGTCCTTCTGGGCAGGGCTGCTCTCCATCTGTTCATCCCCCAGTCTGGATTGACAGCGGGAGTAGCCTCGGCCCAGGTGCAGCACCTTGCATTTGGTTTTGTTAATCTTAATGAGATTGCTATGGGCCATTTCTTGAGCTTGTCTGGGTCCCTCTGGATGGCATCCCATCCTTCAGGTGTGTCAGCTGCACCACACAGCTGGGTGTTGTCTGCAAACTTGCTGAGGGTGTGTGCAGTCCCACTGACTGTAGCACTGATGAAGATATCAAAGGGTCCTGGTACCAGCACGGACCCCTCAGGGACCCCACTTGCTACTGATCTCCATTCAGACATTAAGCAGTGGACCACTGCCCTCTGGATGCAAGCAATTCCTTATCCACGAAACAGTCCATCCATCAAGTCCACATCACTTCAGAGAGAAGGCTGTTGTGGGGGACCATGTCAAAGGCCTCTCAGAACTGCAGGTAGACATCCACAGCCCTTCCCTTGTCCACTGATGTAGTCACTCCATCAGAGAAGGTCACTGGCTGGGTCTGGCAAGGCCTTGCCCCTGGTGAACCGGGGCTGACTGACTTCAGTCACCTCCCTGTCCTCCCTGTGCCTTACGGAGCATCTGGGGGGCATCTGTTCCCTGATCTTCCCAGGCACTGAGGGGAGGCTGACTGGCCAGTTGTTCCCAGGGTCTTCCCTTCTAACCTTTTTAAGAACAGCGCGGCAACTTTTTAAGTGAAAGGCTTCTCTTAAGAACTTTCATAATATATTGCCTAAACTATTTCCAAAAAAAACCCCAATAGAAACTAAAAGGTAAAATTAACAAATTTGAAACTTATTTTGTAGGTCAAATTCTGTAAGTCTGAAGTGATACTTTCGATTTGCAATTTTTTTTTCCTGTTTCAAACCACCAAACAACTCTATTTAACCACCATCTCCCCATCAATTTTTCCACTCAAGCCTATTTCCAATGCAATTTCCTAGAGGTCAGCTTAGACATATATAGAATATATATCATTTTAACCTGAGCAACAAACTATAAGACATGAAACTGCTGGTGGAGCTAGTAATTTGTCTTCACAATTGACCTTTCAGTGCTCCATCTATTTCATATTTCTGTTTAATTACATAGCCAGGGTTATTCTCACTCAGCTACTCTATATGCATTTTACAGTTTTGCTCAGATTTTTACCATTGTTCTTTTCAAATCAAGTTTGAAAATATTCTTGAATTTTAAATTTAAAAATTATAATATTCCATGGTGTTCAGAAGTAGTATATTCTTTGCTATGCTATAATCAGTTATATGGCCTATTTATAGTTTTGAAAACAATATGAAAAATGGATGGAATTAAATTAATCACTGCTGAGTTGGCTCTTATTTCTCCATTTAAAAATAATGGAATGGCAGTTTTAACATGAACATTTAGGAAGTAATTCAACATAAAATTTGAAATACTTTTGCTTGTGGTAAGAGAAAACGGTTTTGCACCTATTATGAAACATTCTCATGGGTCATGTGGGAGGAAACCCAATTCAATGAGCTTAACTAACTCCACCACAAAGATGACCAACACTGTCTTTATATCCACCATTAGAAATGCTGTGTTTAAAGACCTGTGCTCAAAAATAGAAGATTGAAACTTAAATTAGAAAACCTACTTTAAAATATTTTATAAATTTGCCAAGTATGGATTCTCTCTGATTAGAGTGGTAGCAGTTATATAATTATTCTTAAATTTAATTATATACCTCAATTTTGTCACCTGCTGTCAGTTAGGAAGTAAAATACTTTTTATGAAAGGAGAAGATCAAACTTGCTGACTGTGCAAAGATGAAAGTAATTGTTAGAGTTGTAATCAAGGACAGCAGCTGTTTGCCTCCAAGTTTTTCTTAGCCTTCTACCAGCATGACCATTTTTCCTGCATAACTTGTACCCTGGTATCAGAGTGTAGGAAAGTTTGCCCCCTGCTTGCCAAGAACATGCCCCTTGTGTCAATATCCTATTTTAAAATACGTGAACCTATTAACAACATACTTTAAAATAGGTGTATTTATTAATAACTAATTTTTATTATACTAAAGCTGTCTCATACCCAGTAGAGGCCTATGTACAAATTGGAAATGACCTGATACTATGGTTGCAGCACCCTGGCAGCAGTTCAGGGATCCACAGTTGAAAAGTGATATTCAAACAGGACTCTCTCAGAGCTCCTGCCCTGGACTGCCACTAGCAAACCCAGTTCCTGGTTCCAGTCTGTCTGTATTTATGTGTAAAAGCAACAGTCTCTATGCATTTAAAGGCCAATCACTTTTTTGGTTTTAACTTAATAATGGCTTTTAAAAAGAATCTATAATTTATCAGAAATCGGTTCTATTTGGTACTACCAGGTTTCTTTCCAGAAAAAAAAGTCATTGAAACAAAACAACCTGAAATCCCAATGGTTGAAAATTTCTTGCAAATTATGAAAAGAATACATTTTCTATAGGAAATACTTATTTTCACAATAAGTTTCAGTTTTTTTCACAGTTAAGATATCTTTCAAACACAACAGAAGGATAATCAGGCTAGCACTATTGAGGATGCTTTTTTATAGACACAGATGTAGGTTCACAGGAGCCCTATGTTCACAAGTAATTCAAAGGAGGACTTCTCAATAATTTCTGATTCAGAAAATATCAAGTGTATTATTAAATGCTTTGTCCATAGGATAGAAAACTATCCAGACTGAAGTGTAAACAATTCACCTTTCAACTTCCTAGCTTTAAGCTAGTAAATCTTCATCTATATCTTTGGTAGTTCACCAGGAAAGGGGTCTTATTTTTACATTAACCTTCACAATTTCCCAATATATACAGTAAACAGCTTGATTAACATTTCTGAGGTGGGAAATTGGAATTTGAAGTGTTACTGTTCTGGAAGTCTTGAGATTTCTTGGAGTAGCACAATATTTCTCCCATATGTTTTGCTTCCTTTGCTTGTAGTAGGGACCACGTTGCTGTGGCAACAGAGTGCCGGGATGACTCCAGAGCTGTTTGCTGACGCCGTGCAGCAGGATGACCATCCTCCTTGAATGGGGAAGCTGTCATGACAACACTGAATTCCCCAAGCAGAGCAACTTTCAGCTTAACCTGGCTGTTTAATCATATACATGGCTTGATAAAGAACACAAAAGTACAAGAACTAAACTTAAGGAGAAATATGGAAAATAGCCTCCAATTTAGGCTGATTGTTCAACCTGTCAGGAAAGAAGTTCACTTTTCTTTCTGTTTGCAGGTTTTTCTTTAACTCTCAGAGTCCTTCCTTCATCATATTTTCTTCATTTTTTATATATTGCCCAACAACTTATATTAACATGAAGCTTCAGGGCAAAATCCTCACCTCCCAGAAGTTAATAAGTGTTTTATCACTCAGCTTCCTAAGGCCATGATTTAATTGCTGGAAAAGGTAAGACCAGTCTGCAAAATACGTAGGTGTCATCTCTGTAACTAATGTACTCTCCAAAGTAAACAAAACCCTGAAAATAACTTACTATTAATCTAACATTCCTTTAGTCAGAAAAGGGCTTGTGTTCATTAAAATTGCATTGAGACATCACCTATCAATTTGGCAGATCTCATTATTTAGATTTTGCCTTTAAAATCTAATCAGTATCTTCATCCCAAATCATTTTTACGCTCCTTCCTCATTACAAAAACTGCTATTTTCAACTTAATCAGTTTCACTACACAGGTATATTTCATTAGACACTAAAAAGCTGTGAGATCGGGGTAGTCTATTAAAGAAAACAATCAACATAGAGCTTGATTTCTGAGAAATAAAGTGCTCTACATGACTCCTAATGGAAGAGATTGGTGGAAACATCATCCTAACAGAAATTTAGGAACTATACCTTGCAATATATTATTAGGCTTAAAAAGCATTGTGTTTGAAGGAATTCTCAAATACATTCAAATGAAACTATTGACAGTCTACAATTAGAGTCACTCTTATTTTTCCTGAGTGCAAACCTTCTAAATCAAGAGTAGCATTCAAACTTCAGGTATATTTTGACACCAAAGGCTGATCATATATCAGCTTTGCAAGGATGGGCGAGGTAGGGATGAGGAATGAGCAAACCAGAAACCCAAAAAATTTTCAAGCTTTTTTTGGAGCTGACAGCCATGTCAGAGAGCATTGAACAATATCCCACTGTTTTCATGGTTGTTTGAAGGTTATGAGTTTTCTGATACAAGTTGAAATTCCCCTGAAAGTCCCATGAAGTAAATTTTGTGGGCCCTTATAGAAGAGATATGTAACTGCATTACACAGCAAATACCTCTTACTATCTTTTGGTGCTTCTGTGACTTATGATACACACCCTAAAGCTGAACACAATAATTTTGTTTAACAGCAAAAAGAAATTGGTTTTTCTTTTGTTCAAAAAGTCATGCTTCAGTTCAATTCACCTATTTTAAGAGAAATAAAAGGAAAACAGAGAGGATCCATGTAAAAAACTAAAACCCCATAATGATACTGTGGAGGAGACACTATTCAAATTGAAGTGTGTCTGAACAAAGAGTGATAATGGATCCATCAAGCTCAAGATTTTATATAGTAATAATAATGAGATGCTGAATGCGCAAGTTGTAACTTCTTAAAAGACTGATTTTCAAAAAGCACCAAGAGCTAGGTGAAAAAAGCCTGAGTTCTTCAGGTTCGTTTCAGCCCACGCTGCTGTTTTGAATACAGCAGGGGTCCAGGGCATTTGCCCAGCCCAGGCCAAATCTAAACTATAAATCAGGAATAGATCTGCAAGTTATATCATCAAGCCTGCTAGTGTTTCATCTTTGGCAAAAATCTTTTATTTGCAAGGAAATAATGCATTTTTCTCAATGCTACTGCATGGAAACCAGGAAAACACTAGCATTAAAATATTGCTTCCCAAGGATAAAACAAACTAGGCCATAGCACTGCTTGAATACAGGTGAAAATGTGCACAATATAATATTTAGATATGCAAGAGGTACTGCTGATGTGTCTGCTGCTCAGAGAAAATTTACAGCACAAAGTTGTATGAGTCAGTGTGATGGCTGCTGTCAGCTACAAAAATCATCTGCATCTTACGCATCTACCACAAGCAAAACAGCCCTGCAATGATCTCGTTATGGAGGTTGTGCCAAAATAATGTTATACCTACAGCAGCCTACAGATACTAAAATATGCCCTTCCTGCTTATTTTGTACACAGTGAAAAATGAGACACTTGTGGGTAAACTTGCTCATTAATTCTGACAGATAATTGAGAGTACATGCTTGATACCACAACTTAAGTATCTGAAAGCCATAGAAATATAAATGTTCTAAATTTTAGTGAAAAAGAAAGAAAGGGAGAGGAACTGAGATGGAAATTATTTGAATTACACAGAATTTTAAATGGGTAATAATTAACTTGGTGGTGAGTAGCTGAGATGAGTGACAGAAAAATCTCACAAGCTGTCTTGAGCACTATCTAAAAATAGGGCTGAAACAGAAGAAACACTTTTTCAGCCGTTACTTCTGAGTTTCCTTCTATTCTTTGTTGAAGAACCAACTTTTATTTACTTTAAAAAGCTGAGGAAGTTCTGTACATACACATGAAAAAATTGAGGACTGTCTTGTACTTATTCACGACGTTGAGTAGATCAACATTCATTAAGTTGGGATAAAACTGAAGAGACAAATTCCTAAAAGTTTTCTCTCAAAAAGACACAGTTAATCCCAGAGGTGCCTTATATGGCTGAGATCATTCATATCTCAGTACCTTTGTGCAACATGGATATTCTTCTCCATTTGTAGTTAAGGTTCCATGCACAGCACAGGGCACAGCTTCATTTCCTGCACAGGAACACCCTTTGAATAGCAACATATTAGAAAGGCCCTTTGAGTACCAGCCAGCTGCAAGAGTAGCTTTGGCAGAACTGCCTCTTCATTCCTTAATCAGAAGAGCAAAGCAGCCCCCATCCCTCCTTTCGTGGGCAAATGGGTCCTGGAAAAAAAGGACAGCAGCAACAGGAAAAAACCTGCTGTGATCAGACATAATCAAAGCATTTCTTAGAATGGCTTTGTGTCTAGAACAGATCCTGCTCCTCAGGAACCAAGTGGATTCCCCTCCTCCATTTTTCCTTTGCTGTATAAAATCTATACATAATCCAGTCTGTTCCATATTTTCTAAGTAGCAGCCATCACATTGTTCCTTCAAAGGTCAGGCCAACACATATGGCATGCAATTCAGAACAGCAAACATGAAAACATTTGTCATTAGTCATTATAAACCCTAAGTATAAACATAAATAGTTACCTACAAAGGATATTTCATTCCGTAGGAAAGGAGGTGGCAGTGGATGCTCACTAGCAATGAGTTGCAGCCAGTACAATAATTTGAAAATTTATATACACAGTCAGTGCTCAAGCCAGCAAATAATGTATGCAATTACTGCTCCTGTTAATGCGCCTGCATGCCTGATTTCGGGAGCAGCGTGCCGAGTGCTTTCCCCTTAGGGTGGCTTGAGCAACTGGTCTGTATTTTAATGGAGAGAACCATATGTAATGAAAGCAGAACTTCCAGGAGACAAGCCACAATTTCAACTTGTTCTTGTTGCCAGAGTAATAATTACAGTGAAATGGAAAAAAAAAACCCCAAGTACACACCTACTATAAACAGATGGCTAATAAAAATTTGGGGAGCTCTTTCAGTACAGAAATGAATACTCTGAAAAGACACCTACATAACAAATGCTTGGACATGTTGTCTCCTTTTATAGGCTACTTAAAGATGTGCCCTCTAGCTCAGGAGCTGAACTGCCTTTTCTTTTATTAACGATTATATGCAGAAATTTCAGAGTATGTTTATACTGAATATTAACCTTTATAATAGAATATTTCAAATATTCTCATGAAATACAAGCAGTAGATATTAACTTCTAATGAGACATACTACAACACGGTCATGAATTTTTGTTATTGATCACAGCTTTCTGGTCTACCACGTTTAAATAAAGAATAATCTTGATGAAATTAGGAGTTTATAATATATATTGTAAACTTGGTCCACTGAGATTTACTCATGCCTGCAAATATCTGCTCTGTTTCGCACTTCCATTTGAAGACAAGAACAAATATTTCCATTTGCTCAAAAGTTGACAGGTGAATCAGTGTTTCACCACTGAAGTAGGTCAGCCCTCGTTGCACTATTCAGTGTAGCAACATGACACTTCTCAACAATAAAATATGATCTAATACAAATTTGAAGTGATACAAACAAATGTCTGTTTTTCTTGCAGAAGAAAATCTGCTTTGATTTTAAATTTTCCCTCCTCCATCTGTAAGAAAAATGTGAAATATTACAAATTAATTACTTTTGCCTGCCTATCTTCTTTATCCCAGTTGATAGCAGGGCAAACACAAGAAATAAGGAGAAGCACATCTGTTCCCAGGCAGCACAAGCGACAGCAGATTTAAAGAGACATCATCAGCTTCAGACATTGTCAAGTAGAAGCAGAAAGAATAAAAGCTATTTCAGGTACCACAAACTGCCTGGAGTCTCCCCTACCAACTTAGGGAGCCAAACCCAAGCCATTTTCTGTTTTTTAGAACGTTTTCTTTACCCTATTTGTGTTTGAAAAGTCGTGCCCTTAAGGGAAACACAGTTTCAGTGTTCTACATTATCTGTACACAGAAACACTTGTCAGTGGGGAAAGTAAACAAAGCAAAGTTGGCACCTCTCACCTGCCTCGTTTGCAGTAATTCTATGCAGCACTTTTGGTAATAGGAAGGTGGATATTCTCAAGAAGTGTTTATCAAACAAATACTTGCCCCTGAATGCAACAAAGATAAATGAAAAGCATATTCCTACAAATTTTCAATAATGTGATTTACATTGCAAAATACCCTTTTATTCTCCTTTTAGAACATGTTATTTTGTCACAGATTTTTGACACCAAATATCTACCATGGAGTTTCCTACATAGAAAGAAAAGACTTTTTTAAGATTGCAAACACAGACCTTGAGTAGTTCCTTAGCCCATGTGCTAAGGTGTATTTTTTTGGAAAGAGAAGAGCCAAATCCTTTTCCAAGAAAAAAAAAGAGCAAATTCAGTATATAATTAAAATACAACACTGTAAAAAAAGAAAAAAAGAAAAAGAAAATAAAAAAAGAACCTCATAGTGTTTTATGAATAATCCAATTAATTTATGGAGTAACCAGCCTGAAATGCCATTCTTTGGCATTGGGGAGGATAGGCTTCACAGCTTTAGGTCTGTTCATTCATCTCTATGCGCAAGCAATCTGGTTATCCAGCAAAATCTACACACATGCTTAAAGCTAAATATACCTGAAAATATCCTTGCAGATGGAACAACCCATAATCATAGTTGCAGTGGGTATGACTGAAGAAAAACTTTACAGCCTCTTAAAGCAATGTTAGTATTAGAAGTTGGTGTAGATTTATCAAAGAATGGAGAAAGAAAAGCGAAGTCTTTTATTGTATATTACCTCCCCATTAGCAGAATGTTCCTGGGTGGTGGTTTTATTTGCCTCTGACCCCTAACAGATGTGATACAATAGATTCAGCTCTTCCCTGCCACACTTCATAAAACCTCCAAAATGACAAATGGATCAGAACGGACTCAAGAGGGGGGGCCGAGACACTACAGGTAAAACAACGTTCACATAAACCCACAGTTATGTAAACTGTTTTCTTTATTGAAAAACCAACCAATCCCTCCCCCGCAAAATGATTACAATAATAAGATCATTCCAATCAAAACTTCTATCAAATACTCATGTACATGAATCACCAGGACTTTTTAACTCTGATGACATTTTGGATTAGCCATACTGTGATCATTCTTTTAAACTTTCTGATCAACTACATCTTAATAGATTTAACATATGAACAGGCTTCATTGCTCTATTTGTTTCAGTCACTGTATTTATCAAAGAGTTGCTCTTATTAATTTTTTTAAGCAGTCTCTTGTTTCTCTCCTTTAGATCAGTTATCTCAGTAATTCAGAGACTCAAAATGCTGTATATGACCATCATGTTGCCACACAGCACCAAGCCGGGAGCATTTAAAACACCCCTGACAGCTCTCACTTCCATCCAGGTGATTCTAATTATGTTACTGAGACAAATTTCTCCAGTGCTACCATCCAAAAGCATGGATGAAAGGTTCAGAAGCAGTTTTTCCAGGCAGGAGTTGGCAGTGCCTGCACTGGAAAAGATAATAGCATTTGTCTGAGGGATTTCGCTTAGGTTTTGTTAATCTTTTCCCCCACATGGTTTCCTTCACTAATGGCAGGGGAATGGATGGCACAGAAAGAAAGAAAACATATGATAAGATGACACATCAGTTACTAATTTAAATTTGCTTGTTTTTATTATGTCTTTAGAACACAAAAAATACTGTTTTTCCTATTAAAGTGTGATTCTCCATAGAAAACTGACTAAACAGTGACACCATAGGGTGCCTTGCCTGTTCATGCTAATTAATTTTAATCTAAAATTATGTAGCACATTAAACATTTCAACTGCTATCCCCTCCAAAAAGATTAAACAGCAGCATATATTGGACACACCAGACAATGACACCTTTATGGGGACTTAATATTTTTGTGGCGATATCAACAGGTCCCTGTATGGAGCAACTCCACATTCCTACATTTCCATAGACATTATTTAAAAACTCTTCTATTGCTTTCTAAATCAATATTTCCCAAAACAGCAAAATAGTGCTGAATGCAAATTAAGCTGAGGAAGCTGAAACAGATCTAAGAGATAGCAGAGTTGTAAAGTGATCATTAAAATGCTGGTGACAGAGAGAGGCAGACAGAGACACATTTGTTTTCCTGCATAGTTCTTTTCTTTTTTTTTCTATTTTAAAGCACATTCATTTTCACTTTTAGGGGGAAAAACCCAATCAAGTTAAAAGTGCCGTTTCAAGAACAGACATTAAAATATACTTCTGGAGATGGAGACAGAAGTACAGATTAAGTTCTATATTTTTAAAACAGTTTTGATAGCTACATTTATGTCCAACTCATTAATTTAAATGTCTGTTATAATTACAGCTTGATGATGCCTCCAGTAGAATTTATGGGTCCAGAATCACATTAATGTTTATTACTTTCATTTTAGTCACATGGATGGATCCCAAATCAAGGCTTACGGCCACTTTTTTAAAGTATAGACAAGCATTTCTTGCATTGTTACTGATCAATAATTTTTCCATTTCAATGGAATTTTCAGTTCTCACTTGCTTAGGTGATAATAATAGGTGGTTTTTAACAGTCTCAACATCCTTCAGAGACACTTCAAGTGTTATTTCTTATCCAATTGTCACTTTAACCAGCTGGAAAACTTTTTTCCAAACAACTTCAAGTTTAGCGAGTCCCTGAAGCAAGCTCCACACGTCTGAGCCTGCCCTGCTGAAGTGAATGGGAAGCTTGGGACTAAATTCAGTGGACCTCACATTTCACATGCTGTTCTAGAGGTCAGGAAAACTAAAGCTGAGGTTTGGATCAATAAATTCATTTAAATTTGTGAAATCATCAGGTCCAGTTGAGTACTTGTCTCTGATGATCAGAGAAATTACCCCTGCTCTAAGTACACATCAAGAAGTATGAATACAAGCTTTGTTTGCATCTGGATGCTTCAGCTGCAGCAGCTAAACTGTGAGAACAGTAAAATGCATTCAAAATGCCATCAATGAATACCCCAACATTGAAGAAAATTATGACATTTATGCTACACAGTGCCTTCCAAAGTTAAAATGTCCTTCTTTGTGGCTAGTTGTTTGGACATTCTCAACTTTGAAAGCCAAATGTGAGATAGATCATCTCACTGAAACCAGAAGCACTAGGGTGGTCACAAGCTGGGTATCCCAAAATGGGAAGCACTCAAAAGACCTTTTTGAAATGGACATCATTGTGCTTTAGGTGAGGAAGAGAAAGAGAAATTACTATTGCAGAAAGTTGCAGTAACTCCTTTATAAATGAGGTTCATTCAAGTGGGCTGAAGAAAACCTTATATTCCCTAAGGAAATGAATTTAGCACACTGGTCTTGTTCTGTCCTGAAGGACCTACTTGTTTTGGGTGCCTGTCTCCAGACACAATGCCACGGGCTATTATTTGTTTTGTAAAACAACCCTTAACTGTGTTTTTCTGAAACCTGTGTCTCTTTCTATTTCTCAGGGTGACACAGTATTCTGTGAGAGACATCATGTCTGATTACATCAGTCAGACTGCATTAAGCTGTGTCAGTAATGACTGCCAAAGTGACTGATATAACTGGATGTGACACACCATCACTGCTTCCTCGTCTGTGAAATATGAGATGGATTTGGGGGCAAAAGGAAAAAGAAAATCACAAAAATTTCATACCAATAGAAAATGAATTTAAAGAAACCTGTTCCTGTGCTTCCTTTCAAAAACAAAATTGATTGAAAATCTTTTATTATTTTAGGGACTAAAATAGTGAGGCTAAAGATATCTTTCCAGTCAGCTGTGCAGATGCATATCTTTTTAAAGGAAAATCATGAGAATTGCAGGATGGAACCCAAAGAGTTTTGCATGTAAGGAAGTCCTGCTTATTTGAAAACCTTCATGGCCACCCCTTTCACACTTCTAGAAGGCTCTCATTAATTTCATATATGTGAACACAGCAGGTGAAATAAGGCTGTTTAACACTTCAAAACTTCTGAAAAACTAAAAATTTGGTGGACCTTAATGGCTTCTGGTTGCTGCTTTATGATTAAGTATTTTAAGACTATTAACATGCCAGTCACTAACAAATTTCTAAGAACTCTTCTTGTGTCCATCTGATTCTTTTGGCACTGGCTCAGGACCATGAAAGGAGATTAACAGGGGATTAGGACCCGAGCATGCCCAGGCTGCAGAGCAGGGGCCAGGAAAGCCTCCAGTACCAGACCTTTTAAAAGCCTCAGCCTCTCAGTACTAATGTAAGCTCCCAAACAAAATTTAAGCTATCGTCAGCAATGCCAATATTGCAGAAGCCAGCACATTATTTGCCATGGATACAGCCTCCCTAACCCTCAAAAACTAAGCAGTCATGAAAATCCAAAACAAATCCAAGCCTGGAAAGCAGCTAGAACAGTTAGGCTTTCATATGGTGCACAGCAGAAAAAATCAGCCTCTTTCAAAGCAGATCGCTTTCTAAAATCCCATGTGAAACCAAGGCACGAAAATTATGAGTAGTAACAAGCACTTCAGGGCCATTTATCCTTTTAGCTTCCTACTATATTTTTTTATTCCTCTGGCCAGCTAGAGAATTCTCACAGCCAAAGTCTCAGGAAAGCTGTGTGAGCTGCCACACTGCTCTTTCCAACACAGAACACTCAATGTGAACTGTCAGAGACACGTCTTGAGCAGCAAGAGGAATCAGTGGCTCTTCATCTTCCATCTTTGCTCTCTGCTCAAATTACATGAGGTGTGTTCAAGTCCTTTCTACCACCAGCATTAGAAATTGGAGTTACCAAACATTTGTATGGGCTGACACCTACCTGATCATAAAAACTACATAATGTCATACTGCTGTCAAAAAATAAATCACATGTAATCAAACATAATCAGGCATCAGCTGGCATACTTAGGTATGTAATAACATGTAATACTTATTGCTTACTATTATGTATTGATTTTCTATTTTTTTTTAAGTAATAAGACCCAGCACTTCTGAGTTTGACACTACCCAGTGCATGGGAAACAAGAGTTCAGCACTGCCAGGTAAATTGACATCTATTAATTAAATCCATTACAAGCAGCAGGAATTATATCCCATGTAATTCTGGGGAAATATAGTCTTTTTTTGTTGTTGTTGTTTTTTGGTGGTTTTTTTTGTCTTTTTTTTTTTTTTTCCTTTTTTTTTCCAGTTGCCTCAACAGTTCTGAACATCATGACCTAAGAGAACAATATAGCAGCAGTCATGAAGTGGGGTAGAGAAAATACGCCTTGCAGGGGCTGGAGGAAGATAAAGTCACACGTGCAGCAAACACAGTCACACAGAGAAATGCAGGACGTGTTCAAAGCACACACACACACACAGTGATTCCGAGTGCCCAGCCCTAAAGCACTCTCTGCTCAGCCCTGGATCCTCAGCTGCAGGCTGGATTTGCCTGTAAACCCGTAAGCTCATATGGCTTGTGATTTGCATGCAGGGGGAGAGGATTGTTTGAGTTAAAGAGATCTTTGCTCTGTTTACAGCAAAACAGCCAACAAGACTTTTGCCCTGTATGCAAAGGACTGTGTGCAGGTCTTTAAGCAGCTTTGTGGTTCAGTGGGAACTTGGCCATATATAAGCAATGGATAAAAATAATCTTTTGAATTCATTTACTGCGGAAATAAAATAGACTGAAAAGTGCTTTTATATGTGTACAAAAAAAAAATTCTGAAAAAAAGAGATTCATTTATATTAAAGCATCTTGTTTTTAAAAAAGTTTTCATACTTACACACAGAGAAATGTCTCTTCCAGACTGCCTACAAGGCATTTAACTACCTTGATCACTCTGAGCTTTCACCCCAAAGACCAGAATATGACAAGCAGGGGAAAAATAATTGGCCAGGTAATGTTTGGAGTCACACAGGTACATTTGAAGGTCCATCCCTGTTCTTAAACTCCATTCCTAAATGCATCCAAGTGTTCTGATAAAAATCGGCCTCAATGTGAAATAGGAAGATAATGCATTTTTGCTTGATTTCAGCCTTATCTCCGAAGGTCATCTCTCCCCCCCAACACATTTTGCTTACAACAGAAAAGAGACTATATTTTCCATGATGTTGCCTCACTAAATTGCATGAGCCAAAATAATTTGTGGGTCCATTTTCCACAAATAGTTTTCTGAAGCCTAGAGCTCTGTACAAGACAGTATGTATAAATTAACCATCTTCAGAAAGAAATTATGCAAATACTGAAACTGGGAACTCTGTATGCAAACTTCAGCTTTAAAGAGCCAATCAGAATGCAGAGCATAAGCCCACTGGTGGAAATACGATTTCCCACAAATGCCTTTATATCTCATGCAGAAAAGTTGTATTTACCTCTTCTCCAACATAAAGTCCCTTGAACAGAAATGGAGCTACAAGATGTTGCTCACTGGACTTCTGGCAAGGAAGAAACTAGTGATATTTCTAAATTTATTTGATCAAACTTGAATTGCAATTTCTAATTCTAATTCTGCTTCTTCATTCACAGCCAGTCTCGGAGAAACAGAGTTTTTAGATCTGCTTGAATATCTAGCTCCAGTGACACTCCAAACACCACTTCTAGGCCATAGGAATCCTTGCTGCTTTCAAGAGCTTTTCCTGTCCAGAACAGTCATAAAGCTGCACAATATATCACCATGTACCAGTGCACACATTAGACAGCAATAAGGTCACAAAGTCAAGAATTTATTGGTTAGCCATGCTTATCCAGTGTCATTCAGGAATTAGCCTGTTAGCCATGTTATTCTTCAAAATACCACTTCAGAATGTTAAAAGAAACAAAGCTACAAAGAAATTAGGAAAAACCAATCATCTCCTTCAGATAAATGCAGTAGAATCTTGTCCTCTTCCACAAGCCAGAGTAAACTTAGAGTTGACTTTAGTATCCTTTGCTAACCCTAATCCTAACCCAAAGGCATCTCACCTGGTGTTACGCAGAGGCTGCTGTATCAGAGAGCACATGTACATCCTAACACAAACCTACAGCAACGCTTGGAACATTGATTAACAGTCTCCTTGCTGGGGATGTGTTAGCTGAGCCAGCCATGCTTGCTTCCAGGTACTCCCAGTTTCCAAACACTGAATTAGATTTCAAACATTTCAGCAGCAGCCAAGTAAGAAATGCTGATGAGATATTTCTATGAGCATCCCTAATTTGCTACAAACCCAGAGTGTTCTTGACCACATGCAGAGCACAGAAGAAGCTACCAACTCTGGCCAGAGCACATGATGATTTAAAAAGAGTTTAAAATATAATAAACAGTAGACCAGAACTCTCTAGAACTGCACATGCTAAAAAGCTAACTCTTTGCACCTATGAGTGTACTATAAATGAAATTGTGAGAAGTTAATGACACCTTGTTGTCCAGCTACGAGCAATGAACACCGACACAGCTGAGATATCTGCCTGGAAGCTCTCTTTTAACCCAGATGACAGCCATAGAAAAAATACATTCAAGAGCTTGGCATCTGAGTCTTGCAGCTGTCAGAGCACAGAGTGGCCACAGGTGCTACTCACAACCATGAAATCCACTAGGGAGGGAGAAGGCAAATGAGAGTACAAATGCTACCAGCAAAACAGGGAGCAAAGGGCAGAAAAAATCACCTTCAACTGCCAACACAGTGGTACAGATGCCTTCTGACTGTATTTACATGGTGACATAGAAACAGCAATCAAATTGGTAATCTTAACACGGTGAGCATTTACCTTTGATGTGGGCAAGTCAGCAACTGCTAGAGAGTCTCAAAAATAAGAGGGGTGGGGTGTAAAAATTATAAGTAATAAATAAATCCATACATACATATATATATATAGTCAGAGCATTAAATGACTGAAGGGAGAACACACAGCAGTTTGTTTCTTTCTTCTATGATTGCTCAGTGATGTGGAGATGCACCCATTGCTATTCATCTTTCCTCTTGCTCTGTTTAGGTTTTCTCCTTTCATCCCTGTGGTCAGCTGTCATTTCTCATTATATGAGTCACCCATTCAAGATGTGACTTCTGAGTGTCACCCTTACAACTGTGCTCATGTCCTCCACAGTGCTACATAAACAGCTCCATGAAAACCAGTACTATTAGAGGTGACTGTCCAAGGAACTCATGTGAACTTTCTCTAGTTACAAAATTAGGGTAATGGATCATTTGCAGTATTCATAAGAGAAGAAATGTCACTCCCAGTGAACAGAGGTAGTTGTTCCCTCCCTTTTCCTTTCCTTCCTCCAAAACACACCTACGCATGAGCTACAAAGTTTCAGCAGCAGAATATTGGAAAAGTCATTACAATGATGCAGTTCTGCAATATACAGAAGTAAATCAGACAGACTTGCTATTGCAGCCAAAGGAAGATGAAGGTCTCAGCTACTCTCCTATAAGCTGCTTACTCACTCTAGGAATGGAATCCACCATTATCTCATCTCTACACATATTTTAATTCCCCTCTTTTAAAAATAGAACTCAACATGAGAGCAATAAAAGACAATATTCCTCATGAAAATACCCTAATAGAAAGCATTACGTCCAGCTCATGGAATTCCAATTTTAAAAAGTCCTTTGATTTTCCTATAAAATAGTAAAAATGGATTATTAAAAGGAATATCAAATCCAAATGTTTTGACAGCCATTTCCCTAATTTTTTATTTGTTCTCTTTATTTCTAGATACTTCTGTAATAATCAAGTGTATACACAATACTAGCAGACTTGATTCCTTAATCCACACAAATTCTGAAGAATTAGCTAAATCCCTTCCTGTTATTTCCTATCCAGCTAAAAAAAAAAAAAAAAAAGGACAAATTTGCCCCCCAAAAAGGGGGATGAAAATTTTTTTACGCCCCCCAAAAAGCTGGATGTAAATTCTTTTACGTACTCTTTCAAAAATGCAAGAAATCAGTTGCTGTGTAAGCACAATGATTAGATCAGAGAGTTCATTAGATATATGAATCAAGGCATGGTGTCTGCCTAGGTTTTAACTATTGCATGGTGGCAGATCTGTGTGAGCCTTTACAATTGCAAAAGTAAAACATGGGTTAATCTTGTGCAGAATTTTCTACAGCTACATAAAAGAGATTAATTCCCTTAACAGCCTTTACATTACAACTTTGGTTTCCATGTCCATTTATTCCACAGCTTTTTCATTTAGCAATCACATTCTGCAACTTAGTCTGTGGCCAAGAGTACCTGGCTGATTTACTCAAACTGAAAAGCTGATGCTGATGTTTCACATGCAGTTATTGCCTAACAACTCATTTGATGAGATCTATCAGGGTGATTTCCTTGATGGGATAGTTGGTCTGCACAGGGTCCACACTGCCAGAGCTGCTGAGAACACAGAGGTTCAAATACCAGCCCATGGGTGTGAATCTCACCGGACATTAAAAAAGTCTGTAGCAATTAGCGATTAAAAATGTCTTCAAGGCACTGCTGGTACTTATGATTCCATAGCTCTAGCTCAGGACTTCAGAAGATACACGTCTACAGCATGTAAGAGGTTTACAAACATTATTTAAATACAGTGGAACTTACACCTTCAACTCATTTAGGCATTTTGTTATCTAACCTGTCACCAGTTTGCAGCTAATGGTGCCTAAATACATTAGTAATGAATCACTTTCATCAACTTGCATCATACAACCCAGTTTCACTTTAGGGACAAACTAATTTCATGGTACAACACTGCATTTTCATTTGTATTCTGGTGTAAGCAAAATTCATCAACTAAAAGATTTCTAAACTATGTAAATCCCGGTAACAATGCATATAGTCTGGAGACAAAAAAGATCACTAGACAAAAGCACATGTTAGCTACCATATAGTGTCTGGGAGGGCATTCAGGTGCTCCCTCTCCTCAAGGACCTGCAGGGGTGCAGGGAGATTTCAGTGTGACACAGTGCATTTAGATTGCAAAAGCTATTCCATGTTATTGTCAGAAACTCAGACCACTGAAAATCTTAAAATAAAGACCAAAGGCTACTGTAAGGTTTGTTAGATTACAGATTAAACATCAGTTTCCAGCCTGCAAATCAGGAACATTTCCCTGGGTGAAATCCAATTGGATCTCATTTGCTAACTCTCGATGCCCATAGGTTTCATTACAAAACTTTTAATTAACTAAAGCTACATTCATGACTGTTCTTTGCTGTTTGCTTTTTTGTTATCAACTATAAGCAACACAATATTTCATTTAGAACAACCCAAGTCTGGTAAGGTTTCAGTTTATCATCATAAGAGACAGACATGGGAAAAAATACTTACATTTGATATGAAATGTTCCACTCGATCAAATGTAAAATACTAAGGACAGCTTTGAATACAATCATCTGGATAAAGGAAACTATCATACATAATAACATAGAACTATGTTATTTCTGATCATTTCTCCTCTCTAAAGGCCTGCTAAACATTCAACAGTATTACAGGCATCTTATTTACTATATACAATGTTTCTAAGCGACCCCTTGGCATCTCTGAAGTGAAACCTTGAAAGAACTCATAAGCCACAGACTATGTGCTTTCACCCTAGCCATGGGAAATTACCAGGGAAGCTATAGCTATTTGCTACCTGTTCCAGACCTCGGAGGCATCAAGGTCATGACTTGAGCTACAGAATGATTTTGAAGCTACTGAAGGCAAAAAAGATTTAGCTTTGTATCTGCTTTTTCAAAACCATAGAACTTTCTCCATGTTAATCAATATCTCAAATCCACAACATGTTAATGAACCCCTAATACACTGAGTATACTGACACACAAAGTACAAGCACTTTTAAATAAATACTAATTCCATGGAGGTCAAAATCACTTCATGGAGTGCAAATGCAGTGGAAAGGCAGTGACTTTTGAGGTGAGACCCAGCAACAACGCTGCGTAGAAAAACTAGTTAAAAGAATTGGAAAGACCTCCCAGGTTTGAGAAAGTTTATTAAAGTTTTTTCTGGCCCAAACCAAAAAGCATTACACCTGTCCTTTTTCCTTATGATCCCTCCTGAACCCTACACTCCTTTTCCTCTCAAATACTCTGCCTCCTCCACTGTCCCATCCTCTGTCTTTACTCCCAAGTGTCAGTCCTATATTACCTCTCAATCCTTAGTCAAATTCTTACTTCTTGCCAGTAAATCATCTCTACAGAAGCTTCCCCTTCACCAGATGAGCTTTCCAATATGTAGTTCTATAAACTGTGTTTCTCTACAACCTCCCTGGGGAAGACTTAGCTACATCTTATATTAAACACAGAAAAATGGAAAATGTATGTAATCTGCAAAGGCAATTATTATAATACTATGCCCACTCTGTTTCTTATAACACAGTTCCACCAAAGCAAACCCAGAGAACATGAATTAAGTAGAATCTTCCTATGAATTAGAGCTTGAAAATAGGAGGAACATCATTGTCTGAATTAACCAGGACAGGGGTTTTGCTCAGCCCACAGATTCCCACATAAACTCCCTGTTTCCATTTAGCATTCACACAAGCACAAAGGACAGAGGGTGCTGGCCTCTGCAGGACCAGAGCCAAACTCCGTTATAGTGATTAGAGTTTTGCAATGCCAGAAATACCTGTATGAAGACCCAAACCCCCCAGGACCTAGAAAATAAATGCATACATTTAACCTTAACATGGACATTTGTCCACCTTCTGAAGTTGTATTTGTTTCTTTCCATACTGAATTTCAAGGAGACTTAATATTTGATCATTTACATGTGGCGGATTCTCTTAGTATCTCCTGTGTGCAAATTTGTTTACCATGAGGAGTTCATTTATTTCAGGGCAGAATTGTCAATATCTTCTAAAAACAAATAGAATTTCTGACTTAATAAAGAGATTATGCCTCTATCAGATTTATGAGGCTATAGAAAATATTAAACCCATGAGAACTTAACTTCCAGTGGTTCATAAGTGTTATTTCCAACTGCTAAGTTAATGTCTTATGGTATCATTATGGAACTTTTTCAATCCCATTGGAGAATTTCATCTATTCCCACTTCTGGAATAAATAGCCTGAAACAATGTACTCCCAAACTGTTCTGGCTAAAAATCTTATGATACCCTGTTGAGAATCATAGTTAGATTATTATTTCTTGCAAATACAAATATTTGCCTCTCAAAACATCCAAGGAAGCTACATTACTGAACAGTAACTTCTTATTCATCTCTCAGCTATTGTATTAAACCTTTCAGAAGTTATTTCAAAGTGATGGATAACAGAAAATGAAGTATTACCAGCCATCTCACTAAGCTTAAACTTTATGAAAAGCACAGGCATGATTGGCTGGTTTTTATTTAGAATGTGACTGACAGTTTTTCAGTATTTTTCTGATGTCACAGTGAGTGACTGCAACCAGGGGTTCCACACAGAGGAGGTGCCCTCCTAGGGCAGTGCCACTTAGGTTTACACTGGCTTCAGTCATGGAGAGGGCTGAAACAACAAGAGTGAACAAAAGGACACTGATAAAACATTTAGCAAGATATGAATAACAAACCAGGACCATTTGCACAGGTATTGGCTTGGAATTATTTAACTCTTCTGTATTTTAAATTGTGAGATTTTTAATTTAGACAGGGTTTCTTTGTACCACTTCCATCAAGCCTGTGCAGTCCTTACACTTTGGCTATTTTTAGAGTGTAAATAAGTTGAAGTTAAACACTAAATGTAATAGGCCCTTGTTTGAGAAAGTTTTTTTCTGTTTTGGCATTCAGTAACTCCTGTTAAACGAACATACTGTGTTTCCTCTCGCAGCAAACTTCCCCTACCAAAGACAGGCAGAGAGCACCACTTGTTCATCCAAATCTAATAATAGGCTCTTCTGGTGCAGTAATGAAATGTATTTTGTATATCTGGCAAATTAATTTTTAGCACTATTATATCAATGGGATTTTGAAGGTGACCTCTGATGAAGTAAAATTTTCCTCCAGTAACTTATCACCACTTTTTGAGAAAGCTTCCTGCAGTTCCATAGCATCTCTAAGAGAAAACTACATGCTCAGTTCCAGCTGGGACAAAGATTACAAACTACCAAGAAAATGGTAACTGAAATTAACTTTTTTCATGTAATTGCTGTAGTAAATGTCTGTTGAAGATAAGTACTTCAAAATAAAAGCATTGTGTTGCATTTATATCTAGAATATTCTTGTTATAATTCAAGAGGAATTTAATCTCTGTAAAAATAAAAATATGGCCTTGTTAATCTGTTGCCCTTGAACAATTCTGTGCATCTTATCCAAGAAAAACATTTCCACTGAGAAAGAAGAATGTATTAGCTTCTCACTAGAAAAACTTTCCCACTCTTTCAGCTTTCTACATGACCCTTGCTGGCAAATGCTTCTACTTTTTCTGGTAAACTTCTCATACTGTTTTAACTCGCTTTACATGTGTTTTACAAAAGAAGCTCAGGGCACCACTCTGGTTCAAATTACAGAGAAAACTAATGCATAGGATCCTTCTTTTAATCCTCCTTTTAAAAATTGCACTATGTTAGAACTTTAAATGTAGTCTATATTGTTGAGGAAAAAAAAGGTTTTTTCCAAATGACAGTTAATTTAGATAAAGATGCAGACTAGATTAAACAGATAGCAGACAAATAAAATATATGATAGTAGAAAATTGGTTTCTATCTACTTTATCATTATCTGGATCAATGTTTTGCACAAAATGCTAAGTAAGTAAACTGCCAGTGATAAATGGTTGTTCTCTCTGATGGAGAAGTGAAAGCCAGCAATGTGACACATTGGTGTTCATGTAGAGATTAACAAAATTGCATCATTGGTCCATGCACTGCTGACAGGAAACTTCATCTCTTTTTCAAAGCATGAAGTAAATCCTAAAACACAATTAAGAAAGACACCTTAGGACAGAGAGAGAAATACCTGGATAAAACTCACTAGTCCATAGTTTGCAAAGAACTTCTATAGAGGATTTTAGCAATCACTATGTTTATTTAAAAAAAAAATCACATAATATGAGCAAATCCCAATGAGATCCATCCCAGAGACAGCAACTGTTTGCAACAGTTTACTGTGAATTAGAAACCATAACATATTGTCCCAAGTGCAATCTCCAGTCCTTCTATAACTGAAGCAAAGAGGATTTAGATCATTGTTTCCAATGAAAACAATTTTTCCACTCACACAATCTGAGGAATATCAATAAAAAGCATTTGATATTTCTTGCAACAGATGGTAAGAAAAATGCACAACATCAGACACATTCTGCCTTTGCGGCTGTTTTACTTTTCCCTCCAAAATATACTATTCAAGAGGTAGGTGGTTGGTTAGTCAGGGTTTTTTGTTTACATTCCCTGTCATTATCTATAATCTGCAAACTTCATTCCTTCTAAAATTGGTCTAGTCATTATTTCTTAGTTACAACATGACGAGCCTCCACTGCATATGACTTCCAGAAATACAATCATTTCCTCTCCAAAGCTAAAAACTTTGTTTACCACTGTTACTTCATGGTGATATAAATCATAACAGTCCTCTTTTTTTTTTCTTCAAAATATTTAATATTTACAAGTTTCCTAATATTTCCTCCCAGCATGGAAATATTACTGCTTGGAAAGAGGTTTTCTATATCAGTTTTTTGTACCCCTGTCCATATGCCTGATTCTATTTTCATGATATATAATTATATTTCTAAATCAACTTTGTATTTTATCTAATTGATTGTATTCTGCATGCAAGCAATGCAGTTTACAAACTGTTTACATTTTAAAGCTGTTTCCCCTCTATGTTTTAAAAGAAGGCAAAAAACTTCTTCTGTCTTATAGTCCTAAGGGGGCCTTGATGTTTGCTCTGTCATCCACCTGTATACTGAGTAAACACATGGATCATCTTTTGTGCCTCTTACATTATTTTAGCATTGTGCAAAGATGTTGGATTTTAACTGGTGGCCATATATTCCACCATTTTCAGTTTTGATTTATATTGTTACTTTAAAAGGTTTTGAGCTTGTAAAACTTGATGCCAAACCCTGAAATACGCTGGTAAAAACAAATGATCAGCTTAAATAATCAAGTTCAAAATTGCCCCTGGTTTGACAGAGAATTGGCAGAGATCGAGACACATTAAGGGAAAAATAAAAGAATATATATTACACTGAAAAATAAAGATTATAACTCTTGCGGTGGGGGGAAAAGAACAGGTGAATGTGAGAAGCTCAATGGAAAAAACAAACAAACAAACAAACAAAAAA